>JBBGZY010001514.1:0-352500 GCA_037952925.1 Lithobates clamitans | reverse complement strand
TTAAAGCCTGGGTGAATATTTGTCACATTCTTTCAACAATTATTTTTCATAAAAAGGCCCCATTGCCACAGTACAATACCATTGAAGTCTAGATGCCCAGGCCAAATTTAGCAGAATCAGAATTCATTGGTAACTTTGCATACCTAAATACATTTTGTATATATTTTTTAAAAGAAAGCGATAAAACATTTTACAGCATCAAAAATTATGAAAATCATAGTGTCCACACTTTGGCTTTAAAGACACAAGACATATAATTAAATAAAACCCCCATGCACATACAGTAGATGTTCCCATTACTTACAATGCAATTTTCTTATGAAAGAGATTTCTTTTTCTCTTCTATGTACAGGAAAGAATTGATAAAAATCAATATTGTAATGGCAACAATCTAACTACTGTAAATGAGGCAAACAAGGAAACATGGAACGTTAGGATGCAAATAGGAGAACACCATAGTGATATTGGAATGTATGAGTTTGCATCTCAGAATGGTAGGAATTTTGTGAAAGCCAACAGTAATACCTCCCAGTTATGATTAACTAATATTAAACAGAATTTAAAACAGGTGAAATTGAAGGCGGCATAGCTTTTTTGGATAGACTATTCCAGTGACAATGACTCTTTTTTAAATCTTAATTTACAAAAAATATAAAGTTTAAGCACTATGGAGAGCTTCAATCGCAAATACACCTACCAGTAGGAAAGCTATTTTGACAACTCATTGGAAAAGTTGGATACCGCCACGTGCGCATGCACCCTATTATAAATAGGGTAAATGTGGGTATAAAATGCATGTGGGTGAACTGTTATGAAAGGTTTAACAGTGAATTTGCCCAGACATTCTTTAGAGGAAAGAGCAAAAGTATGAGAAAGTATCTTACTCTAGGACAGCTTTTCTCAACAATAGGGAACCCATAGGTGTCATGCACACTAGGAGTAAAAAACGCAGCTTCCAAGGACGTTTGACGGGGTTTTTTTTGTGCCCCTTTGAACGCCCCTTTATATTAGCCTATGTGTCCATCCACACATAGGCATTTACAGGCATTTAAAAAAATCCCAGAGCCAGTGTGTTCAGGAGAGGTGAGTTTCAGTGTAAAAAATGCTTGACACACCTAAACGCATCTAAAGTGGAAAATTAAGTCCTGAGAGATCACTTCAAGCTGGCCCCTTTTGCAGATATAGCTATAAAAACATTAAAAATAATTGTCTATACTGTTTAACCACTTCCTACCCTGCCCATAGTCAAATGACGTCCGCAGGAGGGATCTCCCCTCCTGGGCGGGCATCATATGACGTCCTGGGCTTCCCGGTCATCTAGGGGGCACACGCATGCCACGTCACTCGGGAGCCGCAATGTCAGCCGGTCACCCGCAATTGCCGGTAACAGAGCAGGGACGTGGATCTGTGTGTGTAAACACTTAGATCCACGTCCTGTCAGGTGAGAGGAGACCAATCGTGTGTTCCTAGTACAGGGGAACACTGATCAGTCTCCTCCCCTTGTGAGTCCCCTCCCTCTACAGTTAGAATCACTCCCTAGGTAACACATTTAACCCCTTGATCGCCCCCTAGTGTTAACCCCTTTCCTGCCAGTAACATTTATACAGTAATCATTGCATTTTTATAGCAATGATCGCTGTATAATTGACAGTCGTCCCAAAAATGTGTCAAAAGTGTCCGCCGCAGTCACAGTCATGATAAAAATCGCAGATCGTCGCCATTACTAGTAAAAAAAAATAAAAATAAAAAATGCCATATATCTATCCCCTATTTTGTAGACGCTATAACTTTTGTGCAAACCAATCAATATACGCTTGTTGTGTTTTTGTTTTTTTTTTACCAAAAATTTTGTGTTTTTTTCAAACTTGTCACTCTTCTTTTGTTTATAGCGCAAGAAATAAAAACCGCAGAGATGATCAAATACCACCAAAAGAAAGCTCTATTTGTCAGGGGAAAGAAATGATTCATTTGGGTTCAGTGTTGCATGACCGTGCAATTGTCATTCAAAATGCGTCAGCGCTAAAAACTCAAAATTGGCCTGGGCAGGAAGGGGGTGAAAATGCCCTGTATTGAAGTGGTTAACATCCAGTTATACGCTGTTTCACCTTGTTCTGCACATGCTCAGTTGCTCTCTATTTTTAGGCACTTTGCTGACAGACTAAAGATATACTGCTGCTCAGGGGCTCTGGGATGCAGCAAAATGGCAGCTTCCAGCAAGAAGAAAATGGAAAAATGCTGAAGGTAGTTTACAGTACACACTAATTTTGGTAGCCTAATTATTAATTTGTGTTAGATAATGACTTTATGTGAAATCTCCATTACCAGATGTAAATAATATTGTAATTAGAAATATGTTTTAGTTAGATGGAAATATATTTAAGGGCCGTACACTTGAGCCGAATAATGGACGACGTTCGGTTAGGGTGTGCGGCAGCTGGGCCCGACAAAACCCGGTCGTTCGGCCGGCTTCTGTCGAAGAGGCATGACCAAAAAAGGTTTGCCGATTAGCACCCGATCAGCGCTCTCCACCATCATTGGATAGTTAGTACAGCAGATCCTCCTGAGCTCTTTAGTTTTTTTTGTTTAGCCCGATGGGTTGAACAAAAAAAACTGTTAGTGTGTACCAGGCTTAGAACTACTGAGTTTGTTTCAGCATCAAACCATTCCTAGCTTCCCTGTTGGTGTTACTTTAAATAGTTACATCCATTGTCTTTTCTTATCAGATCTCACACGGATTGTAAACAGAAGCCTTCTTTGAATCCTCCAATCAAGCTGCGCCAAATATACATTTGCTAGGTAAAGTAACCAATTAACCTCTTTCCGGCTGCTCTATAGCCGAAAGACGGCTACAGCACAGGCCTAAATTGCCAGGATGATGTCCATGAACATCCACCCATGCATTAGCTGCCTGTGGGGCGCGCAGCTTGCTCTGTGATCAGCGAGTCAATGAGACTCGGCTGATCACAGATCAGAGTAAAGGGCCAATTCCGACCCCTTACCACATCACACCATATTGCTATATGGTGCTTAAGCCCACTTACTGCGACAAAGTACTCCATAGTTATTGGGTCCTACGCTATTCATAGAATGGAAGATCTTGCTTCTCTGAACCATGGGAGACATACACTCCTCTATACAAGAGAACTAAAGGACTCCACCTATGACACAGGTGGACACTAATGAGAGGCAATGATGAGGGAGTGGGGTGCTCCAGCCCAAAAGGATTTGGACAGAATCCGTACAATAGACAAACAAGATATTTGGGGGGCACACCCTAAAAGATACTTAAGCACCATATAGCAATATGGCATGTGACTAAGTCCCCATATTTTTTGAAAATGTTTAGGTGTTTTAAATAGCCTTGCAGGAGGTAAATGTCTTTTTTTGCATGTGTGCACTGTAATATTTTCTGTTTCAACTGGCCTCTTCGCAGGTCTTTCTTTGAGTACTTTTGCAGACCTTCATCCCCGAATTGAGTGATGCTGCAATAACACCTGAGGACCCCAGTGGCTGACACTCCAATGTCCTCAGGCCTGGCTCCACCTCCAGCTTGCTGTTTCACTCCTTGACATAGGGCTCGCACCCCTTCAGAGGTCAGTTGTGTCCATTCTTCTGGGGAGTCTCGGGAACAGTGGGGCCTCCTTGACAAAGCATCTGCATCCTTGTTCCCGATCCCTGGCCAGTATTTCAGGCTAAAGGAAAACCCTGATAGGGCAACCAACCATCTGTGACCCGTGGCGTCCAATTTGAGGGTAGCGAGTAGCTATGTTAGAGGATTATTGTCAGTTTTAATCACAACTTCTACGCAATACAGATAATCCCTTAACTTATCCACCACTGCCCACTTCAAGGCCAGAAATTTGAGTTTGTGCATGGGGTATTTCTTCTCGTGGGTGCTAAACTCCGACTTACATAGACAACAGGCAGTAGGCACACTTCATGCTCTTGATACAGCACCCCGCCTAACCCTTCCCGGCTGGCATCTACATGTAGTTCGTATGGCTTAGTTGGATCTGCGTAGGCAAGAACTGGAGCAGTTGTGAGGCCCCACTTTAGCTGCCTAAAAGCCTCTTCACACTGGACCATCCACTCTTCCGGAATTGACTCTTTGGGCTTTCTGGGCCCTCCAGCTGGTCTGACAGGCTTAGTTGAATCTGGATCATCGTCTTCCTCTCCGCTTTTCAGTAACTCATTGAGTGAGCGAGCTATTTTAGTGAATCCTTCAACGAATCTCCTGTAATATGAGCAGAATCCCAAAAATGACCTAAGCTCAGTCACATTAGTAGGCATCAGCCAGGAGGTACCGGCTTCCAGCTTCTGGGGGTCTGTGGCTACTCCATCGGCAGACATGATGTGGCCAAGGTAATTGACTGAAGGTTGATAAAACTGGCACTTTTCCAGAGAGAGCTTCAACCCCTCATCATGAAGTCTCTTCAGGACCTTCTCCAGGAGCTCTTTGTGCGCCTCTATAGTCCTGCCGAACACGATGATGTCGTCTAAGTACACCAACACCTCGATCAGGTTCATATCACCCACAGTCTTCTCCATCAACCCTTTGAAGGTGGCCAGGGCACCAGACAGGCCTTGAGGCATGCGGTCAAATTCAAAGAACCCCACCGTAAATCCGTCGTGCGCGCTTCGTCACCTGACGGCCGTTGTGCGCGCTTCGTCACCTGACGTCCTCAGCGACGGCCGTCGCTGAGGACGTCAGGTGACGAAGTGCGCACGATGGATCTACACTCATCACATCACTTCCTGGCAGACAAGTGGGTGGAACACAGACACTTCCATCTGACCGCCACTTCCCCCAACTTGTACCTGCATTGAGTACAGTGACTGTGCATACCATCCAAGCTAACATCTGAGTGTCATCCCTCCCCAGTGGTCACGGGGCGGGTGAAGGAAGTTTATTTCTTGGATGTTTTCAACTTTTAAACCTATATAATTTTTACCTTGCGTTTTTTTTTTATTTTAAAAATTGGTTTTAAATAAACATTTTTGGGACTTTATCACACTATGGAAGCCCTTTTTTTCTCTGATGCATGAGGGTTCAATCGCAGTATGATGCACCGGGATACCATTGGAGACATCTGAGGTATAACAGCAGTGAGCAGCAAAGCCCTTGTTTAGCACTACAGGCCTGATACCCCTGCAGGGGTTCCGACATTTGGTGAGTGAGCAATTTGAGGGGGGATCACAGAAGTCACCATTCAACCCTGTACACATGAAAGTCACTCGGGGGAATATCTTGCCTGGTTGTCGTATGAAGTGCATGGGACTATTACACATTACTACAATCGCCACAGCATATGAACTGTATAAACACTGAGATATATATACCGTATTTATCGGCGTATAACACGCACAGGTGTATAACATACACATTCATTTTAACAGGGAAGTTTCAGGGAAAAAAAACTTAAATTTTAAATAAGGAACTTTGAAGTAAAATAAGGGTCAGTGCCCATCTGCAGCCTCACAAGTACCATCAATGCAGCCTCATCAGTCCACATCAATGCAGCCTCACCATTGCCATCAGTGCAGCCTGATCGATGCCCATCTGCAGCCCAGAGGGGACAGGGAGGGGGGCGGGATGAGCGCCAGATTACATACAGTGAGAATCTCCTATGATAGACAGAACAGTGGTCCAATGGCGGCCCAGGAGACGGGAGTTCCTATTCCAGAGGCCGCCAAGTAAACAGGAGATTCTCACTGTATGTAATCTGACAGTGCTCGTCCTGCCCCTCCTCCCTGTCCCCTCCGAGGCAGCTAAAACTGAAGTATTGGCGTATAACACGCATGCACTATTTGCACCCGATTTTCATGGTGAAAAAGTGAGTGTTATACGCCAATAAATACAGTATTTATGCCTATGGTGTATGCAATTTTTTCCTTATAGGAATTATCATAATTGTATTTATATATGTTTTTTGCTGCACATAGTATGCTTTCAATTTGCAAATAGTGGTGAATACACTTCCTGATTTGGAGAGAGAACATTGATCCATCAGGAATATATGGGGTGTACATAAGTTTTATCTGACATGCTTTATACACTACTCTCCATGTAGGATGCATGCAACTATATGCTGACCCGTACATATGTATTCCAGCCATTTTTTATTATTTTTTTATTATATTTTTTTATTATATTTTTTTGTGACAACACTGAATTTTTCTTCTTATATAGGTTAGAGGATCCTTTATATAGAAAAAAACGTTTGTATAATGCTTCCTGTATATGCTTAGCCAAAGGGGTTTTCCAGGTAGCGCCGCTTTTTCCCTAATATTTCTCAATATATCTACTTGGCAGGACACCCCTAGTGAGTGTCTTTGTTTAAGGGAGGCAGCAACCTGTGTGCATTTGCCATATAGACCTGTCCTAAGCGCCCTTTCTCAGGATTACTATTGCATTTAAAGGTGAGCAACACAAACTCTTAGGCTCTGTTTCCACTAGTGCGACTTTTCATGCGACTTGGGACTGAAAAGTCGCATGACAAATTGTATCCCATGATTTCCTATGAGTACCGTTCATATCTGTGCGACTTCAAGTCGCAGTGACTTCAAAGTAGTCCCTGCACTACTTTGGTCCCACTTTGATGCGACTTGAGGTCCATAGATACAGGCATTGCTTCAAATCGCGGTAAAAAGTTGCGGTAAAATCGCGGTAAAAAATCGCGGCAAAATCGCACGACTTTGGGGACACAATAGTGGAAACATAGCCTTACAGTTTAGAATGGTATCTCTTATAAGAACATAATCAATAATCAAACAGACATTACATGTCAAATATTGGACATTTAGCAGTAAGAACTATAACCTTTAAGGTTCAAACATTCAACACT
This sequence comes from Lithobates clamitans, assembly GCA_037952925.1. Classification (NCBI taxonomy): domain Eukaryota; kingdom Metazoa; phylum Chordata; class Amphibia; order Anura; family Ranidae; genus Lithobates; species Lithobates clamitans. Next base: position 345,655 of record JBBGZY010001514.1, on the reverse strand, counting down.
GAACACTATATTTCCTATACTCAAATAAGTGCATATAATGTTTATGCAGGAGAGCAGAGGAATGACTATTATGAGTGTCAGCTCCCTCTCTACTGCCCCCTTACACATAAATGAGAAAAACAGCAGATAAAAAAGTCCAACTACAGCAAACAGGAACTGTAATACAATTCAACCTGCTCTTACAGAGAGTTCTTGTTAAACTGAAGCTACAAGCTTCAGCAAAACAATTCCCTGAAGTGGGGAGGGAGGTGAAAGTAGTCAAGTGTTGCTGTGTGGCAATCTGGTTAATCTTCAGCTAGCTCTCAGGTGGTTAATTGTATGCAAAGAATATTGAATGGTAAAGCAAAATAGCTGATCCAGTAGATGGTGTATAACCAGCAGACAGTATTTGTTCAAATTGAAACTTCAATTGAATTCACAGTTATCACTGACTTAACAACTTCAGCCCGGAAGGATTTGCCCCCTTAATGACCGGGCCATTTTTGCAATACGGCACTGTGTTGCTTCGACTGACAATTGCGCGGTCGTGCGATGCTGTACCCAAACAAAATTGATGTCCTTTTTTCCCCATAAATAGAGCTTTCTTTTTTGGTATTTGATCAAATCTGCGGTTTTTATTTTTTGTGCTATAAACAAACAATGAGCAACAATTTTGAAAAAATATATATAAAAAACACATTTATTCATCAGTTTAGGCCGATATATATTCTTCTACATATTTTTGGTAAAAAAAGATCGCAATAGGCGTATATTGATTGGTTTGCGCAAAAATTATCACATCTACAAACTATGGGATAGATTTAGGGACTTTTATTTTATTTTTTAATTGTTTTTTCTAGTAATGGCAGTGATCTGTGATTTTTAGCGGGACTGTGACATTGCGGCAGACAAATCTGACCCCAAATTACACTTTTTGGGACCAGTGACATTATTACATTGATCAGTGCTATAAAAAGCCACTGATCAATGTAAAAATGACACTGGCAGGGAAAGGGACACTAGGGGGTGATCAAGGGGTTAAGTGTGTTCCCTAGGTGTGTTCTAACTGTAGGGGGGGTGGGCTGCCAGGGACATGACAGAGATCACTGTTCTCGATGACTGGGAATAGTGATCTCTGTAATATCCCCTGTCAGAACGAGCATCCACTTGTTTACTTGTTTACAGATCCCCGTCCTGCCTCTTTACTAAGCGATCATGGGTCGCAAGCTGACATTGAGTCCGCCCGATCCGCAGGCTTGCTCCTGCAGTGTGCACTGGGCACGCGCCCACCTGCCCGCAACTGCGCTTCGCAAGCCGCCATACAGCTACGGCGATTCGCGCAGGAAAGCTGACCTGCCGCCGTATAATGACGGCGGCTGGTCGGAAAATGGTTAAAGATGTTAAATTCTGTGGAACTACAAGCAACAGCAGAACAATGGACAGCATATATGACTGTGTAAAGTGTCTGTGATATGCTGGAACAGATCCTTGAACTAAAGATGGTAATGTGTGCAGGAAACAATGATGTCCATACACAGTGTCTATAAGACTGGGCTATCGCCTGCTCACCACACTGGAACAGAAGAGGATGAGGATGATGATGATGACCTCTCAGTAATGTGGCTCAAGGGATGACAGTCAGTCTCCTTGGCTCCGATATCTCTTGGATGGATGGAACAGGAGCGATCTCCAGGCTGCCTCCAAACAGTGAAGGGGAACTGTCCGCAGGTGTCCCTCCAGATATCCGCTGGGTAACGCTGCCAGAGCAGGCCGCAACTCAGCTGCAGCTCACCCTGTCGCAGATTCCCTGCATGCAGATCCACTCCACAGTCCCAAGAGAGTGCGCCAGGCCTCAATCCATCCCTCTCAGCAGTCTGTTCATGTAAATAGACAGATCTCCTGTGAGGAGTGAGGAGACAGATCTGCTGTTCAAACTGGTCATGAACAGCGATCGGTCTCCTCCTCCAGGCAGTCCCTCCCCCCCACTGTTAGAATCACTTCCTAGGACACACATTTAACCCCTTAACCCCTTCCCTGCCAATGACATTTATACAGTAATCAGTGTCTATTTATAGCTCTGATCGTTGTATAAATGTCACTGGTCCCAAAAAAGTGTCAAAAGGATTCGATCTGTCCGTCGCAATATCACAGTCCCACTAAAAATTGCCGATCACCGCCATTACTAGTAAAAAAAAATAATAATAATAGAAATGCCATAAATTTTTCCCCTATTTTGTTGACGCTATAACTTTTGTGCAAACCAATAATTATACGCTTATTGCGTTTTTTTTTTTTTTTTTACCAAAAATATGTAGAAGAATACATATGGGCCTAAACTGAGGAAGAAATTAGTTTGTTTTAAAAAAAATTGAGATATTTATTATAGCAAAAAGTAAAAAATATTGTTTTTTTTTTGCAAAATTTAAATATTTTTTGTTTTATAGCGCAAAAAATAAAAAACGCAGAGGTGACCAAATACCACTGAAAGAAAGTTCTATTATTGGGCAAAAAAAGGACATACATCTTGTTTGGGTACAGATTTGCACGACTGCACAATTGTCAGTTAATGCGATGCAGTGCCGTATCGCAAAAAATGGCCTGGTCATTAAGGGGGCAAATCCTTCCGGTCCTTAAGTGGTTAAAAAAAAAGTCATATGTATACAGTGTACCATGACCGCGCAATTGTCATTCAAAGAGTGACAGTACTGAAAGCTGAAAATTGGCCTGGGCAATTTTGTTTGCTCTCTGTGAGTACTGATAGTCCTGGACTGGTTCTGTTAAGAATCAAGGGGCTGAATGATCGGATCCATTTATATAGCTCAGTGCTAAAATAAATGGTACCCGAGCCTTGTTTGAAGGAGATGGAGTTTCAACAAGGTTTGGCCTGTAATGAAACCTTTTTGGTGCTGGACCCTGTTGTATAGGAACCCTGGACAGTTAAGAACTAAGGAAATTCCTGCAGGGTGCTGTACAGGTCCAAGAAAGTGGACCTCAAAAGTGAAAGGGTACCCTGAGTGACAAACCTGCCGTGATGGGTGAAGGTTGGGCCTCTGTATATTGCTAGGCCCTGCGGTGAGATTGAGTAAGTGAACCCTCTTCTATTCAAAATGATTGAGGGGTTGTGTAAACATACTGCCTGCTTCCTTTTTTCTTTAACAACACAACTTTTTTTTTTTTTTGCTCTGAAACACTGCTGGTACAGATTATAACCAGAGGGTGACAAGTTTGTCTGATAAGGAAGCAGAATGGCAGATAATACTTTTTTCTTGTATAACTTCAGCCTCAAACCCGGTCAATCTATAGAGGTGGAGGGCTTCATTCCGGAGGACTGTAAAAAGGTTTTTCATAAACTTGGGAAAAGATAAGAATATAGTGATACACTTCGACTCTCGTTTTGACCATGGAAAAGATAAACGCACAATAGTCTTGAACTCTATGGTGGACGGTGTCTATGGAGAGGAGCAGAGGGAAAGCTTCTTCCCCTTCCAGGAGGCATCTGATACCAGGATTTGCTTCAAGTTTGAGCAAGACATGGTTCTCATACAATTACCTACCGGAAATCCTCTCTCCTTTCCAGTCTGCTTTTCCATAGAGGATATCTCATACTTGGAGATTGAAAACCTCAAGCCCAAGTTAATCAGACTAAAATAAAGAAGAATTCTGTAATAGAGGAGCCGTCTGGCCCACGTGTCCATATCCAGGCTCTGTGAAATAACCATAGTGGAGGAAAGAAACTTTATCGGTTTTGTAACCCCCCCCCCCCCCCCCCCTCCCCCCTCCCTCCAATCTGCATCCTTGCTGCTCATGTAGACAGACATTGTGCTTTGCTCAGTTCATAAAAAAAAAAAAAAAAAAAAACAGAGGGTATGCTGTTCACAATAGGAGTTGGCATACCAAGCATTTTTCACATTTCCCAAATGCCTTTCTCTCTGTACAGAGGACGGGCAGGATTCCAGGTTGCTGCCAAATCATGAGGCACGCATGAGAGCACGCTCGCTGCCTTAGCGGTGGGCATGCAGGTTAGGCAACGCACATGCGCTGTAGCGATTTTCCATAGGCACAAACGTTGAGCGTGCACGTGATGATTGCACATGCGCAGTAAAAAGCTGGAAGTTAAGGGTGGCCATCTTACTTAAGTGGTCAGTTCCTTGTACGTGGGGCTTCCATGACTCTGCAGCTGGGGACACAGAGTGGGCTATCTGTTGGGGCATGTGAATCCTTTGTTGGTGTGTGGTTACAACTGGAAAGCTGATCTAAAGCATTGCATATATTGCTGTTGGGCTGTAATATCTGCAGTTTGCTGGATCACAGACCTGCATCTGGGTTGTTGTACTGAGGGAGTTTGTGTTTATTCTGTCACAAGCCCAAGTACTCTTATCGATTTGGAGCAAGTTATGTCTTTCAGAAAGCAGAGTCGGGGAGGCATGGCGCAAAGGGCATATATGCACTGCCAGCAGCTCCTGAAGAGCCTAATCGGAACTCGGCTATAATAGCTTCCCCTTAAAGACCAGAGCCAATAGGTCAATCTGAGTCATTTCGCTTGTCTGGCATTGTGGCTACTACTAGTGCATCTGCATCAGCATATTTTACAATAGATGATCTATCTTCACCTTTGGCTAGTTTAGAAAATAAGATCACTGGTATGATTGCCTCCATCCATAAATTACAGCAGAAGTAGGGTGTTACTACCCAATATGATCAGAAGATTGTTTAGAGCTTCCTGGGTGCGGAAAGACAGTCGTACAGCAGTAGTAATCATGAGAAAAAAAGGCTCCTTGCTGTTTAAAATCTTCAGAATTTATCGATTCTCCATAAAAGACACATACAGCAGATGTAAACGCGTTTCAGCCTTGCGGGCCTGGTTCACTACAAATGCCATATACAAAAATGCCACAATATATAGTGTATAAACCCCTCCTGGCAGCACTTGTCCTTAATTAGCCAATTAGTAGATAATCAGAGTTACTTGGAGAGGTGAAACATCATACATGGACAGACATACAGTCAGGTCCATAAATATTGGGACATCAACACAATTCTAATCTTTTTGGCTCTATACACCACCACAATGGATTTGAAATGAAACTAACAAGATTTGCTTTAACTGCAGACTTTCAGCTTTAATTTGAGGGTATTTACATCCAAATCAGGTGTACGGTGTAGTAATTACAACAGTGTGTATATGTGACTCCCACTTTTTAAGGGACCAAACGTAATGGGACAATTGGCTGCTCAGCTGTTCCCTGGCCAGGTGTGTGTTATTCCCTCATTATCCCATTTACAAGGAGCAGATAAAAGGTCCAGAGTTCGTTTCAAGTGTGCTATTTGCATTTGGAATCTGTTGCTGTCAACTCTCAATATGAGATCCAAAGAGCTGTCACTATCAGTGAAGCAAGCCATCATTAGGCTGAAAAAATTAAACAAACCCATCAGAGAGATAGCAAAAACATTAGGTGTGGCCAAATCAACTGTTTGGAACATCCTTAAAAAGAAAGAACGCACCAGTGAGCTCAGCAACACCAAAAGACCCAGAAGACCACGGAAAATAACTGTGGTGGATGACTGAAGAATTCTTTCCCTGGTGACAAAAACACCCTTCACAACAGTTGGCCAGATCAAGAACACTCTCCAGGAGGTAGGTGTATGTGTGTCAAAGTCAACAATCAAGAGAAGACTTCACCAGAGTGAATATAGAGCGTTCACCACAAGATGTAAACCATTGGTGAGCCTCAAAAACAGGAAGACCAGATTAGAGTTTGCCAAACAACGTCTAAAAAAGCCTTCACAGTTCTGGAACAACATCCTATGGACAGATGAGACCAAGATCAACTTGTACCAGAGTGATGGGAAGAGGAGAGTATGGAGAAGGAAAGGAACTGCTCATAATCCAAAGCATACCACCTCATCAGTAAAGCATGGTGGTGGGAGTGTCATGGCGTGGGCATGTATGGCTGCCAATGGAACTGGTTCTCTTGTATTTATTGATGATGTGACTGCTGACAAAAGCAGCAGGATGAATTCTGAAGTGTTTTGGGCAATATTATCTGCTCATATTCAGCAAAATGCTTCAGAACTCATTGGACGGCACTTCACAGTGCAGATGGACAATGACCCGAAGCATACTGCGAAAGCAACCAAAGAGTTTTAAGGGAAAGAAGTGGAATGTTATGCAATGGCCAAGTCAATCACCTGACCTGAATCCCATTTCACTTGCAGAAGACAAAACTGAAGGGAAAATGCCCCAAGAACAAGCAGGAAGTGAAGACAGTTGCAGTAGAGGCCTGGCAGAGCATCACAAGGGATGAAACCCAGCGTCTGGTGATGTCTATGCATTCCAGACTTCAGGCTGTAATTGACTGCAAAGGATTTGCAACCAAGTATTAAAAAGTGAAAGTTGGGTTCCAAACCAGACTGGGTGAGCATGGAATGAGAGGCAACCCCCAACTTTACTTTGGATTATTTACTTTGGAACATCCCTAAAAAACGCCCCCCTATACTAGCTCCTACTTTGTCTCATTCCATGAAGTTATGTGACTCCCTCCATAAGCTAAGACCTCTAATATCTACTTGGCACCCACTTGCACATATTTTCAGGAACCCCAACTTCCCCCCTGGCTTAGACATCCGAGCCTTCAAATGGTGGCTAGACAAAGGCCTCTACAGAATTGGACAATTCTTTAATTTAATTTAATGGTCCCCTCACTTTGGCATACTGCACTTCTAAACTCGAAATGCCCCCAGCCGAAAAATTTAGGTTTTATCAATTATCACATTTCTTGAATAAGTTATGGAAGAGCGGTGACAACCATCTCTCAGTAACTCCCTATGAACAATGGTTCGCTTCAGCCTTAGACACAAGGGGAGGTATCTCTCTCATATATTCATCTCTAGCGGAGCCCTCTGAGAAAGCGGCCTACATGGTGAGCTGGGAGCGGGATCTTGGTTTCAGCTGGGATCTGGATGTTTGGCATTCTAACTTTGCCCGATCTTTCAAAGGTATTGTGAACACGTCTCTAAATTAAGCTAGTCTTAAGACTCTTACACGCTGGTATCTGGTACCTTCACGCCTGGCCAAATTCTACCCACAAACGTCACCTCTTTGTTTTAGAGGATGCAATCATACAGGTACACTTTTACACATTCTATGGGAATGCCCCAAAATTAGAATGTTTTGGAACAGGATTTTCTCTCTTATCCGCAGAACTTGTGATTGTGCGCTGAAACAAGACCCAACTATTGCTTTACTTAATGGCCCCATCCCTAAAATATCCAAACATACTCAGAAATTGATTCGGTTTATTCTCTTGGGAGCCAAAATGACTATCACCCGGTCCTGGAAGTCACCGAAAGTATCCATTCGGCTAGCTAAGCAAAAAATTTATTGGATTATGCTGCAAGAAAAGATCTCCAATACTATTCTGGATACCCTAGATAAATTCAAAATCACTTGGGAACCTTGGGCTACTTTCATTGGGCATCCCCTATATGCATGATCGGTAGTTCATGTGTACAGTCTCTTTTTGGGACGGTCTCCAGTTTCCCTCTCATGGTGGTCTCCTGTGCACCTCCTTCCCTTTATCCTCTATGGTTAGCTCTCTACTTTATCTCACCCTACCTCTTCTGTTTCTTTCCCCTTCTATCTCTCCTCCTTTCACTCTTCAGCATTTTATTCTTATTAGTACTGTCTTCTCTGGCTCTCAGTATTCTCTAAGAATTTTGTTATTAACCTAAAGGTTGTTCTCGGGGTGGATCCCAGGGCATTGTTTTTTCATGATCCTCAAGCTCAGTATTTACCAGCTCTGAGCGACCGACTTCGGTCCAATCTGCACTGAGAGCTCAATCCACTAGGATGTTTCTTTGACAAATTATTGATTGTTTCATTATGGTTTCATGGTGTTATTTAACTATCTTATAGATTCAAGCTCCTTTTTCCTTTTTCTTTTTTTTTTTTTTTCCTCAGCATATTATCACATTGTGTAGTGATGCGGGCTTGGGGATTCCTAGTTCGCCAGAGCAGTTAGTTCCCGGATGGGGCTCTGGTGGCGAGAATACTTGAGACCATAGCGTCGGTTTACTTTAATAAGAAAAAGGATTTTGACGTATTGATGTAGTCATTCATTATAATCGCTGTACTAATATTACACCATGTATTTGTTGAGCATTTTGCTCTCTTTTCTGTTTGATGTATTACCTTAATGCTTCAATAAACTTTATTTTAAACTCAAAAAAAATAAAAATAAATAAAAAGTGAAAGTTTGATGGATGATTGTTAATCTGTCCCATTACTTTTGGTCCCTTAAAAAGTGGGAGGCACATATACAAACTGTTGTAATTCCTACACTGTTCACCTGATTTGGATGTAAATACCCTCAAATTAAAGCTGGAAGTCTGCAGTTAAAGCACATCTTATTCGTTTCATTTCAAATCCCTTGTGGTGGTGTATAGAGCCAAAAAGATTAGAATTGTGTTGATGTCCCAATATTTATGGACCTGACTGTAGATTCAATCAAGATACAAACATGATTGGTTGCATGATCAAAAAAGGACATTTAAATCCAAGATTATAATAATACAAAATCTAAAGCTGAATAAACAGAAACATGACATCACCCCCAATGGGCATTCTTGCTTGCTTTTTTAAATGTTTCTGTTTATTCAGCTTTAGATTTTGTATTGTTATTTTCTTGGCTTTAAATTTCCTTCTTTGATATTGCAACCAAATGGAAGAAATACAAAATAACCATCAATGGCCCCTCGATCTGGAGCTCCAGGCAAAATTTTACCTCATGTGGTAAGGATGATTATGAGAAAAGTGCAGCCCAGAACTACACGGGAGGAGCTTGTGAAGGATCTCAAGGCAGTTGGGACCACAGTCACCAAACAAACCATTGGTCACACAATATGCTGCCATGGATTGAAATCCTGCAGCCCCCACAAGATCTCCCTCCTCAAGAAGGCACATGTACAGGCTCATCTGAAGTTTTGCCAATCAACATCTAAATCAGTGGTCATCAGGGCCCAGTAACAGGCCAGGTTTTATGTATTACCTTGGGGAGATGCAGATTAGAATACTGCAATCACTGAGCAGCAAATGATATCACCTGTGATGTATTTCAGTTATCTTGCAAACCTGGCCTGTTAGTGGGCCCTGAGGACAGGGTTGATGACCACTGATCTAAATGATTCAGAGAAGGATTGGGAGAAAGTGCTGTGGCCAGATGAGACCAAAATTGAGCTCTTTGGCATTAAGTCAACCCGCCGTGTTTGGAGGAAGAAAAATGCTGACTATGACCCTAAGAACACCATCCCTAAAGTCAAGCACGGAGGTGGAAACATTATGCTTTGGGGTTGCTTCTTTGCTAAAGGCACAGGCCGACTTTGCTGCATTGAGGGGCCAATGGACGAGGCCATGTATTGTAAAATCTTGGATGAGAACCTTCTTCCCTCAGCCAGAACACTGAATGGGTCTTCCAGCATGACAATTTTTTACGTTTCTTTTTTTTTTTGCATACTCTCATTAGAGTAGTTCAGTTTCACCATAGTTACAGTGTACTACTCTGGGAGGGTGATCAGGGATTTTTTTTACACTGTTATTGCTTATAACAGTGATGGTCCCTGTTATAAGCAAAAGTTTTAACTGTCATGACTGGCTTTCATTCATGACAGCTTGCTTACTATTGTGATGCTGTGGTTGGCTACAGCTAATCACATGGTACAGGGTTCCAGGTACCATGTGATAGCTGTGGGCCAATTATAGCATCACAACAGTAAGCAAGTTGCCATGAATGGAAGCCATGCATGACAGTTTTGCTTACATGTAATCATGTGATTGCTATGATTGGTCATGGCGATCACATAATACCACCAATGCACATTTGCTGAGAGATGTACGAGTATGTTGCTTAGCCTGTAGCTGTCGCCTGCCTGCACTAAATGTACTGTGGGCAAGCAGCAAGGGGTTAATAATGAGTTTGATTGGCACCCAAACACACTAAGGCAATGCATACACATTTCACGGCAACGCATTATAGTGTGCTTTGATGTGTTAGCAGCCCATTATTTTCAACAGACTGCTTACATGCAATTCGTATTTATGCACAACATCACAAGCGTTACAGCAAAAGTTCACCTTTTGGAACATGTTACACCCATATTTAGGGTGGAACATGAAACATGTTCCAGCAGCTGCAGCGTCGCCCCCTCCCCCCCTCCACAGTGCGCCCACTGTCACAATTTGAAAATAAAGTGGCCGTGCGTGGCTCCACCCACGCCACGTCATTCATTCAGTGTTCTGTGAATGGGAAACTACAAGTAACGACAGCCTTTGCAGTAGTTTCAATGAGCTACCAGTACAAAGTATGAGCAGACAGATACACAGACGGGTCTGCCGGAGTTCTGCATGGCACCCTCGACTTGCTTTACAGTCTCCAAGTAAAAAAAGAGATAAATGCACATTTTTTTGCCTGCAAAAAGATGTGCATTTATTTATTTTATTTTCTTAAAGGTGAACTTATCCTTTAATGCACCATAAAAATGCAAACAAGCCCTTACATTTAATAAAAATGTTTAAGAGTAAGAACATATACTATTCAAAAGTTAGAAAATATACCATTTCATTTCTCTAAATAGTGTTATGTTGTTCTGTACTTACTTGGGGTTGTTGGTTTACAGCACACCTGTGTTGCCAGGTGGTTGGCTAAGAATTGAGAATAACAGAAACACTGGCTACATCTGCTCTCTGTTGCTGCCCCGTGGTGCTGAACTAGTTAACGACTATATCAGCAAGAGGAGGGAGTGTCAGGGCTGGGCTCAGCCCTTCCTTCTCAAAGCTGGCCGCTCAGGTGTCGGCTAATTGCCAGCTCCTTTCTCTCCACAGTGACTCACCTGTTGATGATATCCTGCTCATCAGTCCTGCCTTCTTAAGCCATCCAGCCCAGATGATCTCTGCCTTCGCCTTGGTCACATCTCTAGAGACGCTCTCCTGTGTTCCTGTTAAAGACTTGCTTGGCTGACATTCCTTCTGGCTCCAGATCCTGCTTGCTGTTCTACTACGCTCATCTCTGGCTCCCTGACGTCTTTTGGCTTGTTCTGTTCCGACTATCCGTTCCGGTTCCTGAACTCTGGCGTGCCCCTGATCGCAGCCGCGCCGTTTTGCTAGGACACGGCACAACCCCGATCGGTGTAAAGAGCCGCGGCTCTTTAACCATGTGATCAGCTGTGTCATCACAGCCGGTCACATGTAAACGCGCTGATGCCGATAATTGACGCTCCTTGCCTAACACAGACAGAGTGTGAAGAGAGCTGATCAGCGGCATCTCCTCACAGGGGACAGCTAGGTATGTAATCAGGGCACTGATCATCAATTAAGTGCCCACCAGTGCCAGCAATAGGGATGAGCTTCGAGTTCGAGTCGAACTCATGTTCAACTCGAACATCGGCTGTTTGCAAGTTCACCGAACAGCGAACAATTTGGGGTGTTCGCGGCAAATTCGAATGCCGGGGAACACCCTTTAAAAGTCTATAGGAGAAATCAAAAGTGCTAACTTTAAAGGCTTATATTGTCATAAAAAGTGTTTGGGGACCTGGGTCCTGCCCCAGGGGACATGGATCAATGCAAAAAAAAAGTTTTAAAAACGGACGTTTTTTCAGGAGCAGTGATTTTAAAAATGCTTAAAGTGAAACAATAAAAGTGTAATATTCCTTTAAATTTCCTAGCTGGGTGGTGTCTATAGTATGCCTGTAAAGGGGCGCATGTTTCCCGTGTTTAAAAAAGTCTGACAGCAAAATGACATTTCAAAGGAAAAAAAGTCATTTAAAACTACTCGCGGCTATTGCATTGCCAGTCCGACAATACACATAGAAGTTCATTGATAAAAACGGCATTGGAATTCCCCACAGCGGAACCCCGAACCAAAATTTTAAAAAAATGACGTGGGGGGGTCCCCCTAAATTCCATACCAGGCCCTTGAGGTCTGGTATGGATATAAGGGGAACCCCAGCCAAAATTTTTTTTAAAAATGACGTGGGGGTTCCCCCTAATTCCATACTAGGCCCTTCAGGTCTGGTATGGATATTAAGGGGAACCCCAGCCAAATTTTTTTTTAAAAAGGACGTGGGGGTTCACCCTAAATTCCATACCAGGCCCTTCAGGTCTGGTATGGATATTAATGGGAACCCCGTGCCAAAATTAAAAAAAAAAACTGCGTGGGGTCCCCCCAAAAATCCATACCAGACCCTTATCCGAGCACGCAACCTGGCAGGTCGCAGGAAAAGAGGGGGGATGAGAGAGTGCCCCCCTCTCCTGAACCGTGCCAGGCCACATGCCCTCAACATTGGGAGGGTGCTTTGGGGTAGCCCCCCAAAACACCTTGTCCCCATGTTGATGAGGACAAGGGCCTCATCCCCACAACCCTGGCCGGTGGTTGTGGGGGTCTGCGGGCGGGGAGCTTATTGGAATCTGGAAGCCCCCTTTAACAAGGGGAACCCCAGATCCTGCCCCCCCCCTGTGTGAAATGGTAAGGGGGTACTTACCCCTACCATTTCACTAAAAAAACTGTCAAAAATGTCAAACATGACAAGAGACAGTTTTTGACAATTCCTTTATTTAAATGCTTCTTCTTTCTTATTTCTTCTATCTTCCTTCATCTTCTTCTTCTTCTGGTTCTTCTGGCTCTTCTGGTTCTTCCTCTAGTGTTCTCGTCCAGCATCTCCTCCGTGGCGTCTTCTATCTTCTTCTCCTCGGGCAGCTCCGCACCCATGGCATGGGGTGAGGCTCCTGCTCTTCTCTTCATCTTCTTCTCTTCTTCATCTTCTGCTCTGGGCCGCTCCGCATCCATGCTGGCATGGTGGGAGGCTCCCGCTGTGTGACGTGTCTCCTCTTCTGACGGTTCTTAAATAACGGGGGCGGGGCCACCCGGTGACCCCGCCCCCTCTGACGCATGGGACATGACAGGACTTCCCTGTGACATTCCCCGTGAGGTCACAGGGAAGTCCCGTCAAGTCACTCTGCGTCAGAGGGGGGCAGGGTCACCGGGTGGCCCCGCCCCCCCATTATTTAAGAACCGTCAGAAGAGGAGACGCGTCACACAGCGGAAGCTTCCCACCATGCCAGCATGGATGCGGAGCGGCCTGGAGAAGAAGATGAAGAAGAGAAGAAGATGAAGAGAAGAGCAGGAGCCTCCCCCCATGCCATCATGGATGCGGAGTAGTCGGAGGAGAAGAAGGGAAGAAGACGCCGCGGAGGAGATGCTGGACGAGAACACCGGAGGAAGAACCAGAAGAACTAGAAGAGCCAGAAGAACCAGAAGAAGATGAAGGAAGATAGAAGAAAGAAGAAGCATTTAAATAAAGGAATTGTCAAAAACTGTCTCTTGTCATTTTTAACATTTTTGACAGTTTTTTATCAACATGGGGACAAGGTGTTTTGGGGGGCTACCCCAAAGCACCCTCCCAATGTTGAGGGCATGTGGCCTTGTACGGTTCAGGGGGGGGGGCTCTCTCATCCCCCCCTCTTTTCCTGCGGCCTGCCAGGTTGCGTGCTCGGATAAGGGTCTGGTATGGATTTTTGGGGGGACCCCACGCCATTTTAAAAAAAAAAATTGGCATGGGGTTCCCCTTAAAAGTCATACCAGACCTGAAGGGCCTGGTATGGAATTTAGGGGGACCCCCCACGTCTTTTTTTAAAATTTTGTTTAGCTGTTCCCCTGTGGGGAATTCCCATGCCGTTTTTATCAATGAACTTCTATGTGTATTGTTGAACCGGCAATACAATAGCCGCGACTAGTTTTAAAGGACTTTTTTTCCTTTGAAATGTCATTTTGCTGTCAGACTGTTCTAAACACAGGAAACATGCGCCCCCTTTACAGGCATACTATAGACACCCCCCAGCTATGAAATTTAAAGGGATATTACACTTTTATTGTTTGACTTTAAGCATTATTAAAATCCCTGTTCCCGAAAAAACTGCAGTTTTTAAAACTTTTTTATGCATTGATCCATGTCCCCTGGGGCAGGACCCAGGTCCCCAAACACTTTTTATGACAATAACTTGCATATAAGCCATTAAAATTAGCACTTTTGATTATTCATGTTCGTGTCCCATAGACTTTAACGGTGTTCGCACAAACTTTTTTCCTGTTCGCATGTTCTGGTGCGAACCGAACAGGGGGGTGTTCGGCTCATCCCTAGCCAGCAATGATTGCCCACCACTGCCAGCAATCAGTACCAACCAGTGACCACAATTACCAGCAATCTGTGCCCACAAGTGCCAGCAATCAGTGCCCACAAGTGCCAGCAATCAGTGCCCACAAGTGCCAGCAATCAGTGGCCATTAGTGATGCCAGTCAGTGCTGCCCATCAATGTCCATCACTGCTGCCCATCAATGCTCATCACTGCTGCCCATCAATGCTCATCAGTGCACATCAGTGCCGCCTATCTGTGCTGCCTATCTGTGCTGCCTATCTGTGCCCACCAGTGCTGCCTATCTGTGCCCACCAATGCCGCCTAGCTGTGCCCATTGCCGCCTATCAGTGCCACCTATCAATGAAACAATAAAGTAAAAAGTGTACTGAAGCGCTGATATAAACTAGTAAATAAATAAATAAGTGGGAAATACTAGAAGATGGCCAAATAATATATCTGCAATTGTTGTGTATGTGAACTGATATCACACAAAAAAGTGTTGTTTATATTCAGAATGTATAATGCGCTAATATTAACCTCCCAATATAACAAGGTGTAACCTCCTAATGGTTAATTATTGAATCATGTGCAAAATAAGCAAATGGAGCCTCTTATAAATAACATAACATCCTTCACCATAACAAAATCCTATAATTAATGTGATGATAAATTAATGAATTCATTAACCACTTGAGCCCCGGACCATTATGCTGCCTAAGGACCAGAGCTCTTTTTCCAATTTGGCACTGTGTCGCTTTAACTGCTAATTGCGCGGTCATGCAATGCTGTACCCAAACAAAATTTGCGTCCTTTTCTTCCCACAAATAGAGCCTTCTTTTGATGGTATTTGATCACCTCTGCGGTTTTTAGTTTTTGCGCTATAAACGGAAAAAGACTGAAAATTTTGAAAAAAAATTATATTTTCTACTTTTTGTTATAAAAAAAATCCAATAAACTCAATTTTAGTCATACATTTAGGCCAAAATGTATTCGGCCACATGTCTTTGGTAAAAAAATGTCAATAAGCGTATATATATTGGTTTGCGCAAAAGTTATAGCGTCTACAAACTAGGGTACATTTTCTGTAATTTACACAGCTTTTAGTTTATGACTGCCTATGTCATTTCTTGAGGTGCTAAAATGGCAGGGCAGTACAAAACCCCCCAAATGACCCCATTTTGGAAACTAGACACCCCAAGGAAATTGCTGAGAGGCATGTTGAACCCATTGAATATTTATTTTTTTTGTCCCAAGTGATTGAATAATGACAAAAAAAAAAAAAGATTTACAAAAAGTTGTCACTAAATGATATATTGCTCACACAGGCCATGGGCCTATGTGGAATTGCACCCCAAAATACATTCTGCTGCTTCTCCTGAGTATGGGGATACCACATGTCTGGGACTTTTTGGGAGCCTAGCCGCATACGGGACCCCGAAAACCAATCACCGCCTTCAGGATTTCTAAGGGTGTAAATTTATGATTTCACTCTTCACTGCCTATCACAGTTTCGGAGGCCATGGAATGCCCAGGTGGCACAAAACCCCCCCAAATGACCCCATTTTGGAAAGTAGACACACCAAGATATTTGCTGAGAGGCATATTGAGTCCATGGAATATTTTATATTTTGACACAAGTTGCGGGAAAGTGACACATTTTTTTTTTTTTTTGCACAAAGTTGTCACTAAATGATATATTACTCACACAGGCCATTGGCATATGTGGAATTGCACCCCAAAATACATTTAGCTGCTTCTCCTGAGTATGGGGATACCACATGTGTGGGACTTTTTGGGAGCCTAGTCGTGCACGGGACCCCGAAAACTAATCACCGCCTTCAGGATTTCTAAGGGTGAAAATTTTTGATTTCACTCTTCACTGCCTATCACAGTTTCGGAGGCCATAGAATGCCCAGGTGGCACAAAACCCCCCCAAATGACCCCATTTTGGAAAGTAGACACCCCAAGCTATTTGCTGAGAGGCATGGTGAGTATTTTGCAGCTCTCATTTGTTTTTGAAAATGAAGAAAGACAAGAAAAAACTTTTTTTTTTCTTTTTTCAATTTTCAAAACTTTGTGACAAAAAGTGAGGTCTGCAAAATACTCACTATACCTCTCAGCAAATAGCTTTGGGTGTCTACTTTCCAAAATGGGGTCATTTGGGGGGGTTTTGTGCCACCTGGGCATTCCATGGCCTCCGAAACGGATAGGCAGTCAAGAGTGAAATCAAAAATTCACGCCCTTAGAAAGCCTGAAGGCGGTGCTTGGTTTTCGGGGTTCCGTACGCAGCTAGGCTCCCAAAAAGTCTCACACATGTGGTATCCCCGTACTCAGGAGAAGCAGCAGAATGTATTTTGGGGTGTAATTTCACATATTCCCATGGCATGTTTGAGCAATATATCATTTAGTGACAATTTTGTGCAAAAAAAAAAAAAAAAAATGGTCTCTTTCCCGCAACTTGTGTTGCAATATAAAATATTCCATGGACTCGACATGCCTCTCAGCAAATAGCTTGGGGTGTCTACTTTCCAAAATGGGGTCATTTGGGGGGGTTTTGAACTGTCCTGGCATTTTATGCACAACATTTAGAAGCTTATGTCACACATCACCCACTCTTCTAACCACTTGAAGACAAAGCCCTTTCTGACACTTATTGTTTACATGAAAAAGTTATTTTTTTTTTTGCAAGAAAATTACTTTGAACTCCCAAACATTATATATTTTTTTAAAGCAAATGCCCTACAGATTAAAATGGTGGGTGTTTCATTTTTTTTTTTCACACAGTATTTGCGCAGCGATTTTTCAAACGCATTTTTTGGGGAAAAAAACACACTTTTTTAAATTGTAATGCACTAAAACACACTATATTGCCCAAATGTTTGATGAAATAAAAAAAATGATCTTAGGCCGAGTACATGGATACCAAACATGACATGCTTTACAATTGCGCACAAACGTGCAGTGGCAACAAAATAAATACATTTTTAAAAGCCTTTAAAAGCCTTTACAGGTTACCACTTTAGATTTACAGAGGAGGTCTACTGCAAAAATTACTGCCCTCGATCTAACCTTCACGGTGATAGCTCACATGCATGGTGCAATTGCTGTTTACGTTTGACGACAGACCGCCGCTTGCGTTCGCCTTAGCGCGAGAGCAGTGGGCGACAGGGGTGCTTTTTTTTTTTTTTCTTTATTATTTTTTTGCTTTTTTATCTGATTTTTAAACTGTTCCTTTCATTTTTTTTTTTAATCATTTTTATTGTTATCTCGGGGAATGTAAATATCCCCTATGATAGCAATAGGTAGTGACAGGTACTCTTTTTTTGAAAAAATTGGGGTCTATTGGACCCTAGATCTCTCTTCTGCCCTCAAAGCATCTGACCACACCAAGATCGGTGTGATAAAATGCTTCCACAATTTCCCAATGGCGCTATTTACATCCGGCGAAATCTAAGTCATAAAATGCTCGTAGCTTCCAGTTTCTTAGGCCATAGAGATGTTTGGAGCCACTCTGGTCTCTGATCAGCTCCATGGTCAGCTGGCTGAATCACCGGCTGCATTTTTAGGTTCCCTGTTGAGACAGGAGAGCCAGAGAAAAACACGGAAGACGGTGAGGGGCATTCCCTCCCACGGCTTGTAAAAGCAGTCTAGTGGCTAATTAGCCGCTAGGATTGCTTTTACATGAAAGCTGACCGCTGGCTAAAAAGAATGATACCAAGATGATACCTAAACCTGCAGGCATCATTCTGGTATAACCACTCAAAGTTGTGAATGGCGTACCTGAAGACAAAAAAATGGTTAACAATAAAGCACAGTAAACGGTAAAGTATAAAAAATTGCATACCTGAAAAGCAAACATGATAAAACATAATAACAATAAAACATTGCAGAATAGAATACAGTAAAAAAGAGCAGAACAATAGAGAGAATAGAGAGAGAGAGAGAACAATAAAACGACAGCTATTTTTATATATTTTTTTTTTACACTTTTTTTGTAACTAACTTTTTTAACTGTAACCGGTTCCAGGTTCGGGTCTCTCAAAATGCGATGGCATCTTGGGAGACCCTGTGAAAGTGTGCCTAGTCTGTGGAATGCTGTACCCTACGCTAATACTCAACTAGTGCATAGTAGCGTTCAAAACATTCACCAATGCAAAGACCAGGATTGTCAGGACAGGAGGGACAATAATAGTGGGTGTCACGTCTATATCCGCGCTTGCTGCAGACACATCTTTTTTGGGGGGTTTCGTTGGGTAGGGGTACTCGGGAGGACAAAGAAAATGCCTCTCATGCAGCCGACTGCATTTGGTTGGGGATGTGAATGGGGGTAGTACGGGCGCTGCAGAAGCGGTGGGTTCCCAATTAGGATTGGCGAATGCAGCAGGAAGGGCACTATGGGCACGACGGGCCTGTGTTTGTCTTTTTGGTGGCAGCGGGACACTACTTGTGCTTGCCACCTCACCAGCTTGAACTGCACTTATGGAACTCGTCACGTCACCAAGTGTTACTGCAGTGCTGGTTTGACTACGATCGGGGTGTACTAGGCTGCTGGTGCTTGCCAGTTCACCAAAACGCTACCAAAAAAACTGTTAGCGATCGCAGGGATCAGGCCTGACTCTGCGAACGCTGCAGTTATGCGTTTAGTCTTTTGTAAGTGACAGTGATCGATCGATACTGCACTTGGGTGGGCTGGGCTGGGCTGGGCTGGGCTGGGCGGAGGGGCAAAACGCAGGTGCTAGCAGGTATCTGTGCTGATCCCACTAACTTTGCGTTTTTGGGAACCCTAAACTGCTGGGGACGCTAGTATAGATCTGATCGGATCAGATATTGATCCGTTCAGATACTATACCTCTAAGGGAGGCGTATGCTGCGTGCGTGGGTGTTAGCGCTACTGGCACTAACCTGACGCTGCCTGGGGCTGGTGCTTGCCAGTTCACCAAAATACTACCAAAAAAACTGTTAGCGATCGCAGGGATCAGGCCTGACTCTGCGAACGCTGCAGTTATGCGTTTAGTGTTTTGTAAGTGACAGTGATCGATCGATACTGCACTTGGGAGGGCTGGGCGGAGGGGCAAAACGCAGGTGCTAGCAGGTATCTGGGCTGATCCCGCTAACACTGCATTTTTGGGAACCCTAAACTGCTGGGGATGCTAGTATAGATCTGATCGGATCAGATATTGATCCGTACAGATACTATACCACTAAGGGAGGTGTATGCTGCGTGCGTGGGTGTTAGCGGTACTGGCGCTAATCTGACGCTGCCTGGGGCAACGCATATCACCGCCGGGCGATCAGGGGGCTAAACCTTTATTCGGTAATAAACGGCGGGTGCCCTGACACTATAAAAAATAAACAAACTAACCAGCGTCACCCGTAACACTTATACGGTGATCAGTGGTGAAAGGGTTAACTAGGGGGCCATCAAGGAGTTAAAACATTTATTCGGTAGTATATGGGGGTCCCTGACGCTATAAAACGCTGACGGCGAACCTCAATATTTACGTCCCTAACTAGCGTCACCAGCGACACTAATACAGCGATCAGAAAAATGATCGCTTAGCGACACTGGTGACAGGGGGTGATCAAGGGGTTAAAACTTTATTAGGGGGGTTTAGGGGGGTACCCTAGACCTAAAGGGGGGTAACAGTAACTGTCCCAACACTGTAACTGTCACAAACTGACACCAATGCAGTAATCAGAAAAAAAAAAACTGCTTGCTGTCAGTTTGTGACAGGGGGGGGTGATTGGGGGGGATCGGGGGGCGATCGGGGGGGATCGGGGTGTTTTGTGTGCCTGGCATGTTCTACTGTGTGTGTGTAGTGTTG
Organism: Lithobates clamitans; assembly: GCA_037952925.1. NCBI lineage: Eukaryota > Metazoa > Chordata > Amphibia > Anura > Ranidae > Lithobates > Lithobates clamitans. Next base: position 325,669 of record JBBGZY010001514.1, on the reverse strand, counting down.
TGCACTCACATAGATGTCTTCTCTCCTCGGGCCGGAACGGAAATTACCGAGCCGAGGAGAGATGACATCATTTCCTTTGCTGCTGTTTAGCATACAGCAGCAAAGGAATGATTCGATTGGCCGGCGGCGATCGCGAGGGGGGGGCCACGAACGGATGGCCTCCCCCTCACCTTCGATCGCCGTGGGACAAAACACGACCGCCTCGGGTCCCACCCGCGGAAGGCAAATCACGTACATGTACGTGATTTTGCCTGTCCGTGCCACCTTGCCGACGTACATCGGCGTGAGGCGGTCGTCAAGTGGTTAAAAGAAAAAAAAAAAAAAGGATGAGATATATTAATGTAATGAACCACAGTACACAAATATCTCTATAGGACATCATACCACTGTGAAGAAATGTAACGTCTTTGGTGATTGATGAATTTAGACAGGTTTCAATGAGTAACCCCAGTGATTAGATTATATTCAGCTGCTCATTAGCATTGACTGGCTTCTGGATTTCAAAGAACTTCCGCAGTATGAAACAACAAAAAAGAGACCATTGCGCAGATAGTATATTAAATATTCCCTATAGGCTAAGGGTAAACTTCACTCACAATTTCCAGCAGAATGAATCACATATAGTAAGGTCAGTTGCATACAGCTAACAGCTGGGATCTCCTCACATGCCAACAGTGCACACACAGCAATCTGTGCCCACAACCTATCCATGCCCACAAGTCCGGCATATTCGTGCCTCCTCATCAGTACCACCTAAACAGTGCCTATAAGTTCCGCCTCATCAGTGCCCATAAGTGCCACCTCATCAGTGCTCAATAGGGATGAGCCGAACACCCCCCTGTTCGGTTCACACCAGAACATGCGAACAGGAAAAAAGTTCGCTCGAACACGCGAACACCGTTAAAGTCTATGGGACACGAACATGAATAATCAAAAGTGCTAATTTTAAAGGCTAATATGCAAGTTATTGTCATAAAAAGTGTTTGGGGACCCGGGTCCAGCATCAGGGCACTCTAACAGACAGAAAATGTCACAGCAAGACTCTCCATTTGAGTCAGATACAGAACAAATCCTCTCACAAACTTCTCCACAAGCCTCCTCAGCATCCCCAGTAATATTATTACAATTTGAAAAGATGCTTCAGTAGGCTTTAAAACAAACCTCAGACCAAATAACAAAAAGCCTAACCAAAGAAATAAGAGAGCTGGGAAACCGCACCGCAGCCTTATAAATAAAAATGGATGAAATTGAAATTACAACCCAAGAAAATATAACAGAATTGGAACAATTAAAAGAAGAGAATTTAATACTTCAAACTAAGCTTGAAGATTACGAAAATAGAGCCAGACGTTCAAACTTGCGCATAAGGGGAATACCTGAAACTGTGACAGACCTGCAATCTACTATTACTGCTCTATTACAAGAACTAAAGCCAGATATCCCTATTGAACGTTTAGAACTGGACAGAGTACACAGAGCCCTCACAGCCAAAAAGAAAGATGGACCCCCACGTGATATAATCACAAAATTTCATTATTACAGAACGAAAGAACAAATACTAATTGCTGCAAGAGAAAAAAAGGAACTTAATTTTCAAGGACACAATTATCAAATTTTTGCTGACCTATCCCAACTTACTATTACTAAAAGACGATCCATGAAACCCCAACTAATGGAACTGCAACGCCACAACATTATGTATCAATGGGGCTTCCCCTTTTCAGTCAGATTTAACTACCAAGGTACAATTTACAGAAGCAGATCAGCAGATGAACTACAACAAACCCTTTTAAAATTAAATCTGACAGAACCCACAAGCAGCAACTCTCCCACACGCAGAAGAATGACATCATCTTCACCTTCAGGCAGCACTCAGAAAATTTCAGAACAAAATGGGAATCATCATTCTCACAAAAGAGGCCGTTATGCCACATTATCCATGGACCAAGAAGATTCAATGGACTGACATCCTAATTCCTGATATCTCTTCATTTATTATACTAAGAGATGGTTCTCTATAAAAAACCTGTATTTATAACTGAATGTAACTGCATTCTGATAGTCACACACTGTGTGGGATCATGTTACATTCCAGTTATATTTCTTATTACTTCTGATTCATATAGCCTTAGAATATATAAGTGAAATAAGGAAATTCTTGTTCAGTTATATATTATCAGGTAATAACAATAGATTTATTACTTTTTAGGACAAATATGTTCAATAATCCAGAAGTAATGGAAGCTTTTTCTTTTTCTTAGAACAAATATATTATTACTTAACTAGTTCCTAGAATTATGTTTTTGTTTATTCTAATCTGAAGCAATACAACCTCAATTTTATGAGTTAACATATCTAAACAGTTACATATGAATAAAATATGTAATTGTTTACTCTAAAAGGGTTCAAATCCCAAAATAATTCAAACTATCTTCATCAATACCAAAGTTATTAACAGTACCTTTCTAACTGAATTATTTAGCCTAGGGCAAGACTAACCATATACAACCACCCTGGAATAAATAATTTCAACAAAAACTATATTCTGCACTCCAATTAATGAAACATCATTTTGATGTCTTTTGACATAGCACTTCTCTCCTGTAAGCGGAAGATCCGTGTACCCCCATTAGCCCTCCTCATTCTCCCAACCATATTATGTGGGAGTGTGACGAAGGCACTTATTCCCCTGAGAGAGATATTTACTCTCTTTCACGGGTAAATTGTGATTACTTGCAAAAAATAATTTATACAATGTATCATTTAATCTCATATGTTTTTTGTTTACTCTTTACTCCAGAATTCACTGGTTTCTTTTCTATCTATTCATCTCTTCAGTCCACACAGGTTGATCAGAGCAGTCAGCTCTGCATAACAAAAAGTAAGTCAAAACTATTTGATCTGTTGCCATGGCACCACTGAATATACTTTCCCTGAATGTTCAGGGAATAAATGTCCCTCAAAAAAGGACCAAAGCCTTCCGTACTTTTCATAACAAGAAGGCTCACATAGTATGCCTCCAAGAAACACACTTCACCAAAGATTCTACTCCAAAATATATTTCTCCTTTTTATCAACAAATTTACACGGCTTCTGCCTGTACCAAGCAAAGGGGAACTCTAATTGCATTTCACCGATCCACACCATTCACCTTATCATCAGAAATTAAAGACCCAGAAGGTAGATACCTGATACTCATGGGTTATATAATGGATACAGCAATCACAGTGATTTCCTACTACACTCCTAACAAACAACCTACACCATTCCTCTCACATATATTACAAGTGATTAGTACACACAAAATAGGAACAGTGATAATGTGTGGGGATTCGAACCAGGTCCTCCTCCCATTTCTAGATAAATCACCTTTTACACCATCCAAAATAACCTCTAGATTACCTTATTCTCAACTTCTTTCCAAATACAATCTGGTAGATTCGTGGAGAGAAAGTAACCCAATGAAAAAGAAATTCACTTATTTCTCGCACCCTCATCAAACCTTCACCAGAATAGATCATATTTTTCTAACAATAGGAATGATACCAGAAATTATTGCATCAGATATAATTCCGATTCCGTGGTCTGATCATAATGCAGTATACACTACTATAGCCTCAGCCATACCAAAAGCGCATGACCCAACGTGGTACTTACCGGACATAATGCTCAAACACCCACTACATCAGATGGCCATTGAACAAGCTTTAAAGGAATATATATCAATTAATAATACAACAGACATCTCCTCAATAACACTGTGGGAAGCTCATAAGCCTGTCTTGCGTGGTACAATACAAAGACAAATGGCACTATTTAAACGGGAACGCAAAAATCTAGCAAAAAAACTAGAACTCAATTTTAATGCAGCCTACATATCATTTCAAGATAATCCATCTCAGAGTACAAAATCTCATCTGGAAAGATCTAGATTGGAATACGATCTATTTCTCACTGAGTCAGTTGATAAATCCCTCAAACGCTCCAAACACAATTTCTACATAAATACAAACAAACCAGGTACATATTTGGCTCGGGCATTAAATTCAACTAACAAATCTTTCAAACCAATATGTTTGAAATTATCAAAAAATGTTTACACTTGTAATCCAGTTAAAATAGTCCATAAATTTCACTCACATCTCGCAACTTTATACAAGACAAACAATGAATTTAATCCTACAGAGGCTGAATCCTTCTTCTCAAAAATAACCTTACCTGAGTTATCTCAGAATCAAAAAAGCAGTTTGGATGAGCCTATAACTATAGATGAAATTGCTAACGCCATAAAAGACCTAAAACTTAACAAAAGACCAGCCCCAGACGGCTACTCGGCTTTATACTATAAAACATTCTCAGAAATACTCTCTCCCATTCTCACTGAAACTTTTAACAAACTTCTAGATGGACATTCTTTTCGGCAAGAAACACTAATGGCAATTGTTTGTATGATCCCAAAACCCCTTTCTGATGATACTTCCTGTGTGAATTATCGGCCTATCTCTCTGTTAAACCTCGATATTAACCACTTGACGACCGCCTCATGCCGATGTACGTCGGCAAGGTGGCACGGACAGGCAAAATCACGTACATGTACGTGATTTGCCTTCCGCGGGTGGGGGGTCCGATCGGACCACCCCCAGTGCCCGAGGCGGTCGTCTTTTGTCCAGCGGCGATCAGAGGTGAGGGGGAGACCATCCGTTCGTGGCCCCCCCCTCGCGATCGCCGCCGGCCAATCGAATCATTCCTTTGCTGCTGTATGCTAAACAGCAGCAAAGGAAATGATGTCATCTCTCCTCGGCTCGGTAATTTCCGTTCCAGGCCGAGGAGAGACGATATGTGAGTGAGTGCACCAACACACACACACACACACAGTAGAACATGCCAGGCACACAAAACACCCCGATACCCCCCGATCCCCCCCCCCCCCCCCCGTCACAAACTGACACCAAGCAGTTTTTTTTTTTTTTTTTCTGATTACTGCATAGTGTCAGTTTGTGACAGTTACAGTGTTGGGAGTTAGTATTACCCCCCTTTAGGTCTAGGGTACCCCCCTAATAAAGTTTTAACCCCTTGACCACCCCCTGTCACCAGTGTTGCTAAGCGATCATTTTTCTGATCGCTGTATTAGGGTCGCTGGTGACGCTAGTTAGGGACGTAAATATTTAGGTTCGCCGTCAGCGTTTTATAGCGTCAGGGACCCCCATATACTACCGAATAAATGTTTTAACCCCTTGATGGCCCCCTAGTTAACCTTTTCACCACTGATCACCGTATAACCGTTACGGGTGACGCTGGTTAGTTCGTTTATTTTTTATAGTGTCAGGGCACCCGCCGTTTATTACCGAATAAAGGTTTGGCCCCCTGATCGCCCGGCGGTGATATGCGTCGCCCCAGGCAGCGTCAGATTAGCGCCAGTACCGCTAACACCCACGCACGCAGCATACGCCTCCCTTAGTGGTATAGTATCTGATCGGATCAATATCTGATCCGATCAGATCTATACTAGCGTCCCCAGCAGTTTAGGGTTCCCAAAAACGCAGTGTTAGCGGGATCAGCCCAGATACCTGCTAGCACCTGCGTTTTGCCCCTCCGTCCAGCCCAGCCCACCCAAGTGCAGTATTGATCGATCACTGTCACTTACAAAACACTAAACGCATAACTGCAACGTTCGCAGAGTCAGGCCTGATCCCTGCGATCGCTAACATTTTTTTTGGTAGTATTTTGGTGAACTGGCAAGCACCAGCCCCAGGCAGCGTCAGTAGCACTAACACCCACGCACGCAGCATACGCCTGAGTTATCTCAGAATCAAGTTTGGATCAGTTTGGATGAGCCTATATCTATAGATGAAGTTGCTAACGCCATAAAAGACCTAAAACTTAACAAAAGACCAGCCCCAGACGGCTACTCGGCTTTATACTATAAAACATTCTCAGAAATACTCTCTCCCATTCTCACTGAAACTTTTAACAAACTTCTAGATGGACATTCTTTTCGGCAAGAAACACTAATGGCAATTGTTTGTATGATCCCAAAACCCCTTTCTGATGATACTTCCTGTGTGAATTATCGGCCTATCTCTCTGTTAAACCTCGATATTAACCACTTGACGACCGCCTCATGCCGATGTACGTCGGCAAGGTGGCACGGACAGGCAAAATCACGTACATGTACGTGATTTGCCTTCCGCGGGTGGGGGGTCCGATCGGACCCCCCCCCGGTGCCCGAGGCGGTCGTCTTTTGTCCAGCGGCGATCAGAGGTGAGGGGGAGACCATCCGTTCGTGGCCCCCCCCTCGCGATCGCCGCCGGCCAATCGAATCATTCCTTTGCTGCTGTATGCTAAACAGCACCAAAGGAAATGATGTCATCTCTCTATTTTTTTTGGTAGTATTTTGGTGAACTGGCAAGCACCAGCCCCAGGCAGCGTCAGGTTAGCGCCAGTAGCACTAACACCCACGCACGCAGCATACGCCTCCCTTAGTGGTATAGTATCTGTACGGATCAATATCTGATCCGATCAGATCTATACTAGCGCCCCCAGCAGTTTAGGGTTCCCAAAAACGCAGTGTTAGCGGAATCAGCCCAGATACCTGCTAGCACCTGCGTTTTGCCCCTCCGCCCGGCCCAGCCCAGCCCACCCAAGTGCAGTATCGATCGATCACTGTCACTTACAAAACACTAAACGCATAACTGCAGTGTTCGCAGAGTCAGGCCTGATCCCTGCGATCGCTAACAGTTTTTTTGGTAGCGTTTTGGTGAACTGGCAAGCGCCAGTGGCCTAGTACACCCCGGTCGTAGTCAAACCAGCACTGCAGTAACACTTGGTGACGTGGCGAGTCCCATAAGTGCAGTTCAAGCTGGTGAGGTGGAAAGCACAAGTAGTGTCCCGCTGCCACCAAAAAGACAAACACAGGCCCGTCGTGCCCATAATGCCCTTCCTGCTGCATTCGCCAATCCTAATTGGGAACCCACCGCTTCTGCAGCGCCCGTACTTCCCCCATTCACATCCCCAACCAAATGCAGTCGGCTGCATGAGAGGCATTTTCTTTATGTCCTCCCGAGTACCCCTACCCAACGAACCCCCCCAAAAAAGATGTCGTGTCTGCAGCAAGCGCGGATATAGGCGTGACACCCACTATTATTGTCCCTCCTGTCCTGACAATCCTGGTCTTTGCATTGGTGAATGTTTTGAACGCTACTATGCACTAGTTGAGTATTAGCGTAGGGTACAGCATTCCACAGACTAGGCACACTTTCACAGGGTCTCCCAAGATGCCATCGCATTTTGAGAGACCCGAACCTGGAACCGGTTACAGTTATAAAAGTTAGTTACAAAAAAAGTGTAAAAAAAAATATATAAAAATAGCTGTCGTTTTATTGTTCTCTCTCTCTCTATTCTCCTGCTCTTATTTACTGTATTCTATTCTGCAATGTTTTATTGTTATTATGATTTATCATGTTTGCTTTTCAGGTATGCAATTTTTTATACTTTACCGTTTACTGTGCTTTATTGTTAACCATTTTTTTGTCTTCAGGTACGCCATTCACAACTTTGAGTGGTTATACCAGAATGATGCCTGCAGGTTTAGGTATCATCTTGGTATCATTCTTTTCAGCCAGCGGTCGGCTTTCATGTAAAAGCAATCCTAGCGGCTAATTAGCCTCTAGACTGCTTTTACAAGCCGTGGGAGGGAATGCCCCCCCCCCCACCGTCTTCCGTGTTTTTCTCTGGCTCTCCTGTCTCAACAGGGAACCTGAAAATGCAGCCGGTGATTCAGCCAGCTGACCATAGAGCTGATCAGAGACCAGAGTGGCTCCAAACATCTCTATGGCCTAAGAAACCGGAAGCTACGAGCATTTTATGACTTAGATTTCGCCGGATGTAAATAGCGCCATTGGGAAATCGGGGAAGCATTTTATCACACCGATCTTGGTGTGGTCAGATGCTTTGAGGGCAGAGGAGAGATCTAGGGTCTAATAGACCCCAATTTTTTCAAAAAAGAGTACCTGTCACTACCTATTGCTATCATAGGGGATATTTACATTCCCCGAGATAACAATAAAAATGATTAGAAAAAAAAAAAATGAAAGGAACAGTTTAAAAATAAGATAAAAAAGCAAAAAAATAATAAAGAAAAAAATAAAAAAAAAAAGCACCCCTGTCGCCCCCTGCTCTCGCGCTAAGGCGAACGCAAGTGGCGGTCTGTCGTCAAACGTAAACAGCAATTGCACCATGCATGTGAGGTATCACTGCGAAGGTTAGATCGAGGGCAGTAATTTTTGCAGTAGACCTCCTCTGTAAATCTAAAGTGGTAACCTGTAAAGGCTTTTAAAGGCTTTTAAAAATGTATTTATTTTATTGACACTGCACGTTTGTGCGCAATTGTAAAGCATGTCATGTTTGGTATCCATGTACTCGGCCTAAGATCATCTTTTTTATTTCATCAAACATTGGGGCAATATAGTGTGTTTTAGTCCATTAAAATTTAAAAAAGTGTGTTTTTTCCCCAAAAAATGCGTTTGAAACATCGCTGCGCAAATACTGTGTGAAAAAAAAAATGAAACACCCACCATTTTAATCTGTAGGGCATTTCCTTTAAAAAAAATATATAATGTTTGGGGGTTCAAAGTAATTTTCTTGAAAAAAAAAAAATAACTTTTTCATGTAAACAATAAGTGTCAGAAAGGGCTTTGTCTTCAAGTGGTTAGAAGAGTGGTGATGTGTGACATAAGCTTCTAAATGTTGTGCATAAAATGCCAGGACAGTTCAAACCCCCCCCAAATTACCCCATTTTGGAAAGTAGACACCCCAAGCTATTTGCTGAGAGGCATGTCGAGTCCATGGAATATTTTATATTGCGACACAAGTTGCGGGAAAGAGACAATTTTTTTTTTTTTTTTGCACAAAATTGTCACTAAATGATATATTGCTCAAACATGCCATGGGAGGGGGCGTGGCTTAGCTATGGCCGAGTGAAGACGTGCTTTGGAGGAGCTCCCTGTCCGACTCGGCCTACATGGATCACTAGATACCTATTTTCTCCAGTAATCACGGCATGAGCAACCCCAAACGATACAGAACGAGATCGTCGTCACGGGGCACCCACCACCGGACCACTCAGACGGGTATACCACACTTTTTCAGAGGGCAGGCGGACCTATCTCCCGGCGCCATTGCTGCCGCGACACGTGGGCCCAAAACTACTCCGAGCTGCACGGAGGTCCCGATGGCTTCCTCCACACAGAATCTGACGCCTCTACTCCTTACGGGCACGCCAGCCTTACTCTGCACGGAGATGGAGAGACATCCGAGCAGCCAACCCATTCTAGAAGAAGACCTCCGCAGCATGCTCAGGGCTCTCCCCACAAGAGCGGACTTGGAGGCCCTCCCCACGAGAGCAGACTTCGAAACTATGATCCTGAGGATCGAGGAGGCACATAGGAAAGACATCCAAGAAGTGAGGGAGGACCTACAAAATGTGGAAACCAGGGTCTCAACGGGTGAATCTAAGATTGCTGCGCTGGAGGTGAGGATACAGGCGATGGAGCACTCACAGCAGAAGCAGGCCCTGGAAACACAGGACATGCAGCTCCACCTGGAAGAATTGGAGGACCGTAGCCGCCGCAACAACTTGCGGCTACGAGGGATACCAGAGGCCACGGGACCGGAGGACTTAGCGGCGACGGCGACGGCGATTTTCCAAACTCTACTAGACCATCCGCCGCCACAACTAGAGATCGATAGAATCCACCGCACTCTAGGCCCGAAGCCCTCCGACCCAGCTAGGCCGCGGGACGTTCTGTGTCGCATACACCGCTTTGCACAGAAGGAGATTCTGCTAAGGAAAGCGTGGGACCAGGGAGAGATAGAATTTGACGGAGCCCGCATCCACATTCTACCTGACCTGTCGAGGGCCACCTTACAGCGGCGCACCATGCTGAAGCCCATCTTGGATCTAGCAAGAAGACACGGCTGCACGTATAGATGGGGCTACCCGCTTGCAGTGACCTTCCGTAATGACCGGGACCACTATACACTACGCACCCCAGCAGACCTTCCATCCCTCTTTGACTTCCTGGGAGCAGATCCAATCCAGGTCCCGAATTGGCTATTGAAAATTCCACGGCCGTCCGGCCGATCGGGCCTGAACACGAACAGAACCAACCCACCTACCCGCACACAGAGATCCCGAGGAAGATCCCGCGCCAGACCAGAGAACGGTACACGTGAGTCCTGAATCCAATGTGAGTAACCGTGGTCATTTTGTTTACCGCACACCTACTCCTCTCTCTCAGTTAATGTTGGGCACTCTACACCCTTTTACTTGGTGATCCCCGAATCAGCCGCCACCCATGCCTAATCCAGGCGGTTTGTTAGCCCCGTGCACCCCTGTTGGCGCTCGGACCGCGCCCGCTCCCCTGCCCCTCGAGCCCAGTCGGGTCCTATTTACGTGCCTGCCAGGATCTCTCTGTTACCACCTAACCCCACCAGAATGGACACAGCAAGGGACAAATAGACTTGGGGAAAGTCCATGGGTTAACTGGTCAATCTTTAGACCCCTCCTGGCGGCACCCCCCCTTACCCCCCCCCCTAACCTGGACTGTAACCTGAACAGACACTATACTGGGGAGTTATGCTTGCCCCGCCCCCCCACCGCCCCCAGTCTCTTGTACACCCTGCATCTGGAATAGGCAATGTGATGAGAACTTACCGCTTACTCCCGACCAGTGTTGGGGGAGGTTGCTGGCTGCACTGGTAACGACATCACAATGCAGGAGCCGCTAGCAACAAACAAGCCCGTTGAACTTTCGGAGATGTGGATCGGTCGGGGATGCTGTGGAGGTTTTTGGTTGGTTTCTCGGGGGGTGGGGGGAGGGGGACATGTTGCAGGTGTATTGGATGGGGCATATAGTAGTACCTCGGAGTAATAGGTCACAGTGGATAAGTAAGCAGAAGGGGACCTGTATAGGTATGTTCGTGAATAGCTCAGAGGGATGATGGCTGTACGGTGCTCTGACTGCAGTGTAGGTGCAGCGAATAACATGTTTCTCTGTGAGGCTAGAACCAGCACCACGGCGCGCAGTCTTGGCATCGTTGGCATATTACCGGCAGCCATCACCTACTGGGACAACATTCTGTACGGGACTTGCTGAAAACCACCAGAAGGGTTTCACCACCGTTATTTCACTTTTGCAGGGTAGGAGTGCCGGTTACGTGAGTTCATAACCTAACTAGTTGAGTAGGATTGAAAGTTTTACACGTTTGTTTGTAGAATGCTAGTTTTCCACTAACTTTTAAAGTCTACAGTATTGCTCATGCCATACAGAAGTATGCTCATACACAACTTCACAGTTTCAGTTTGTATACACACTACGAAAGTCAAGGCATTGTTTACCTGGAGTACCAATTATACTATAGATCCGGAGGCCTGGGAAGGACATAGCCCCTGTCCCGAGGCCTTGGCTTGACACTTCCCCACCTAGGAGAACGACTTCACCCAGTTAGTACTGGTGTGCGTGGAAGAATATCTTCAGTTTATAGTAGATACCCATTCATTGTGTTGGGTGTCCGGGGGGATCTCTCTCCTCGGCACCTGTCGCAATCGGAGTGGGCCTTTGCTTCTTTCTAAACTTTTACCCCTTTCTAATTAACCACTCTTCTCCCCCCTCACCTTTCCCCCCCCCTCTATCCCTTCCCATACCTATCGTCGACTCCCGCGGACATGGGGGTACTCAATGTGGTCACCCTTAATGCAAAGGGACTGAATGTCCCGGAAAAAAGGAGAATGCTTCTAAACGAAATGAGACACTTGAAGGCAGACATAGTGCTCATACAAGAGACACACTTTAGGGAAGACAAGTTCCCAATCTTAAAAAATAGGTACTACCCGACTGTATACCACTCCACCCACATTGCCGCTAAATCCAGGGGAGTATCTATCCAGATTTCTGCGTCTATACCGTGGACACTAGTAGATAAGAAGTCAGACCAGGCGGGTAGATTCCTTTTTATAAAAGGCATGATAGGTAGTACCAAGGTGACCATTGCAAATTTCTACGCCCCAAATGAACACCAAGACACATTCATGAAACGTCACCTCAAAACACTACAAAACTTCTCTGAAGGCCAACTGATCGTGGGTGGGGATCTTAACATCCCCTTGATCCCGGCAGAGGATACCTCAACAGGCTCTTCCTCCGTCACACGCGGTACCCTCAGGGAAATGTCCCTAGCCCTACACACGGCACAGCTAATAGACACCTGGCGCCTCTTTCATCCTGGAGAACGTGACTACACTTTCTTCTCCCGACCGCACCAGGTGTACTCCCGTATTGACTTTCTCCTGGTCCCACACAACCAACTCCGGGCCGTCCAACACACAGCCATCGGCTCCATTACATGGTCCGATCATGCCCCAGTCTCCATGCAATACGATCTCACAGACTATTTCAAGAGTCAAAGGAAACCCTGGAGACTAAATGAAAGTCTTCTACAAGACCCAACCATAGTGGCAGACGTCTCAAAAGAGATCTCACATTACTTCCACACTAACACCACAGAAGAGGGTGAATTTGGCCTAACATGGGAAGCACATAAAGCGGTGATCCGCGGAGTGCTTATTAAGCACGGGTCAAGAGTCAAAAAACAAAAGTCAGCGCAATTGGCATCACTGTTTGACAAACTCCATAAACTAGAATCTGCCCATAAATCGAAGCCGTCTAGACCCCTGGGTAGCGAACTCGATACGATACGTATGCAAATAACAGACCTACTCCAATTCAAAGCTAAGGCAGCTCTTCAGATTTCCCGGAAAAAAATATACGAATCAGGTAACAAGTGTGGCAGACTTCTAGCCCAATCTCTTAAAGCACAAAATACGGCGTCATACATCCCGCACATTAACTCTTCTACGGGAAGAAGAGCTGTCTTGCCCCAACAAATCACGCAAGAGTTTAGAGCATACTATGAACACCTATATAACCTAAACATGACTCAACCCTCTCCAGAGAAAATTGCAGAATACCTAGCGAACTCTAAATTGCCATCCTTATCGAACGAGACGAGAGACATACTGGACGAACCCATTACTCTAACAGACATACAATTGGCGTTAAAAAATACTAAGCAGGGGAAAGCTCCCGGACCTGACGGACTCACGGTCCAATATTACAAGACTCTACTCCCATCATTAGGACAACACCTAACTAAACTATTCAATGACCTGGGCAAAGGGAAACCATTACACAAAGACACACTACAAGCCCAAATAACTGTAATCCATAAAGAAGATAAAGACCCGACCCAATGTGGCAGCTACCGCCCTATATCTCTACTGAACACAGATCTAAAACTATTTACAAAAATCCTGGCCACCAGGCTACAACAACACATAACCAGCTTGATTCACTTAGACCAGGTGGGATTTGTCCCTACCAGAGAGGCGAGGGACAACACTACTAAAGTCCTGAACCTGCTCTACCATGCCACCAAAACAGCCACACCGATGGTCTTGCTCAGTACAGATGCGGAAAAAGCATTCGACCGGGTGAATTGGTCATTCATGCTTTCCACACTGAAACACATTGGCCTGGGCAACTCCATGGTAAATTGGATTTCAGCACTTTACGCAAATCCGACAGCTAGAGTAAGGGTGAACGGAGTAATGTCCGAAGCATTTCAGATCTCGAATGGTACAAGACAGGGGTGCCCACTCTCCCCCCTCCTCTTTGCGCTATCACTAGAACCATTCCTCTGCCACATAAGACTAAACCCAGACATAACCGGCCTTACCTTAGACAACACTCAATATAAAATTTCAGCATACGCTGATGATCTGATGTTTTCCTTAACGAACCCGACGATATCTCTTCCAAACCTACTAAAAGAATTCTCCGAATACGGGTCCCTAGCCTACCTAAAAATTAATTGGGCCAAGTCAGCAGCTATGGGCGTAGGTGTTCCAGACTCGGTACTCAAACCCCTTAAAGCCAGCTTTAAACTAAAATGGACAGACAAAACCCTAAAATATCTGGGCATTTTTATCCCCCAAACAATGACAAAGTTATACGAAGTGAACTTCCCCCCACTAATCACAAAAATAAAAACACTATTGAACTCTTGGCAGTCGGGTCTTCACTCTTGGGTGGGACGTGGAAACATCCTGAAAATGTCTATTCTACCCAAAATATTATACATAATGCAAGCTGTCCCGATACGTGTCCCCCCTGGGTTTTTCAAGCAAACTCAAACAATATTTACGGAATTTATTTGGGCTAAGAAAAAACCCCGCCTACCGCACAAATTACTTGTCCTCCCTAAAGCACACGGGGGGCTAGCGATCCCCGACATACGCGCCTACCACCAAGCAATACACCTGGGCAGACTAATAGACTGGCGCAGACATAGAGAGACTAAATTATGGACCCACCTTGAGCAATCCCACACACGTATTCCATTGGGTGGTACACCCTGGTGTTACTCTAGCCTACCTAGGGAACTTAAACAACACCCTCTGATAGGCTACACAGCCAGAATCTGCGCTAAATTAATTTCCAAACCACACATCTCGTCTCGGAACTCACCCCTAGTCCCAATTGTAGGACATCCCCTGTTCACCCCTGGACTACAAGACAGAGTCTTTCGGTTGTTGGGGGAATCTGGAATACATTCGGCCATACATTTCAGCTCGGGTGGGACTTGGAAATCATACTCGGAATTATCTAGCCCGCAAGGGTTATTCCGCTTGGATTTCATGCGTACCCTCCAACTCGGACACTTCCTCCACTCCATTGAACCACCCCCAGACGTAGACCAAGGACTCACAACCCTAGAGGAAATCTGCTCTAACACAGGTACTCTACCACATGCAATATCACTAATGTACAGCCTCATAGTCACACCCCCATCTGATTACACACCCCCGGGACTGACCAAATGGGAAGAAGAGCTGGGATGTAGCTTTAACCTCACACAGAGACAACTCATTCTCCGCTTCACACACAAGTCTTCCATCTGCGCTAAAACTCAAGAAACTAACTATAAAATTCTCTCTAGGTGGTACAGAACCCCGACACTCCTACACAAAATATCCCCCACCACATCTGAAAAGTGTTGGAGATGCTTGAGGGACAAGGGAACCTTGTTACATATTTTTTGGTCATGCCCTAAGCTCTCACGGTTCTGGACGGTTGTACACGAGACGATACAATTGTTTACAGACAGGACAATTCCAAAAGATCCGGCACTCTTTCTGCTACACGCCACCGACATACCAGACAAAATATACAAACGCTCAGTCATACGACACCTGTTAGATGCAGCCAGAGCCTGCATACCTCTCTGCTGGAAACTCACTACACCACCGCCCATTGACATGTGGATTCGCAAAGTAGAAGACATAAAACAAATGGAGGACCTGATTCATACGGCACAACATAGGGAAGAGGCATTCTCTAGGACTTGGCAATTATGGACGATGTTTATATACTCGTCGGCGGGTCAAGCTTTGAGAGGAGCAGACGCCTCCCGGTGAGTGTACAGACACATGAGTATTGCCACCAGCACTCTATGAGCAGCACCGTAGTTGATTGAGTTCTGGATATTGTGGGGGCCCACATGTTCGCGGGAACCGAACTGATCCTCCCTCCCTAACCCTCCCCCCCCCCTCTTTTCCCTTTATAGATCCCCGTCTCTCCTATCCCCCCCCCACCCCACACTTTTCCTCACTTTTCACTTTCCTCCCTCCCCCCCCTTCTATCTCTCTACCCTCAATTTATCTCTCTCTCAATTTCTATTCCTAACAATAATATAGAAAATAGAGGACCGGCGCAGTGGGATCCTGCAGTGCCTGTTGCCATACGCACACTACAACCCTAAGATTCCACTTATTATAATTATACGAAATTGATGTTTGGTCTTAGACTGTCAAGCTGAAAACCGATATAGTGAATAAGAATTGTGTAAGAATTTATATCTTGTCACTGTACTATGTATATGATCAAACAATGTACATGTATGTTTCTGTGGGCTCATCTGGGCCGTGTTCTTGTCTTAAATAAATAATTAAAAAAAAAAAAAACATGCCATGGGAATATGTGAAATTACACCCCAAAATACATTCTGCTGCTTCTCCTGAGTACGGGGATACCACATGTGTGAGACTTTTTGGGAGCCTAGCTGCGTACGGAACCCCGAAAACCAAGCACCGCCTTCAGGCTTTCTAAGGGCGTGAATTTTTGATTTCACTTTTGACTGCCAATCACAGTTTCGGAGGCCATGGAATGCCCAGGTGGCACAAAACCCCCCAAATGACCCCATTTTGGAAAGTAGACACCCAAAGCTATTTGCTGAGAGGTATAGTGAGTATTTTGCAGACCTCACTTTTTGTCACAAAGTTTTGAAAATTGAAAAAAGAAAAAAAAAAAGTTTGTCTTTCTTCATTTTCAAAAACAAATGAGAGCTGCAAAATACTCACCATGCCTCTCAGCAAATAGCTTGGGGTGTCTACTTTCCAAAATGGGGTCATTTGGGGTGGTTTTGTGCCACCTGGGCATTCCATGGCCTCCGAAACTGTGATAGGCAGTGAAGAGTGAAATCAAAAATTTTCACCCTTAGAAATCCTGAAGGCGGTGATTGATTTTCGGGGTCCCGTGCACGGCTAGGCTCCCAAAAAGTCCCACACATGTGGTATCCCCGTACTCAGGAGAAGTAGCTAAATGTATTTTGGGGTGCAATTCCACATATGCCCATGGCCTGTATGAGCATTATATCATTTAGTGACAACTTTGTGCAAAAAAAAAAAAAAATGTGTCACTTTCCCGCAACTTGTGTCAAAATATAAAATATTCCATGGACTCAATATGCCTCTCAGCAAATAGCTTTGGGTGTCTACTTTCCAAAATGGGGTCATTTGGGGGGTTTTTGTGCCACCTGGGCATTCCATGGCCTCCGAAACTGTGATAGGCAGTGAAGAGTGAAATCATAAATTTACACCCTTAGAAATCCTGAAGGTAGTGATTGGTTTTCAGGGCCCCGTACGCGGCTAGGCTCCCAAAAAGTCCCACACATGTGGTATCCCCATACTCAGGAGAAGCAGCAGAATGTATTTTGGGGTGCAATTCCACATAGGCCCATGGCCTGTGTGAGCAATATATCATTTAGTGACAACTTTTTGTAAATATTTTTTTTTTTTTGTCATTATTCAATCACTCGGGACAAAAAAAAAAAAATATTCAATGGGTTCAACATGCCTCTCAGCAATTTCCTTGGGGTGTCTACTTTCCAAAATGGGGTCATTTGGGGGGGGTTTGTACTGCCCTGCCATTTTAGCACCTCAAGAAATGACATAGGCAGTCAAACTAAAAGCTGTGTAAATTACAGAAAATGTACCCTAGTTTGTAGACGCTATAACTTTTGCGCAAACCAATAAATATACGCTTATTGACATTTTTTTTACCAAAGACATGTGGCCGAATACATTTTGGCCTAAATGTATGACTAAAATTGAGTTTATTGGATTTTTTTTATAACAAAAAGTAGAAAATATCATTTTTTTTCAAAATTTTCGGTCTTTTTCCGTCTATAGCGCAAAAAATAAAAACCGCAGAGGTGATCAAATACCATCAAAAGAAAGCTCTATTTGTGGGAAAAAAAGGACGCAAATTTCGTTTGGGTACAGCATTGCATGACCGCGCAATTAGCAGTTAAAGCGATGCAGTGCCAAATTGGAAAAAGACCTCTGGTCCTTAGGCAGCATAATGGTCTGGGACTCAAGTGGTTAAATTATTAGCAAAAATAATAGCAAAAACGCCTCAATAGTATTATAGGAAAATTAATACATAGAGATCAAGTAGGCTTCATGCCAAATAGACAGGCAGGCGATAATATACGCAGGGCAGTGTTATTGGCACATATTGCTAAAAAACTGAAAATCCCTTTATGTTTTCTATCTCTCGATATTAAGAGGGCATTTGACACAGTATCCTGGCAATATATGCAATATTCATTACAAAAATGGGGTTTTGGACCCCACTTTTTAACATGGATCAAAGCATTATATAATAAACCCAAAGCCTATATAAAATATGCTGGATACAAATCTGATGCCTTTAATATCGAAAGAGGTACCCGACAGGGTTGCACATTATCTCCCTTATTATTTGCCCTTATACTCGAACCCATGGCCCAATACATCAGAACAAACCAAACTATAACTGGCATTGAAGTAGGAAGTATTACACACAAATTATGTATATTTGCAGACGATATATTACTTTTTCTATCATCACCACAGGTCTCTGGTCCTAACTTAATACCAGCTCTTGATGGATTTGCAGCCCTATCCGGCCTTATGATTAATCCTAAGAAATGCCTAGTGCTTAATATTTCACTCACAAACATGGAATTGATCCCGGCTAGGGCTGCACTCCCATTCGCATGGGCAGAAAAATCAATCCCATATCTTGGAATTCATTTAACAGCATCTCATTCTGACTTATTCTCAACCAATTATCCTCCTGTATTAAGACAGATCACAAATCTAATAAAACAATGGTCGCAACTTCCTTTATCCTGGATAGGGAAGATTAATGCAATCAAAATGACTATTCTACCCAAATTGCTTTATCTATTCAGAGTCCTCCCTATTCCAATTCCTTCCTATTTTTTGAGAATAGTACAAAAAAGAGCAACTTCATTTATATGGGGCTCTTCTAAACCACGTATACCTATACACACACACTACATCTTCCCAAAAATAAAGGAGGCCTGGGATACCCTAATTTTACTTACTACTACAGAGCAGCACATTTGGCCAGTCTGTCCAAATACCATGCAAAACAGGAAATCCCATTATGGGTATTTATAGAGGCTTCAGAAAATGACCCTCTATTAATATCAAATTTATTATGGCTTGATCCTAAAGACCGCTTTAAAATTCATAATCCCATAACTAAACACTTCTTATCTCTCTGGGATAAACTAAAAACCAAATATCAGTTACAATCTCCACACAATCCTCTCCTTTCTTTTATCAGAAATCCGGCCTTTTATCCGGCATGGATCTACCCAAATTCTTTTAAAGCTTGGACAACATCAGGCATTCAGACACTAAAGGACTTCATAGCATCTAAATCATTCCTTTCATTCCCATCGCTTAGAGAAAAATATGATCTACCAAACTCTGAGATATTTAGATATCTCCAAATCAAAAATTTCTATACACCATTCCTAAAGGGGGATACACCATTATCCCAATTATCCATTTTTGAATCAATCTGTACGAAAGATCCATTTGCTAAAGGTACAATTTCATCACTTTATAATCAATTATATGGAGTAGCAAATCTTAATAGACCCTCTTATTTTCAGAGGTGGGAGGAGGACCTGGGACGAACTTTAGAAGACACGGACTGGTCTAACATATGGCTCACATCTAAGTCATCTTCACCCTACATCTTAGCACTGGAGACAAATTATAAAGTCCTAACTCGCTGGTACCTTGTACCCGCTAGAGTGGCAAAATATTCACCTAATACCTCAGCTCTTTGTTTTCGAGGATGCCCAGAAATAGGCACATATTTACACATATGGTGGACGTGCCCAGTAATCCAAACCTTCTGGAAGGAAGTCTTCGTGATTGCATCTAAAATATTTAAAAAAATAATACAACCAGATCCATATTTAACTTTACTTAATCTAAAACCGGAATGGTTAACACTCTCTCAATTCAAACTTATGATCCAACTAATAACGGCTGCAAAACAAACAGTGGCCAAGGCATGGAAATCTCCTACATTGGTACTAGCAGAAACAATTCACAGAATGAATAATACAATGTCCCATGCTAAGATGGTAGCCATCGATCAAAATCAAATTCCAACATTTGAAAAACTTTGGCACCCTTGGATAAAACAACAGTTCCTGTCAAACTTCAATGACTCTGTCCTGTTGCCATGGTAACAGATTAAATGACTTACAGATACACCCATTCTAAGGCTTCAAAGAGAACTAAAAAGAATAATAATCATCTGACGAGTGGGACAACCTGGTGGACCATACCTCTACCTTTCCTTGTCAAAAGAAGTTTATTGAGTATACAATATTATAAAGATACATAAAGTAAGTTTACAAGGATCTATAAAGTAAGCTCATTGTTTTACAGTAGGGTTTATATAGGTAAATATCATGAAATTTCAAATATTAAACATTGGGTTCACGTAAACCTAAATTAAAGATATATATCATTTCCTTAGTTACTTTTGTAGGTATTTAAATGATTTATACCTACTATACATATTGTTTACAAGTAGAGTGTATATAGGTCAAATAAATTCTGATAATGAGCTTTAAATCGTAAGGTGGAGAAAAGGAAAGAGAAAGAAGAAAAAGGGTTGAAAGGTAGGAGGTATGGTCCACAAGGTTGTCCCGCTCGTCAGATTATTATTCTTTTTAGTTCTCTTTGAAGCATTAGAATGGGTGTCTCTGTAAGTCATTTAACCTGTTACCATGGCAACAGGACAGAGTCATTGAAGTTTGACAAGAACTGTTTTATCCAAGGATGCCAAAGTTTTTCAAATTTTGGAATTTGATTTTGATCGATGGCTACCATCTTAGCATGGGACATTGTATTATTCATTCTGTGAATTGTTTCTGCTAGTACCAATGTAGGAGATTTCCATGCCTTGGCCACTGTTTGTTTTGCAGCCGTTATTAGTTGGATCATAAGTTTGAATTGAGAGAGTGTTAACCATTCCGGTTTTAGATTAAGCAAAGTTAAATATGGATCTGGTTGTATTATTTTTTTAAATATTTTAGATGCAATCACGAAGACTTCCTTCTCCCACCTCTGAAAATAAGAGGGTCTATTAAGATTTGCTACTCCATATAATTGATTATAAAGTGATGAAATTGTACCTTTAGCAAATGGATCTTTTGTACAGATTGATTCAAAAATGGATAATTGGGATAATGGTGTATCCCCCTTTAGGAATGGTGTATAGAAATTTTTGATTTGGAGATATCTAAATATCTCAGAGTTTGATAGATCATATTTTTCTCTAAGCGATGGGAATGAAAGGAATGATTTAGATGCTATGAAGTCATTTAGTGTCTGAATGCCTGATGTTGTCCAAGCTTTAAAAGAATTTGGGTAGATCCATGCCGGATAAAAGGCCGGGTTTCTGATAAAAGAAAGGAGAGGATTGTGTGGAGATTGTAACTGATATTTGGTTTTTAGTTTACCCCAGAGAGATAAGAAGTGTTTAGTTATGGGATTATGAATTTTAAAGCGGTCTTTAGGATCAAGCCATAATAAATTTGATATTAATAGAGGGTCATTTTCTGAAGCCTCTATAAATACCCATAATGGGATTTCCTGTTTTGCATGGTATTTGGACAGACTGGCCCAATGTGCTGCTCTGTAGTAGTTAGTAAAATTAGGGTATCCCAGGCTTCCTTTATTTTTGGGAAGATGTAGTGTGTGTATAGGTATACGTGGTTTCATACCTCTACCTTTCAACCCTTTTTCTTATTTCTCTTTCCTTTTCTCCACCTTACGATTAAAGCTCATTATCAGAATTTATTTGACCTATATACACTCTACTTGTAAACAATATGTATAGTAGGTATAAATCATTTAAATACCTACAAAAGTAACTAAGGAAATGATATATATCTTTAATTTAGGTTTACATGAACACAATGTTTAATATTTGAAATTTCATGATATTTACCTATATAAACCCTACTGTAAAACAATGAGCTTACTTTATAGATCCTTGTAAACTTACTTTATGTATCTTTATAATATTGTATACTCAATAAACTTCTTTTGACAAGGTAAAACTACCCGCGGCTATTGCATTGCCGACAATACACATAGAAGTTCATTGATAAAAACGGCATGGGAATTCCCCACAGGGAAACCCCGAACCAAAATTTAAAAAAAAAAATGACGTGGGAGTCCCCCTAAATTCCATACAAGGCCCTTTAGCTCTGGTATGGATATTAAGGGGAACCCTGGCCAAAATTTTTAAAAAAAATGACGTGGGGTTCCCCCTGAATTTCATACCAGACCCTTCAGGTCTGGTATGGATTTTAAGGGGAACCCTGCGCCAAAAAAAAAAAAAAAAAACGGCGTGGGTTCCCCCAAAAATCCATACCAGACCCTTATCCGAGCACGCAACCTGGCAGGCCGCAGGAAAAGAGGGGGGGACGAGAGTGCGGCCCCCCCCTCCTGAACCATACCAGGCCACATGCCCTCAACATTGGGAGGGTGCTTTGGGGTAGCCCCCCAAAACACCTTGTCCCCATGTTGATGAGGACAAGGGCCTCATCCCCACAACCCTGGCCGGTGGTTGTGGGGGTCTGCGGGCAGGGGGCTTATCGGAATCTGGAAGCCCCCTTTAACAAGGGGACCCCCAGATCCCGGCCCCCCCTGTGTGAAATGGTAAGGGGGTACTTACCCCTACCATTTCACTAAAAAACTGTCAAAAATGTTAAAAATGACAAGAGACAGTTTTTGACAATTCCTTTATTTAAATGCTTCTTCCTTCATCTTCTTCTGGTTCTTCTGGCTCTTCTGGTTCTTCCTCCAGCGTTCTCGTCCAGCATCTCCTCCGCGGCATCTTCTATCTTCTTCTCCTCGGGCCGCTCCGCACCCATGGCATGAGGGGAGGCTCCCGCTCTTCTCTTCTTCATCCTCTTCTCTTGTTCCTTCTTCTCTTCTTCATTTTCTTCTCTGGGCCGCTCCGCTTCCATGCCGTCATGGAGGGAGGCTCCCGCTGTGTGACGGCGTCTCTTCGTCTGACGGCTCTTAAATAACGGGGGGCGGGGCCATCCGGTGACCCTGCCCCCTCTGACGTACGGTGACTTGACGGGACTTCCCTGTGACGTCACGGGGAATGCCACAGGGAAGTCCCGTCATGTCCCGTGCGTTAGAGGGGGGGTCACCGGGTGGCCCCGCCCCCGTTATTTAAGAACCGTCAGACGAAGAGACGCCGGCACACAGCGGGAGCCTCCCTCCGTGACAGCATGGATGCGGAGCGGCCCGGAGAAGAAAATGAAGAAGAGAAGAAGAGAAGAAGGAAGAAGAGAAGAGGATGAAGAAGAAGATGAAGAGAAGAGCGGGAGCCTCCACTCCATGCCATGGGTGCGGAGCGGCCCGAGGAGAAGAAGATAGAAGACGCCGCGGAGGAGATGCTGGACGAGAACGCCGGAGGAAGAACCAGAAGAACCAGAAGAAGATAAAGGAAGAAAGAAGAAGCATTTAAATAAAGGAATTGTCAAAAACTGTCTCTTGTCATTTTTAACATTTTTGACAGTTTTTTAGTGAAATGGTAGGGGTAAGTACCCCCTTACCATTTCACACAGGGGGGGGCCGGGATCTGGGGGTCCCCTTGTTAAAGGGGGCTTCCAGATTCCGATAAGCCCCCCACCTGCAGACCCCCACAACCACCGGCCAGGGTTGTGGGGATGAGGCCCTTGTCCTCATCAACATGGGGACAAGGTGTTTTGGGGGGCTACCCCAAAGCACCCTCCCAATGTTGAGGGCATGTGGCCTGGTACGGTTCAGGAGGGGGGGCGCACTCTCGTCCCCCCTCTTTTCCTGCGGCCTGCCAGGTTGCATGCTCGGATAAGGGTCTGGTATGGATTTTTGGGGGACCCCACGCCGTTTTTTTGTTTTTTTTTGGCGCGGGGTTCCCCTTAAAATCCATACCAGACCTGAAGGGTCTGGTATGGAATTTAGGGGGAACCCCACGTCATTTTTTTAAAAATTTTGGCCGGGGTTCCCCTTAATATCCATACCAGACCTGAAGGGCCTGGTATGGAATTTAGGGGGTCTCCCACGTCATTTTTTTTTTAAATTTTGGTTTGGGGTTGCCCTGTGGGGAATTCCCATGCCGTTTTTTATCAATGAACTTCTATGTGTATTGTCGGCAATGCAATAGCCGCGGGTAGTTTTAAATGGCTTTTTTTCCTATGAAATGTCATTTTGCTGTCAGACTGTTCTAAACACAGGAAACATGCGCCCCTTTACAGGCATACTATAGACACCCCCCAGGTATGAAATTTAAAGGGATATTACACTTTTATTGTTTGACTTTAAGCATTATTAAAATCACTGCTCCTGAAAAAACGGCCGTTTTTAAAACTTTTTTTTGCATTGATCCATGTCCCCTGGGGCAGGACCCAGGTCCCCAAACACTTTATGACAATAACTTGCATATAACCTTTAAAATTAGCACTTTTGATTTCTCCCATAGACTTTTAAAGGGTGTTCCGCGGCATTCGAATTTGCCGCGAACACCCCAAATTGTTCGCTGTTCGAAAAACTTGCGAACAGCCAATGTTCGAGTCGAACATGAGTTTGACTCGAACTCGAAGCTCATCCCTAGTGCTCAACAGTGCAGCCTATCAGTTCCCATCAGTGCTGCCTCATTAGTGCCCATCAGTGAAGGAGAAAATGTAATTATTTACAAAATTTACTGACAGAAACTAAGAATAACTTTTTTTTTCCAAAATTTTTGGCCTTTTTTTTGAGAAAAAAATAAAATACCCAGGAGTGATTAAGTACCACCAAAAAAAGCTACATTTGTGTGAAGAAAATGATAACAATTTCACATGGTTACAGTGTAGCATGTCATTCAAAGTGTGACAGCACTGAAAGCTGAAAAATGGCCTGGTCAGGAAGGGGGTGTAAGTGCCGAGTATTGAGGTGGTTAAACAAGTGTGATTTAACTGTACTTCTGTCTCAGTCTGATTCATAGTTTCTGATAGGGAGCTGCTGAGCAGGAAGAGTTCAATATGCTGAGTCAGGCAGCACTGCACTGTGGGGACTGTTATCCAGAATCTACTGCAATCAGGAGCTTTTGAACTGCATTTTCAAAGACAGGGATGGCCAGGAGGGCAAAGAGCTGCATTTTCTTCAGCTTTACAGGACACAGTTTCCTCTTGCCAGGAGGAGAGTGCACATAGCTGTTCAGATTGCACCACTACTACTGTATAAGGACGGCCTCAGCGGAATCTGGAATGCTCAGTCCAAGTGTGCTTTGTCACCTTTGTGCAGAGCAGAGAGTGGACTAATCGCCGTGTGTAATCGGTTGATGAGCTACAATATAGGGACTGGTGAGCTGCTGCTGTAAGGATTTACTATCTACTGTTAGAGAGACTGAGCCCTTTAAGAACTGACCATATAGCCATCTAGTAGCCTTATTGATGCCTGCAGGCTTGGCTGGAACTATTCTCATATGCACCAACAATACAACTGGGCCCCAATGCTATCCAGGTGAAGAGTTAGGACTTAAGACTATCCCTTTACCGCTGCTACACAGAGACGTTTACTTATTGTTTATGCTAGGAGTTCATACTATAGGAAATCCCTACTGGAGTTGAGACATTTTGTGATACTGCCACCTTCCAAATGCCTGCTTTTCTTAGCTGAATGGAGGGGTTTTGCATTCAACTGCTGTGCCAAAACAGCGATCCAAGCTTTTGGTTTACAGATATGGCAAGGTCCTTTTGACCTCAAAAAGCCACCATGTTCCTTTGGAGGTAGGAGGTCAGGGGGCAGTAAAAATGCAGCTGAATTGCCTGTGTGAATGAGGTCAAACTGGGTGATGTCAGCACAGGACGCTGGAAAAGGCAGCACTTCCACTGAGAAAAAAAAGAGTAAAAATCAGTCAACATGTGGGTGTACAGGAGTCTAAAAAGATAAAAAGGTGTAAGGTTTCAACAGGGTTACAATTTTTGTTTTTTCACAAATAAAGCTTAAATTGTTGAAAATCAACTTTGTCAACCTATGTAGTTCTACAACAAATGTCTCCATTTAAAGCAGAATTCAACTTTATCTAAGCACCACAATCTGAGAACGCTATTTAGTTCATTGTTAATATTTAAAGGAAACTCACCCATACACCCATGTCTCCATGCTTTATTTTGTTGAGAGATCACTTTGAAAACGCTTCCCTAGCATTTTTAGCCGTGGCCATATTGTGTAATGGAAAATAATTAATGTTGTATTTACTTCCTGGAGTCCATCTGCCCTTTTCTCGGGCATACAGACGGAACGGTGTGCTTAGCTGAGAAAGCCCCTTCTCCAGATGAAGTAAAAACAAATGCCCATGAAGATTCCTGGGATGTATGACATCATTGTGGCCTGGGCAAGAAAACAGAAAGCAACTGAAGAAGTAAAAAAAAAAGGAAAGGGATAAAATAAGTAAATATAATATACCTTCCTATCAATTTACTAATACTAGCAGCATAGGGATTAAAAATAGTTAATGTTGAATGAGAGAGTGGGTTGTGGTTTCCACTCACTCCTGTCCCCCCTCCCTCCTGGCAAGCAGTGGCAGAGATCCAGAACACTGGGAGGTTGTGAAGTAAAACTAAGGATTCTGGGAAATGTAGTCCTTAAAGGGGACTACACAGTACAAGTCAATGGAGGCTGATGTAGGTGGACTTCACTACGCACAACTCCTTGTATACAGAGGAGGAGCCTCTCAGTGAGGACCTGCTATGTGGAGTGTCTGCACACACCAGAGATAAGAGACTGACCGGCTGTGAGCCTCTTGTGTGCAGAGACCTGGTGCAGTGCAGACCCATCGCTGGAGTGTCTGTGCCCACACCAAGAATTAAAGAATTAAGGCACTGAGAGTTCTTCTGCCATGCCATAACCCAAAGCTGTAGGGACCTTTTGCTGTGCATACCTACAGTTAGGGGGAGTCAGTGAGGAACCAATTGTGAGGACTGGGACTTCTGGAACAACTGTTTGCCAGGCATATGGGACCAGGCCTGTCACTTAATCTCTTGCTACACACAAAGTTAACACAAATTTGATGGCTCTTCATCAGCCATTTCATTAAACACTTTTAAAGGGACAGCTCTATGTGCACTACCTTACAGAAGGGCCCCAACAAAAGCCGGAAAACACTAACATGTAGGCGCCAGGTACTTTGCAATGATCTCCAGGAGTACCCCTTTGTCAGGAATGCACAGGCCCACCAACTATTTGCACCAGTTATAACTTGGTTGAACAATGCTATAGTTTAGTTGATGGCCATCTTTGGGTTAGTGTCTTTAAATCTGTTCATTTGCATGTTGAATGATTTATGTATTCCCTTAATGCATCTACCACCAGTTGCTTGTGGCCTATTTCTGCATACTGTTATAAAGTGATTGCATACTAAGTTACTCAGATGTGCACAGCCTCCAACCTACAACCAGGTTTGTCAATGGGGACCGAGCAGCTATAAGAATCGTTGCACAACAGAGAATCCACTAGTTCAAAGTTTCCATAGGCAGAAATTTGAAACATTGACACTAGATTTGTGCACAACAGAAAATTTGGTTTTGGTTCATTGTCATTTGTAAAATATATAATTTCGTTCTGTTATATTCGTTATATTACGTGAATTCGTTTTCAGGTAATTAATTATTTCTGTAGAGTGTCGATATTCGTTATACTGAATCTCGAATCATGTCGAATTAATTCGTTATATCTGCTATAATTTCTTTTGTATTAGTTGAAATTTGATATTTATGTAAGTATATTGATTCGTGATAATGATTCGTAGTTTGGAAAGTCGTTTGTTTATTGAATCTATTAATAAACACAATGACAAGATCTATTCTCCTCTGCTCAAATACAATACAACACCCTTCTCACTCAGTTCTCAGGAATGCACTTTGCCAGTAATCCAACCTCCAGCACAAAATTAATCAGCGGATTGGACTGTAAGATTTACTTTTATTTCGTATTGGTTGAAATTCGTTATTTTTTTATTCGGACATTCGGATTGAATGTCCGAAAGATGCAAAATTTGGCCTAATTTTGATTTGTTACAAAACAAATCGCACATGTCTAATTGACACATTGAGCATTAAAACAAAACTAAGACCATTTAAAAAATATTCATATTGCCCCCTCCCCCACCAAAAGCAACTATAGCTTGTTTTTAAGAATACAGTTTCTCAAACTGATGCTTACCTTATCTGTGGACCTCTAGTACCTGATGACATGACATCCAATCCTGCACCGATTAGGAGGCAACAAACAACAAGACCAGTTCAAGACAAACACACAGAGCTGCTTTAGTGAACTAGTTGTCACAGACTGAGCAATTGAGTAAGTATTAAAACAAATTACAGAAAAAAAAAAAAAAAAAAACATTACAGGAGTTTAATTTTTTCCCTCCTCTTTCATTTGTTTGGAATGATAAGTGCACATTAGTTGTGGACCTGTACACTGCTCTATACACACACTACACATGTCATAGTCCATAATCCATCTCATGACTGGAGTGAGCAAGAGAGGATGTTCCTGTACATACTGTGGGACCATGGAGAAAGAATGTAGCCACACTCTAATAGGTAGTCATGTCTCATCAGCAAAGAAAGGAATTTGAAGATCTGGAGGAGGCTGAGAGCAAAAAAAGGGACACTTCTGAGTTGCCATACTTAAATAGCATTTTTTTAAACCAGAGTTTAGTATCACTTTAGTTTCCCAGTTAATAAATTATCATATGAGAAGAACCAAACTAAGTGACCTGTGGTTACAATGAAGGTGACCCGAGTCACTATAAATGAATTCACAAAGAACAGCAAGTTGGCATTGCCCACATTGTCCATTACTTAAAGGCAAATATATGTCTTTATGAAAATGAAGTTGCATCACAATGCTTTTAAACATTTAATTTTGATAATGAAGCAAGGAATGAGCACACAAAGGTGGGGAACATGAGGACAATGAGGTATCTAAACAGAAAGGAACATTCTCAACTGCCATTTGGCAAGTTTCTGTATACGTCTATATCACTCTTCCCAGCTAATATTTGCCTTGTGGTTGGATAAGACATTGTTCTTAGAATTTGTACATAAGGAACACTTCAGGAACAAGAAATGAGACATGGCACAAAAGGAAACACAAATAAGGAAATGTATTTGCCCTAGGGTTGCCACCTTTTCTTCAAGCCAAACCTGAACACTTTTCTGGCTCACTGCATTATTTTTGTTGTAGTATACACTATATAGACAATAGGATTGTAAAAGACCTCAGGCTTAAAGTGAGCCCTAACACAGTGTGCTGTGTACGCCATGGCGAACAGAGAGTGTAGCCTCATTGTGTTAACCGTGGAAGGGGCCTAAATTAACCCACCCTACCTACAACACCCCTTACTATCCACTGCATCTAAACCTTCCACTGACAGATCAAAGTAGCTCCTCCTACCTATAGAAACCCACACTATCAACACCACACCAAAGTGGCCCATATCTCAACAATCCAAATCAGTCCATCATATCTAAGGCACCCCAAAGTGGACCACCTTAACCACAGCACCACAAAGAACCCCACACCAGCGGGATGCACAGGGGAAGCAGCAAGTTGGAGGGGGGCTGCAGAGTGGTCAGGGGGACCGTAGATTAGTCAGAGGGGCAGTGGGATGGACAGTGGGATGGACAGAGGGGCAGTGGGATGGACAAGGGGACCGTTGGATGGACAAGGGGACCATGGGATTGACAGGGGGACTGTGGGATGGACAGGGGGACCATGGAATGGACAGGGGGGGCACAGAATGGGAAGGGGGACCGTGTGATGGGCAGGGAATAGTGGGATGGATAGGGGTACCGTGGGATAGACAAGGGGATCGTGGGATGGACAGGGGGACTGTGAGATGGACAGGGGGACTGTGGGATGGACAGGGGGACAGTGGGATGGACAGGGGGACCGTGGGATGGACAGGGGGACCGTGGGATGGACAGGGGGACCGTGGGATGGACAGGGGGACAGTGGGATGGACAATGGGATGGACAAGGAGACAGTGGTGCTCAGTGATGGACTGTCTCCTGCTGTCCTGTTCTGTAAGCTGTGGGTTGCTCCCTGTACTGAGGCTGATCGATCCACTAGCTGCTCCTTCTGCTGGGCTCCTGCAAGTAGCGCTGCATTGACAGGGACGAGGGGGAATGACTGGACTAGTCTCTAACTTACATGTCACAATTAGATATTAGCTCTGTTGGAGCGGGGAAAGATGGGGAGAACGTGCTGCTGGTGGAAGAGAGCATCCTGCATTTTTTGATCAGCACATTGACAGAGGGGGGCGATGAGGGACTCACTCAGGAGTGTTGCTCATTGCTGAAGGCGGGGGGTTGCTGCTGGCAGGAGAGAACTCATCGGAGCGGGGGAGCAGGATGAGGCAATCACCACTGTAGCCACAGGAGCAGGGGGAGTGCTGTTGGTGGCACTTGGGAGAGAGCGCATTCAGCAGGGAGGTGATTGAGGACATGGTGCTGGTGGAGGGCTGCAGGTACTTTCCACACTGGCTGGGACTGGAGCTTATGCTGTGGTGTCCGGGTTACAGGAGGATACAAACCCGGGCACAGCTGTCAAAAACCGGACTGTCCGGGTCATTCCCGTACAGGTGGCAACCCTAATTTGCCCACTTTTACTGTCACACAGTAAAGATGGTATGATTTGCTAATACCATAAAGTCCAACTGAGGTCCCACAACTTTTTATCACTTCATATTCCAATATTCCTATACCCACAGAATTTTATGATTTGCAAATTTTTTCTAAAATTCTGTTAATTCTTAGTGAAATTGATGCTACTTTCACACTTCAGTGGTCTGTGCTGGCTTAACTGGGTAACAGCAACACCCGTCAGCAAAAGTGTCCTCACACAAGTTTCATTCATTGTCATTGATGATAGATCTACATCACTGGGCAACATGATTAACCGCTTCAATATAGGGCACTTTTACCCCCTCCCTGCTCAGGCCAATTTTCAGCTTTCAGCACTGTCACAACTTGAATGACAATTGCGCGGTCATGCAACACTGTACCCAAATTAATTTTTTATCACTTTTTTCACACAAATTGATCTTTATTTTGGTGGTATTTAATCACCACTGGGTTTTTTTATTCTTTGCTAAAAAAACTGAAAATGACTGAAAAATTTGAAGAAAAAAAAAGTTTCTGTTAAAAATTTTTGTAAATAAGTAATTTTTCTCCTTCACTGATGTGCGCTTATGAGGCTGCACTGATGGGACTGATGAGGCAACACTGAAGGGCACTGATGAGGTGGCACTGATGAGGAGGCAGCAATATGCAACACTGATGGGCACAGATAGGTGGAACTGATGAGCACTGATAGGTGGCACTGATGAGCGGCATTTATGGGCAATGATAGACAGCACTGGTGAGCACTGATAGGCAGCACTGATGGGAGGCACTGATGAGCAGGCACTGATGAGCGGGCACTGAAAGGCAGCATTGACTGGAATTACTGATGGTCACCGATTGACAACACTGATGGGCACAAATTGGCATCACTGATGGACACAGTTTGGCATCAATGATGGCCACAAATTGGCATCACTGATGGACACAGTATGGCATTGCTGTTGGGCACATATTGGCATTACCGATGCACTGACTGGCATCACTGCTGGGCATTGTTGGGCAGCACTGATTATCAGGGCACTGATGATGAGTGTCCTGATTATCTGTACAGGTCTCCCCTGTGAGGAGATGCTGCTGATTGGTTCTCCTCTCCTCACAGTCTGTCAATGTGAGGCAAGGAGAGCTGATAAACAGCATTTCTGTGTTTACATGTGATCAGTTGTGATTGGACACAGCTGATCATGTGGGTGAAGAGCTGCATCATCGGCTCTTTACCAAGATCGAGGTTGAGCCATTTACCAGGAACATGGAACGCCTGCGATCACCACGCGGCACACCCCTGCAGGCGCGCAATGAGCGGTGAGACTGGGGCAACGTCATATGACATTGTCACAAAATTAGAGAGCATCCCGCCCGCCGTCATTTGTCTATACGGTGGGCAGGAGGTGGTTAATGATGTATTTACACTATAGGACAATTTTTTTCTTGCTTGTTTTTCATTACATTATTTTGCGTGTGAATGGGTAATAAGTAGTTTTATGTATACTTGATCAAATACACAGGGGGGCTGGTTATCTGAGGTGCTCCTTTCTTTTAAAGGGGGCTTCCAGTTTCCAAAAAATTTCCCCCTGCAACCCCCATATCCACCAGGCCAGAGATGTGGAAATGAAGCCTTTGTCCCCATCAACATGGTGCCTTTCCAGCGGGACTCTTATTAAGGATAACGGTATCTTTTGGACTTTTGGGGGGCTCCCACTTCTTTTTTTGGCTGAGGACCCTCCCTAAATTCATGCCAGACCCTTATCAAGGAAGCATAAGGGTCTGGTAGGGATGAGCCGAACACCCCCGGTTCGGTTCGCACCAGAACATGCGAACGGACCGAAAATTTGCACGAACGTTAGAACCCCATTGACGTCTATGGGACTCGAATGTTCAAAATCAAAAGTGCTAATTTTAAAGGCTAATTTGCATGGTATTGTCCTAAAAAGGGTTTGGGGACCCGGGTCCTGCCCCAGGGGACATGCATCAATGCAAAAAAAACTTTTAAAAACGTGCGTTTTTTCGGGAGCAGTGGTTTTAATGATGCTTAAGGTAAAGAAAAAAAAAAGTGAAATATTCCTTTCAATATCATACCGGGGGGGGGGGGGGGGTGTCTATAGTATGCATGTAAAGTGGCGCGTGTTTCCCATGCTTAGAACAGTCCCTGCACAAAATGACATTTTTAAAGGAAAACAAGTCATTTAAAACTGCCTGCGGCTTTAATGTAATGTCGGGTCCTGGCAATATGGATGAAAATCAGTGAGACAAACGGCATGGGTACCCTCCAGTCCATTACCAGGCCCTTTGGGTCCTGTATGGATATTAAGAGGAACCCCACACCCAAATTAAAAAAAGGAAAGGCATGGGGCCCCCAGGCCCTTTATACTCTGAACAGCAGTATACAGGCGGTGCATACAAGACAGGGACTGTAGGTTTGTTGTTAAGTAGAATCTGTTTGTAATTTTGAACTGGTACATTTCTAAAGTGTAGCTCCAGCCAAAAAATCTGTTTTTAAGCTTTTTGGAAAACATAGGGAAGGGTTATCACCCCTGTGACATTTGTTTTGCTGTCTGTGCACCTCACTTTTTGTCCCAATGACAAATGTTTTTTGAAAATGTGGGGTTTTTAGTGAAACAAGGATTGGTGATAAAGCATCAGTGGAAAGGAGAAAAGTTTTTCCCATATTAACTCTTACAGGAGAGAATTTCCCTTCCTATGGAGTAGATTTCATCTCACTTCCTGTTGTCTCCTTCGGTTTGCAAGTAGGAGTCGTTTGTAAGTTGGATGTATGAAAGTAGGGGCCTGCCCTATATACTCAGCAGAAATTTGGGCCTTAGGTGTTGTTGTGGCCTCAACACTGTAAGCCCTCACAGGGCCCTACTGTGAAATATTAGATCAAGAATTGTAATTACATGCCCCTGTTGAACAGGGCCAGAAAAATTTAGCCTTTGGTGATGGTGGTGGTGGTGCTGGTGAAACACTGTAAGTCCTCACAGTTAATCTTGGTGGGTGCAGCAACGTGCCCTGCTGTGAAATATTCAATCAAGAATTGTAATTACACGCCCCTGTTGAACAGGGCCAGAAAAATTGGGCCTTTGGTGGTGGTGGTGCTGGTGGCACAACACTGTAAGTCCTCACGGTTAATCTTGGTGGGCGCAGGAATGGGCCCTGCTGTGAAATATTCGATCAAGAATTGTAATTATATGCCCCTGCTGAACAGGGGCTGAAAAATTGGGCCTTTGGTGGTGGTGGTGGTGTTGGTACCACAACACTGTAAGTCCTCACAGTTAATCTTGGTGGGCGCCGAAACGGGCCCTGCTGTGAAATATTAGATCAAGAATTCTAATGACATGTTCCTGCTGAACAGGGGCTGAAAAATTGGGCCTTTGGTGGTGGTGGTGGTGTTGGTACCACAACACTGTAAGTCCTCACAGTTAATCTTGGTGGGCGCCGAAACGGGCCCTGCTGTGAAATATTAGATCAAGAATTCTAATGACATGTTCCTGTTGAACAGGGGCTGAAAAATTGGGCCTTAGGCACTGGTGCTGGTGCCACAACACTGCAACCCCTCACAGATACTCTAGTTGGAACGCAGGAACAAGCCCTGCTGCAAAGTATTGCATCAAAAATTGTAATTACATGCCCCTGTTAAACAGGGGCTGAAAAATTGGGCCTTAGTCACTGGTGCTGGTGCCACAACACTGCAACCGCTCACAGATACTCTAGTTGGAATGCAGGAACGAGCCCTGCTGCAAAGTATTGCATCAAAAATTGTGATTACACGCCCCTGTTAAATAGGGGCTGAAAAATTGGGCCTTAGTCACTGGTGCTGGTGCCACAACACTGCAACCCCTGACAGATACTCTAGTTGGAGCGCAGAAACTAGCCCTGCTGCAAAGAATTGCATCAAAAATTGTAATTACATGCCCTTGTTAAACAGGGGCTTAAAAATTGGGCCTTAGGCACTGGTGTTGGCGCCCAGAACCAAAAATGTTCTTACAAGCTATCAGCATGATCATTGAGGAGGAAGAGGATTATTACTCAGCATTAGGGATGAGCTTCGTGTTCGAGTCGAACCCATGTTCGACTCGAACATCGGCTGTTCGGTCGTTCGCCGAATTGCGAACGATATGGGCCGTTCGCGACAAATTCGTGTGGCGCGTCACAGCCC
The DNA here is from genome assembly GCA_037952925.1 of Lithobates clamitans. NCBI lineage: Eukaryota > Metazoa > Chordata > Amphibia > Anura > Ranidae > Lithobates > Lithobates clamitans. Next base: position 291,060 of record JBBGZY010001514.1, on the reverse strand, counting down.
ATAATTCACTGCGGCATCGCAGTGCGTTGCTTGCTGATGATTGGCCAAGCATGAACTATGACCCGCATGCTTGGCCAATCACAGCGCCGCCTGAACAGAGAGCCGTAATTGGCCAAAGCCAAGGAGGCTTTGGCCAATTATGGCTCAGGGGATTTAGTACACGCCCCACACTATATAAGGCCGCCTGCACGGCGGCCCTGTGTAGTGTGTGTTCCGGCGTTGAAAGAGATAGACAGAGAGACAGTGTTTGATTTGAGTTAGATAGATTAGGCAGAACAGTCAGTCAGTTAGCTGCACTTACAGTGTATTGTGTATATATATGCATCCCAGGTGTTGCATATATATATATATATATATATATATATATATATATATATATATATATATATATATATACACACACACTGTACTCAGTTTAGCTAGATCCGTTCCTGTTATCTTCTAGACTATTTACATTTAGTGCAGTGCGTCCTGCTCACAGTGTTCAGCTAGATCCGTTCCTGTTATCTTCTAGACTATTTACATTTAGTGCAGTACGTCCTGCTCACAGTATTCAGCTAGATCCGTTCCTGTTATCTTCTAGACTATTTACATTTAGTGCAGTGCGTCCTGCTCACAGTGTTCAGCTAGATCCGTTCCTGTTATCTTCTAGACTATTTACATTTAGTGCAGTGCGTCCTGCTCACAGTGTTCAGCTAGATCCGTTCCTGTTATCTTCCTACTGACAGGCAGGCTTGTCTTGTTACAGTATTTACAGCTACCTAAAGAAAATTACTGGTGTTCTTTTGATCCTATTAGTACCACGGTCAGGCAGCTAGACTATTAACATTTAGTGCAGTGCGTCCTGCTCACAGTGTTCAGCTAGATCCGTTCCTGTTATCTTCCTACTGACAGGCAGGCTTGTCTTGTTACAGTATTTACAGCTACCTAAAGAAAATTACTGGTGTTCTTTTGATCCTATTAGTACCACGGTCAGGCAGCTAGACTATTTACATTTAGTGCAGTGCGTCCTGCTCAGTGTTCAGCTAGATCCGTTCCTGTTATCTTCTAGACTATTTACATTTAGTGCAGTGCGTCCTGCTCACAGTGTTCAGCTAGATCCGTTCCTGTTAAATTCTAGACTATTTACATTTAGTGCAGTGCGTCCTGCTCACAGTGTTCAGCTAGATCCGTTCCTGTTATCTTCTAGACTATTTACATTTAGTGCAGTGCGTCCTGCTCACAGTGTTCAGCTAGATCCGTTCCTGTTATCTTCCTACTGACAGGCAGGCTTGTCTTGTTACAGTATTTACAGCTACCTAAAGAAAATTACTGGTGTTCTTTTGATCCTATTAGTACCACGGTCAGGCAGCTAGACTATTTACATTTAGTGCAGTGCGTCCTGCTCACAGTGTTCAGCTAGATCCGTTCCTGTTATCTTCTAGACTATTTACATTTAGTGCAATGCGTCCTGCTCACAGTGTTCAGCTAGATCCGTTCCTGTTATCTTCTAGACTATTTACATTTAGTGCAGTGCGTCCTGCTCACAGTGTTCAGCTAGATCCGTTCCTGTTATCTTCCTACTGACAGGCAGGCTTGTCTTGTTACAGTATTTACAGCTACCTAAAGAAAATTACTGGTGTTCTTTTGATCCTATTAGTACCACGGTCAGGCAGCTAGACTATTTACATTTAGTGCAGTGCGTCCTGCTCACAGTGTTCAGCTAGATTTGTTCCTGTTATCTTCTAGACTATTTACATTTAGTGCAGTGCGTCCTGCTCACAGTGTTCAGCTAGATCCGTTCCTGTTATCTTCTAGACTATTTACATTTAGTGCAGTACGTCCTGCTCACAGTATTCAGCTAGATCCGTTCCTGTTATCTTCTAGACTATTTACATTTAGTGCAGTGCGTCCTGCTCACAGTGTTCAGCTAGATCCGTTCCTGTTATCTTCTAGACTATTTACATTTAGTGCAGTGCGTCCTGCTCACAGTGTTCAGCTAGATCCGTTCCTGTTATCTTCCTACTGACAGGCAGGCTTGTCTTGTTACAGTATTAACAGCTACCTAAAGAAAATTACTGGTGTTCTTTTGATCCTATTAGTACCACGGTCAGGCAGCTAGACTATTAACATTTAGTGCAGTGCGTCCTGCTCACAGTGTTCAGCTAGATCCGTTCCTGTTATCTTCCTACTGACAGGCAGGCTTGTCTTGTTACAGTATTTACAGCTACCTAAAGAAAATTACTGGTGTTCTTTTGATCCTATTAGTACCACGGTCAGGCAGCTAGACTATTTACATTTAGTGCAGTGCGTCCTGCTCACAGTGTTCAGCTAGATCCGTTCCTGTTATCTTCTAGACTATTTACATTTAGTGCAATGCGTCCTGCTCACAGTGTTCAGCTAGATCCGTTCCTGTTAAATTCTAGACTATTTACATTTAGTGCAGTGCGTCCTGCTCACAGTGTTCAGCTAGATCCGTTCCTGTTATCTTCTAGACTATTTACATTTAGTGCAGTGCGTCCTGCTCACAGTGTTCAGCTAGATCCGTTCCTGTTATCTTCCTACTGACAGACAGGCTTGTCTTGTTACAGTATTAACAGCTACCTAAAGAAAATTACTGGTGTTCTTTTGATCCTACTAGTACCACGGTCAGGCAGCTAGACTATTTACATTTAGTAAAGTGCGTCCTGCTCACAGTGTTCAGCTAGATCCGTTCCTGTTATCTTCTAGACTATTTACATTTAGTGCAGTGCGTCCTGCTCACAGTGTTCAGCTAGATCCGTTCCTGTTATCTTCCTACTGACAGGCAGGCTTGTCTTGTTACAGTATTTACAGCTACCTAAAGAAAATTACTGGTGTTCTTTTGATCCTATTAGTACCACGGTCAGGCAGCTAGACTATTTACATTTAGTGCAGTGCGTCCTGCTCACAGTGTTCAGCTAGATCCGTTCCTGTTATCTTCTAGACTATTTACATTTAGTGCAGTGCGTCCTGCTCACAGTGTTCAGCTAGATCCGTTCCTGTTATCTTCCTACTGACAGACAGGCTTGTCTTGTTACAGTATTAACAGCTACCTAAAGAAAATTACTGGTGTTCTTTTGATCCTACTAGTACCACGGTCAGGCAGCTAGACTATTTACATTTAGTAAAGTGCGTCCTGCTCACAGTGTTCAGCTAGATCCGTTCCCGTTATCTTCTAGACTATTTACATTTAGTGCAGTGCGTCCTGCTCACAGTGTTCAGCTAGATCCGTTCCTGTTATCTTCCTACTGACAGGCAGGCTTGTCTTGTTACAGTATTTACAGCTACCTAAAGAAAATTACTGGTGTTCTTTTGATCCTATTAGTACCACGGTCAGGCAGCTAGACTATTTACATTTAGTGCAGTGCGTCCTGCTCACAGTGTTCAGCTAGATCCGTTCCTGTTATCTTCTAGACTATTTACATTTAGTGCAGTGCGTCCTGCTCACAGTGTTCAGCTAGATCCGTTCCTGTTATCTTCCTACTGACAGGCAGGCTTGTCTTGTTACAGTATTTACAGCTACCTGAAGAAAATTACTGGTGTTCTTTTGATCCTATTAGTACCACGGTCAGGCAGCTAGACTATTTACATTTAGTGCAGTGCGTCCTGCTCACAGTGTTCAGCTAAAGCTACCTGTAGAAAGGTTGGTGGTGTTCTCATACTACACGCAGGCAGTTGATTTTGCTAGCTGCAGTATATATATATATATATATATATATATATATATATATATATATATATATATATATATATATATATATATATATATATATATATATATATATATATATATATATATATATATCCCAGCTTAGTGCAGCTACAGGCCATTAGTATGTCTGGAAGGCCAAGAAGGAGAGGCAGACAGTCACAAGCCAATAAGAGAGGGCAAGCAGGCTCTGTGTCTAGTGCTGGTCGTGGAGACGGTGCATCCTCATCAGCACGTGGCCATGGGACACGCTTGGCCTTTTTTTCGGCAGCTGGCCGTGTTGAGCCGCAACATGTGGAAGACTTGGTCGAGTGGATGACCAAGCCGTCCTCATCCTCCTCATCCTCTCTCACCCATGCCCAGGGTGCTTTGTCTGGCAAAGCAGCGGCCTCTTCCCTCAGCTCAATGTCATCAGTGACTCCTTCCCTAGCTCCACCATGTCCTCCTGAGGAGTCCCTCGAACTGTTTGACCACAGTGTTGGGTACATGCTCCAGGAGGATGCCCAGCGTTTGGAAGGCTCTGATGATGATACTGAGCTCGATGAAGGCAGTAACATGAGCATGGACAGAGGGGGTGCCCAAGAAGATCAGCAATCTGGCAGTCATGCTCCCCCTGCTGCAGCATACTGCCGGGTTTGCTCCAGTGATGAGGAGGGAGGGGATGATGAGGTCACTGACTCAACGTGGGTGTCTGATAGGAGAGAGGAGGAGGAGGAGGCGGCACATCACCAACGAGGCAGGATGCCCTCCAGGGGCCAGCCTAAGGGCAGCACATTGACTGCATCACATGTGCAGGGCGCTGCAGTCTCTGTGCGTTATTCAAAAAGTTCTTTGGTGTGGGCTTTTTTGAGACGAGTGCATCAGATCGCACCGCTGCTATTTGCAACATATGTCTCAAGCGTATCTCACGTTGCCAAAACATCTCCCGCTTGGGTACCACATGCTTGACCAGACATATGTTGACCTGCCATGCAGTTCGTTGGCAAGCGCATCTAAAAGACCCACACCAAAGAACAAAGAGGACCTCTCCTTGCTCCTCATCAGCTGAGATTTCCAACCCCACTAGACCTTCAGTCCTCTCTGAGACCTGCACTGAGAGGAATGAAGGTGTAGAATTAGGTGTGTCACAGCCAAGTACTTGTGGGCAATCTGCTTTCAGTACACCGACGTCAGATTGTACCAGGCAAATTTCCCTGCCCCAGCTGCTGCACCGCCGAAAGAAGTTTGCTCCCAGCCATCCACATGCCCAGCGGTTGAATGCTAGCTTGGCAAAATTGCTGGCACTTCAACTGCTGCCTTTTCAGTTAGTAGACTCTGCCCCCTTCCATGAGTTTGTGGAATGTGCGGTTCCTCAGTGGCAGGTACCCAAACGCCACTTTTTCTCACGGAAGGCTATTCCGGCTCTCTACCGGCATGTGGAAGGCAATGTCTATGCCTCGCTGGACAGGGCGGTCAGCGGTAAGGTGCATATTACCGCTGACTCATGGTCCAGCAGGCATGGACAGGGACGTTACCTACGTTTCACGGCGCATTGGGTGACTCTGCTGGCAGCTGGGAAGGATGCAGGACAAGGTGCAGTAGTGTTGGAGGTTGTTCCGCCACCACGCCTCCAAAATGCTAATGATTGTGACACACCTCTCTCCTCCACCCCCTCCTCTTCTTCTTCCTCCATGGCCTCTTCCTCGGAACCAGCGGTGCTCCGTAGTCGTTCAAGGGGCTACGCAAGTACGCAGGCCAAAAGATGCCATGCGGTGCTTGAGCTGGTGCGCTTGGGGGACAGGAGCCACACTGGGGCAGAGGTTCTGTCAGCTCTGCAGGGGCAGGTTCAGAGGTGGTTGACGCCACGCCAACTAAAGGCAGGAATGGTGGTTTGCGACAATGGCACTAACCTCCTCTCTGCCCTCCGACAGGGACAAATGACCCATGTGCCCTGTTTGGCTCACATCCTTAACTTGGTGGTGCAGCGGTTCTTGGGCAGGTACCCGGGCTTACAGGATGTCCTGAGGCAGGCCAGAAGAGTCTGTGTGCATTTCCGCCGGTCATATAATGCCAGTGCTCGGCTGACGGACCTCCAAAAAGAGTTTAACCTGCCCAAGAACCGCCTAATCTGTGACATGCCCACCAGGTGGAACTCAACGTTGGCCATGCTGCAGTGGCTGCACACGCAGCAGAGGGCCATCAATGAGTACCTGTGCGACTATGGCACCAGGACAGGATCAGGGGAGCTTGGTTTTTTTTCCCCACGCCAGTGGGCCATGATCAGGGATGCATGCACTGTCCTGTCACCATTTGAGGAGGCCACGAGGATGGTGAGCAGTGACAGTGCATGCATCAGTGACACTGTCCCCCTTGTCCACCTGTTGGAGCACACGCTGCGTGGAATAATGGACAGAGCACTTGAAGCAGAACAGAGGCAGGAAGAGGAGGACTTCCTTAGCTCTCAAGGCCCCCTTTATCCAGACAGTGTTCCTGCGTGCCCGCCGATCACACAGGAAGAGGAGGAGGAGGAGGAGGAGGAGGAAGATTGTGTCAGTATGGAGGTGGAGCCTGGCACTCAGCATCATCAGCAGTCTTTAAGGGATCAGTCCCAAGAAACACATGGACTTGTACGTGGCTGGGAGGAGGTGGCTGCGGACCATGTCCTCCTTAGTGACCCAGAGGACTCCGGACCGAATGCCTCAGCAAACCTACGCTGCATGGCCTCCCTGATCCTGCAAAGCCTGCGTAAGGATCCTCGTATTCGTGGTATCAAGGAGAAGGACCAATACTGGCTGGCAACCCTCCTTGATCCACGTTACAAGGGTAAGGTTGCGGACCTTATCTTGCCATCGCAGAGGGAGCAGAGGATGAAACATCTTCGGGAGGCCTTGCAGAAAGGTCTGTGCAACGCGTTCCCAGAGACTGGGAGGTTACAAACTCCTGTTTCTGGACAACGTGTTGCTGAGGCTTCGGTCAGTCAAAGAAGGAGCAGTGGAGAAGGTGGCCGTCTGACCGATGCGTTCAGACAATTTTTTGGTCCGCAGCCCCAAGGTATGATCGGTTCCAGCAACCATCGCCAGCGTCTGTTTTACATGGTGCAGGAATACCTAGGGGCAAGATCAGACTTGGACACCTTTCCCACCGAAAATACTCTGGGTTACTGGGTCTTGAGGATGGATCACTGGCCAGAGCTTGCACAGTATGCAATTGAGCTACTGGCCTGTCCTGCATCCAGCGTTCTTTTGGAACGCACATTCAGTGCTGCTGGAGGCGTGGTAACCGATCACAGGGTGCGTCTGTCCACCGACTCGGTCGATCGACTGACCTTCATAAAAATGAATCAGTCTTGGATCACCACCAGCTACCAAGCACCTGATGCTGATGTAACCGAATATTTTTTTTTGAAATCTCAGATCCCTTCAAAGACTGCCTATGCTGATGCTGAGTGACTATCCCTGAGAAATTATCCTCTTCCTCCTCAATCATCACGCTGATAGCTTGTAAGAACATTTTTGGTTCTGGGCGCCACCACCAGTGCCTATGGCACAATTTTTCAGCCCCTGTTTAACAGGGGCATGTAATTACAATTTTTGATGCAATACTTTGCAGCAGGGCTCGTTTCTGCATTACAACTAGAGTATCTGTGAGGGGTTGCAGTGTTGTGGCACCAGCACCAGTGCCTAAGGCCCAATTTTTCTGCCCCTGTCTAACAGGGGCATGTAATTACAATTCTTGATCTAATATTTCACAGCAGGGCCCTGCGAGGGCTTACAGTGTTGTGGCCACAGCAACACCTAAGGCCCAAATTTCTGCTGAGTATATAGGGCAGGACCCTACTTTCAAACATCTAACTTACAAACGACTCCTACTTGCAAACGGAAGGAGACAACAGGAAGTGAGATGAAATCTACCCCTAGGAAGGGAAATTCTCCCCTGTAAGTGTTAATATGGGAAAAAAAATTCTCCTTTCCACTGATGCTTTCCAATCCTTGTTCCACAAAAAAAAACAAATTTTCAAAAAACATTTTTCATTGGGACAAAAAGTGAGGTGAAATCTTCTGAAGAGGAGGAAAGACAGCAAAACAAATGTCACAGGGGTGATAACCCTTCCCTATGTTTTCCAAAAAGCTTAAAAAAGATTTTTTGGCTGGAGCTAAACACGTTAAAAATGTACCCGTTCAAAATTACAAAGAGATTCTACTTAACAACAAACCTACAGTCCCTGTCTTGTTTGCACCGCCTGTATACTGCTGTTCAGAGTATATAGGGCCTGGTGGCCCCACACCTTTCCTTATTTTAATTTGGGTGCGGGGTTCCCCTTAATATCCATACAAGACCCAAAGGGCCTGGTAATGGACTGGGGGGTACCCATGCCGTTTGTCTCACTGATTTTCATCCATATTGCCATGACCCGACATTACATTAAACCCGCAAGCAGTTTTAAATTAGATTTTTTCCTTTAAAAATGACATTTGGTGCAGGGACTGTTCTAAACACGGGAAACACGCGTCACTTTACAGGCATACTATAGACACCCCCCAGGTACGATATTTAAAGGAATATTTCACTTTTTTTTTTTTACTTTAACCACTTCAGCCCCGGAAGGTTTTACCCCCTTCCTGACCAGAGCACTTTTTACAATTCGGCACTGCGTCGCTTTAACTGCTAATTGCGCGGTCATGCAATGCTGTACCCAAACGAAATTTGCGTCCTTTTCTTCCCACAAATAGAGCTTTCTTTTGATGGTATTTGATCACCTCTGCCGTTTTTATTTTTTGCGCTATACGCGGAAAAAGACCGAAAATTTTGAAAAAAAATGATATTTTCTACTTTTTGTTCTAAAAAAAATCCAATAAACTCAATTTTAGTCATACATTTAGGCCAAAATGTATTCGGCCACATGTCTTTGGTAAAAAAAATGTCAATAAGTGTATATTTATTGGTTTGCGCAAAAGTTATAGCGTCTACAAACTAGGGTACATTTTCTGGAATTTACACAGCCTTTAATTTATGACTGCCTATGTCGTTTCTTGAGGTGCTAAAATGGCAGGGCAGTACAAAACCCCCACAAATGACCCCATTTTGGAAAGTAGACACCCCAAGGAATTTGCTGAGAGGCATGTTGAGCCCATTGAATATTCATTTTTTTTGTCCCAAGTGATTGAATAATGACAAAAAAAAAAAAAAAAAATTACAAAAAGTTGTCACTAAATTATATATTGCTCACACAGGCCATGGGCATATGTGGAATTGCACCCCAAAATACATTTAGCTGCTTCTCCTGAGTACGGGGATACCACATGTGTGGGACTTTTTGGGAGCCTAGCCGCGTACGGGGCCCCGAAAACCAAGCACCGCCTTCAGGATTTCTAAGGGCGTACATTTTTGATTTTACTCCTCACTACCTATCACAGTTTTGAAGGCCATAAAATGCCCAGATGACATAAAACCCCCCCAAATGACCCCATTTTGGAAAGTAGACACCCCAAGCTATTTGCTTTGAGGCATGTTGAGTCCATGGAATGTTTTATATTTTGACACAAGTTGCGGGAAAGTGACAAATTTTTTTTTTTTTTTTTTTTTTTTGCACAAAGTTGTCACTAAATGATATATTGCTCACACAGGCCATGGGCATATGTGGAATTGCACCCCAAAATACATTTAGCTGCTTCTCCTGAGTATGGGGATACCACATGTGTGGGACTTTTTAGGAGCCTAGCCGCGTACGGGACCCCGAAAACCAAGCACCGCCTTCAGGATTTCTAAGGGCGTACATTTTTGATTTTACTCCATACTGCCTATCACAGTTTCGGAGGCCATGGAATGCCCAGGTGGCACAAAACCCCCCCCAAATGACCCCATTTTGGAAAGTAGACACCCCAAGCTATTTGCTGAGAGGCATGGTGAGTATTTTGCAGCTCTCATTTGTTTTTGAAAATAAAGAAAGACGAGAAAAAAATTTTTTTTTTTCTTTTTTCAATTTTCAAAACTTTGTGACAAAAAGTGAGGTCTGCAAAATACTCACTATACCTCTCATCAAATAGCTTGGGGTGTCTACTTTCCAAAATGGGGTCATTTGGGGGGGTTTTGTGCCACCTGGGCATTCCATGGCCTCCGAAACTGTGATAGGCAGTGAAGAGTGAAATCAAAAATTTACGGCCTTAGAAAGCCTGAAGGCGGTGCTTGGTTTTCGGGGTCCCGTACGCGGCTAGGCTCCCAAAAAGTCCCACACATGTGGTATCCCCGTACTCAGGAGAAGCAGCAGAATGTATTTTGGGGTGTAATTTCACATATTCCCATGGCATGTTTGAGCAATATATCATTTAGTGACAACTTTGCGCAAAAAAAAATAAAAAAAATAAAAAATTGTCTCTTTCCCGCAACTTGTGTCGCAATATAAAATATTCCATGGACTCAACATGACTCTCAGCAAATAGCTTGGGGTGTCTACTTTCCAAAATGGGGTCATTTGGGGGGGGTTTGAACTGTCCTGGCATTTTATGCACAACATCTAGAAGCTTATGTCACACATCACCCACTCTTCTAACCACTTGAAGACAAAGCCCTTTCTGACACTTATTGTTTACATAAAAAAATTAATTTTTTTTTGCAAGAAAATTACTTTGAACCCCCAAACATTATATATTTTTTTTAAAGCAAATGCCCTACAGATTAAAATGGTGGGTGTTTCATTTTTTTTTTTCACACAGTATTTGCGCAGCGATTTTTCAAACGCATTTTTTGGGGAAAAAACACACTTTTTTACATTTTAATGCACTAAAACACACTATATTGCCCAAATGTTTGATGAGATAAAAAAGATGATCTTAGGCCGAGTACATGGATACCAAACATGACATGCTTTAAAATTGCGCACAAACGTGCAGTGGCGACAAACTAAATACATTTTTAAAAGCCTTTAAAAGCCTTTACAGGTTACCACTTTAGATTTACAGAGGAGGTCTACTGCTAAACTTACTGCCCTCGATCTGACCTTCGCGGCGATACCTCACATGCATGGTGCAATTGCTGTTTACATTTGACGCCAGACCAACGCTTGCGTTCACCTTAGCGCGAGAGCAGGGGGGACAGGGGTGCTTTTTTTTTTTTTTTTTTTTTTTTCTTTATTATTATTATTTTTTTATCTTATTTTTAAACTGTTCCTTTCATTTTTTTTTTTTTAAATCATTTTTATTGTTATCTCAGGGAATGTAAATATCCCCTATGATAGCAATAGGTAGTGACAGGTAATCTTTTTTGCAAAAATTGGGGTCTATTAGACCCTAGATTTCTCCTCTGCCCTCAAAGCATCTGATCACACCAAGATCGGTGTGATAAAATGCTTTCCCAATTTCCCAATGGCGCTGTTTACATCCGGCGAAATCTACGTCATAAAATGCTCGTAGCTTCCGGTTTCTTAGGCCATAGAGATGTTTGGAGCCATTCTGGTCTCCGATCAGCTCTATGGTCAGCTGGCCGAATCACTGGCTGCATTCTCAGGTTCCCTGTTGGGACAGGAGAGCCAGAGAAAAACACGGAAGATGTTGGGGGGGGGGGGCATTCCCTCCCACTGCTTGTAAAAGCAGTCTAGAGGCTAATTAGCCACTAGGATTGCTTTTACATGAAAGCCGACCGCTGGCTGAAAAGAATGATACCAAGATGATACCTAAACCTGCAGGCATCATTCTGGTATAACCACTCAAAGTCGTGAATGGCATACCTGAAGACAAAAAAATGGTTAACAATAAAGCACAGTAAACGGTAAGGTATAAAAAATTGCATACCTGAAAAGCAAACATGATAAAACATAATAACAATAACAATAACAATAACAATAAAACATTGCAGAATAGAATACAGTAAAAAAGAGCAGAACAATAGAGAGAGAATAGAGAGAGAGAGAACAATAAAACGACAAATATTTTTATTTTATATTTTTGTTTGTGTTTTTTTTTTTTTTTTTTTTTTTTTTACACTTTTTTTTGTAACTAACTTTTATAACTGTAACCGGTTCCAGGTTCGGGTCTCTCAAAATGCGATGGCATCTTGGGAGACCCTGTGAAAGTGTGCCCTAGTCTGTGCAATGCTGTACCCTACGCTAATACTCAACTAGTGCATGGTAGCGTTCAAAACATTCACCAATGCAAAGACCAGGATTGTCAGGACAGGAGGGACAATAATAGTGGGTGTCACGCCTATATCCGCGCTTGCTGCAGACACAACATCTTTTTTGGGGGGTTCGTTGGGTAGGGGTACTCGGGAGGACATAAAGAAAATGCCTCTCATGCAGCCGACTGCATTTGGTTGGGGATGTGAATGGGGGAAGTACGGGCGCTGCAGAAGCGGTGGGTTCCCAATTAGGATTGGCGAATGCAGCAGGAAGGGCACTATGGGCACGACGGGCCTGTGTTTGTCTTTTTGGTGGTAGCGGGACACTACTTGTGCTTGCCACCTCACCAGCTTGAACTGCACTTATGGGACTGGCCACGTCACCAAGTGTTACTGCAGTGCTGGTTTGACTACGACCGGGGTGTACTAGGCCGCTGGCGCTTGCCAGTTCACCAAAACGCTACAAAAAAAACTGTTAGCGATCACAGGGATCAGGCCTGACTCTGCGAACGCTGCAGTTATGCGTTTAGTGTTTTGTAAGTGACAGTGATCGATCGATACTGCACTTGGGTGGGCTGGGCCGGGCCGGGCGGAGGGGCAAAACGCAGGTGCTAGCAGGTATCTGGGCTGATCCCGCTAACACTGCGTTTTTGGGAACCCTAAACTGCTGGGGACGCTAGTATAGATCTAATCGGATCAGATATTGATCCGATCAGATACTATACCACTAAGGGAGGCGTATGCTGCGTGCGTGGGTGTTAGCGGTACTGGCGCTAATCTGACGCTGCCTGGGGCTGGTGCTTGCCAGTTCACCAAAACGCTACCAAAAAAACTGTTAGCGATCGCAGGGATCAGGCCTGACTCTGCGAACGCTGCAGTTATCCGTTTAGTGTTTTGTAAGTGACAGTGATCGATCGATACTGCACTTGGGTGGGCTGGGCCGGGCGGAGGGGCAAAACGCAGGTGCTAGCAGGTATCTGGGCTGATCCCGCTAACACTGCGTTTTTGGGAACCCTAAACTGCTGGGGACGCTAGTATAGATCTGATCGGATCAGATATTGATCCGATCAGATACTATACCACTAAGGGAGGTATACGGTGCGTGCATGGGTGTTAGCGGTACTGGCGCTAACCTGACGCTGCCTGGGGCTGGTGCTTGCCAGTTCACCAAAACGCTACCAAAAAAACTGTTAGCGATCGCAGGGATCAGGCCTGACTCTGCGAACGCTGCAGTTATGCGTTTAGTGTTTTGTAAGTGACAGTGATCGATCGATACTGCACTTGGGTGGGCTGGGCGGAGGCGCAAAACGCAGGTGCTAGCAGGTATCTGGGCTGATCCCGCTAACACTGCGTTTTCGGGAACCCTAAACTGCTGGGGATGCTAGTATAGATCTGATTGGATCAGATATTGATCCGTACAGATACTATACCACTAAGGGAGGCGTATGCTGCGTGCGTGGGTGTTAGCGGTACTGGCGCTAATCTGACGCTTCCTGGGGCGACGCATATCACCGCCGGGCGATCAGGGGGCTAAACCTTTATTCGGTAATAAACGGCGGGTGCCCTGACACTATAAAAAATAAACGAACTAACCAGCGTCACCCGTAACAGTTATACGGTGATCAGTGGTGAAAGGGTTAACTAGGGGGCAATCAAGGGGTTAAAACATTTATTAGATAGTATATGGGGGTCCCTGTCGCTATAAAATGCTGACGGCGAACCTAAATATTTACATCCCTAACTACTGTCACCAGCGACACTAATACAGCGATCAGAAAAATGATCGCTTAGCGACACTGGTGAGGGGGGGTGATCAAGGGGTTAAAACTTTATTAGGGGGGGTTAGGGGGGTATCCTAGACCTAAAGGGGGGTAATACTCACTGCCCTAACACTAACTGTCACAAACTGACACTATGCAGTAATCAGAAAAAAAAAAAAATACTGCTAATGTCAGTTTGTGACAGGGGGGGGGGTGATTGGGGGGGGATCGGGGGGCGATCGGGGGGGGGATCGGGGGTGTAAATATGCCTGGCATGTTCTACTGTGTGTGTGTGTGTTTGGTGCACTCACTTGTCTTCTCTCCTCGGCGCTGGGACGGAAACTGCCCAGCCGAGGAGAGATGACATCACATCCTCTGCCTGTGTGAAACGACACACAGGCAGAGGAGGACTCCCATTGGCTGGGAGCGATCGCGAGGGGGGGGCCACGATCGGATGGTCTCCCCCTCGCCTCCCGACGCTCCCAGACAGATGCCGACCGCCGATGGCACCGGGGGGGGGTCCGATCGGACCCCCCGCCCGCGGGAGGCAGATCACGTACGGGTACGTGATTTTGCCTGCCCGTGCCATTCTGCCGCAGTATATATGCGGTAGGCGGTCGGCAAGTGGTTAAGCATCATTAAAATCACTGCTCCCGAAAAAACGGCCGTTTTTAAAAGTTTTTTTTGCATTGATACATGTCCCCTGGGGTAGTACCCGGGTCCCCAAACCCTTTAGGACAATACCGTGCAAATTAGCCTTTAAAATGAGCACTTTTGATTTCGAACGTTCGAGTCCCATAGACGTCAATGGGGTTCTAACGTTCGTGCAAACTTTCGGTCCGTTCGCAGGTTCTGGTGCGAACCGAACCGGGGGGTGTTCGGCTCATCCCTACTCAGCATAACAGAATAGTCACTCAGCATCAGCATAGGCTTTGAAGGGATCTGACATTTCAAAAAAAAATATTCGGTTACATCAGCATCAGGTGCTTGGTAGCTGGTGGTGATCCAAGACTGATTCATTTTTATGAAGGTCCGTCGATCGACCGAGTCGGTGGACAGACGCACCCTGTGATCGGTTACAAAGCCTCCAGCAGCACTGAATGTGCGTTCTGAAAGAACGCTGGATGCAGGACAGGCCAGTAGCTCAAATGCATACTGTGCAAGCTCTGGCCAGTGATCCATCCTCAAGACCCAGTAACCCAGAGGATTTTCGGTGGGAAAGGTGTCCAAGTCAGATCTTGCCCCTAGGTATTCATGCACCATGTAAAACAGACGCTGGCGATGGTTACTGGAACCGATCATACCTTGGGGCTGCAAACTAAAAAAATTGTCTGAACGCATCGGTCAGACGGCCACTTTCTCCACCGCTCCTTCTTTGACTGACCGAAGCCTCAGCAACACGTTGTCCAGAAACAGGAGTTTGTAACCTCCGTCTCTGGGAATGCGTTGCACAGACCTTTCTGCAAGGCCTCCGGAAGATGTTTCATCCTCTGCTCCCTCTGCGACGGCAACATAAGGTCCGCAACCTTACCCTTGTAACGTGGATCAAGGTGGGTTGCCAGCCAGTATTGGTCCTTCTCCTTGATACCACAAATACGAGGATCATTACGCAGGCTTTGCAGGATCAGGGAGGCCATGCAGCGTAGGTTTGCTGAGGCATTCGGTCCAGAGTCCTCTGGGTCACTAAGGACGACATGGTCCGCAGCCACCTCCTCTCAGCCACGTACAAGTCCATGTGTTTCTTGGGACTGATCCCTTAAAGACTGCTGCTGATGCTGAGTGCAGGCTCCACCTCCATACTGACACAATCCCTGTCCTAGTGCCATAGTCGCACAGGTACTCATTGATGGCCCTCTGCTGAGTGTGCAGCTGCTGCAGCATGGCCAACGTTGAGTTCCACCTGGTGGACATGTCACAGATTAGGCGGTTCTTCGGTAGGTTAAACTCCTTTTGGAGGTCTGCCAGCCGAGCACTGGCATTATATGACCAGCGGAAATGCACACAGACTTTCCTGGCCTGCCTCAGGGCATCCTGTAAGCCCGGGTACCTGCCCAAGAACCGCTGCACCACCAAGTTAAGGACGTGATCCAAACAGGGCACATGGGTCAGTTGTCTCTGTCGGAGGGCGGAGAGGAGGTTGGTGCCATTGTCGCAAACCACCGTTCCTGCCTTAAGTTGGCGTGGCGTCAACCACCTCTAAACCTGCCCCTGCAGAGCTGACAGAACCTCTGCCCCATTGTGGCTCCTGTCCCACAAGAACACCACCTCAAGCACCGCATGGCATCTTTGGCCTGCGTACTTCCGTAGCCCCTTGAATGCCTACCTAGCACTGCTGGTTCCGAGGACAAAGCACAGGAAGAGGCCATGGAGGAAGAAGAAGAGGAGGGGGTGGAGGAGAGAGGTGTGTCACAATCATTAGTAGTGGCATTTTGGAGGCGTGGTGGCGGAACAACCTCCAACACTACTGCACCTTGTCCTGCATCCTTCCCAGATGCCAGCAGAGTGACCCAATGCGCTGTAAAACTTAGGTAACGTCCCTGTCCATGCCTGCTGGACCATGAGTCAGCGGTAATATGCACCTTACCGCTGACCGCCCTTTCCAGCGAGGCATGGACATTGCCTTCCACATGCCGGTAGAGAGCCAGAATCACCTTCCGTGAGAAAAAGTGGCATTTGGGTACCTGCCACTGAGGAACCGCACATTCCACAAACTCACGGAAGGGGGCAGAGTCTACCAACTGAAAAGGTAGCAGTTGAAGTGCTAGCAATTTTGCCAAGCTAGCATTCAACCGCTGGGCATGTGGATGGCTGAGAGCGAACTTCTTTCGGCGGTGCAGCAGCTGGGGCAGCAAAATTTGCCTGGTACAATCTGATGTCGGTGTACCGAAAGCAGATTGCCCACAAATACTTGGCTGTGACACACCTAATTCTACACCTTCATTCCTCTCAGTGCAGGTCTCAGAGAGGACTGAAGGTATAGTGGGGTTGGAGATCTCAAAAAAAGGAGGGGTGTGGAGGCGCCAACTGTGGTAGCTTGTTTATGCAAAAATAAAAGTTAGTGTAACAATTACACTTACTGGTTCGCAGGGTGGAGGTGTTTCTTTGAGATGGAAAAGTGTCCTGGGATGTGCTGTTATCTTGTTTCCGGCTCAGATTTCATTCCTTCAGGCGTCTGGGTGTGGAGTCTGTACACAGGCTGAACTGCTGCATCCAGTGCATGGAAAGCTCCACGCTGACCACTCTGGAGTGCAGAAGAGGAAATGACGTCACTGATGCACGGCAAACGTCCAGGCTGGTGTTGGGGATAATGCAGGGATAGTACAGGCTACGCGCTCGGGGCTCACAGCTCTATCTACTGGCCTTTTTGCTCCCTGGAGGAGAGCAGCTTGAATATATAGTGGAGGCAATTAGGTTAATTAGGTTAAGGTGTATGGGCTGGAGGTCTGTGGCTGTGGAACCACAACAGCCAGCAGACCAACAGTCTTCCAAAAAGCACAAAAAAATTGAAAGTAAAGTATGAAGAATTAAAAATATGATGAATTGGGGGTAAGTTTAATAAATATAAGGATAATAATAGTAAGTGGAATTAGAGTTAAAACATTTATTTAGAAGATGAAAAAAATGTGGAAAAAAAAATGAAATAGAAATAAAAATAAACTAAAAAATAAAATGAAAAATAAAAATAAAAATGGGAAAAAAACAATGAAAAAAAAATGAAAAAATAAATAAATAAAAAAAATTAATAAATAAAAAAATAATAATAAAAAAAATAAAAATAAGTATAAAAAATAAATAAAAATAAATGTAAAATTAAAATAAAAAATAGGATTAAAAAGCACTGGGACACACATTATGAGGATGAGCTCAGGGGGACATGAGGGAAGGGGGGGGCGGAGGGTGAAGTTGTTTTAATTTCTATGATGAGCTCCATAAGTGTGTATCGGTACAAAAAAAAAAAAACACAAAAAAAAAAAAAAAAATTCCACTAATTTTTAGATTAATTAAAAATATATAAAAATGTATATATGTGCTTAGTATTATGGCTTATAAAATAGGAAGACATCCAAAAAGCGGTGCAGCTCGGAGAAGGGCACGACTGTTCAGTAAACAAAAGGGGGGGTTTTCCGGCGCTCCGCAACATGTGATGTCTAAGGTAAATAGTACAATGGTAGCTATAATAGCACATTAAAATAAGGCAGGTAAATTCTAGAATGAGGAGGCAGCCATCCTCAGAGGGTGTCCATTACCTCTGTTGATAATCAATGTTAAAAAAAGGAGGGGTGTGGAGGCGCCAACTGTGGTAGCTTGTTTATGCAAAAATAAAAGTTAGTGTAACAATTACACTTACTGGTTCGCAGGGTGGAGGTGTTTCTTTGAGATGGAAAAGTGTCCTGGGATGTGCTGTTATCTTGTTTCCGGCTCAGATTTCATTCCTTCACTGAGCCGGAAACAAGATAACAGCACATCCCAGAAACACCGCCACCCTGCGAACCAGTAAGTGTAATTGTTACACTAACTTTTATTTTTTCATAAACAAGCTACCACAGTTGGCGCCTCCACACCCCTCCTTTTTTCAACATTGATTATCAACAGAGGTAATGGACACCCTCTGAGGATGGCTGCCTCCTCATTCTAGAATTTACCTGCCTTATTTTAATGTGCTATTATAGCTACCATTGTACTATTTACCTTAGACATCACATGTTGCGGAGCGCTGGAAAACCCCCCCTTTTGTTTACTGAACAGTCGTGCCCTTCTCCGAGCTGCATCGCTTTTTGGATGTCTTCCTATTTTATAAGCCATAATACTAAGCAAAATATATACATTTTTTTTTTTTTTTTTTTGTACCGATACACACTTATGGAGCTCATCATAGAAATTTAACAACTTCACCCTCCGCCCCCCCCCTCCCTCATGTCCCCCTGAGCTCATCCTCATAATGTGTGTCCCAGTGCTTTTTAATCCTATTTTTTATTTTAATTTTACATTTATTTTTATTTTTATTTTTTTTTATACTTATTTTTATTTTTTTATTATTATTTTTTTATTTATTAATTTTTTTTTATTTATTTATTATTTATTTATTTATTTATTTTTTTCATTGTTTTTTTCCCATTTTTATTTTTATTTTTCATTTTATTTTTTAGTTTATATTTATTTCTATTTAATTTTTTTTTTCCACATTTTTTTCATCTTCTAAATAAATGTTTTAACTCTATTTCCACTTACTATTATTATCCTTATATTTATTAAACTTACCCCCAATTCATCATATTTTTAATTCTTCATACTTTACTTTCAATTTTTTTGTGCTTTTTGGAAGACTGTTGGTCTGCTGGCTGTTGTGGTTCCACAGCCACAGACCTCCAGCCCATACACCTTAACCTAATTAACCTAATTGCCTCCACTATATATTCAAGCTGCTCTCCTCCAGGGAGCAAAAAAGGCCAGTAGAAGGAGCTGTGAGCCCCGAGCGCGTAGCCTGTACTATCCCTGCATTATCCCCAACACCAGCCTGGACGTTTGCCGTGCATCAGTGACGTCATTTCCTCTTCTGCACTCCAGAGTGGTCAGCGTGGAGCTTTCCATGCACTGGATGCAGCAGTTCAGCCTGTGTACAGACTCCACACCCAGACGCCTGAAGGAATGAAATCTGAGCCGGAAACAAGATAACAGCACATCCCAGGACACTTTTCCATCTCAAAGAAACACCTCCACCCTGCGAACCAGTAAGTGTAATTGTTACACTAACTTTTATTTTTGCATAAACAAGCTACCACAGTTGGCGCCTCCACACCCCTCCTTTTTTCAACATTGATTATCAACAGAGGTAATGGACACCCTCTGAGGATGGCTGCCTCCTCATTCTAGAATTTACCTGCCTTATTTTAATGTGCTATTATAGCTACCATTGTACTATTTACCTTAGACATCACATGTTGCGGAGCGCCGGAAAACCCCCCTTTTGTTTTCGGGTTGGAGATCTCAGCTGATGAGGAGCAAGGAGAGGTCCTCTTTGTTCTTTGGTGTGGGTCTTTTAGATATGCTTACCAATGAACTGCATGGCAGGTCAACATATGTCTGGTCAAGTATGTGGTGCCCAAGCGGGAGATGTTTTGGCCACGCTAGATATGCTTGAGACATATGTTGCAAATAGCAGTGGTGCGATCTGATGCACTCGTCTCAAAAAAGGCCCACACCAAAGAACTTTTGGAATAACGAGCAGAAACAGCAGCGCCCTGCACATGCGGAGCTTTGCGGTGTGATGCAGTCAGTGTGCTGCCCTTAGGCTGGCCCCTGGAGGGCATCCTGTCTCGTTGGTGATGTGCCTCCTCCTCGTCCTTCCCTCTCCTATCAGGCACCCACGTTGAGTCAGTGACCTCATCATCCCCTCCCTCCTTATCACTGGAGCAAACCTGGCAGTATGCTGCAGCAGGGGGAGCATGACTGCCAGATTGCCGTCCTTCTTGGGCACCCCCTCGGTCCGTGCTCATGTTACTGCCTTCATCTAGCTCAGTATCATAATCAGAGCCTTCTAAACACTGGGCATCCTCCTGGAGCATGTACCCAACACTGTGGTCAAACAGTTCGAGGGACTCCTCAGGAGGACATGGAGGGGCTAGGGAAGGAGTCACTGATGCCATTGAGCCGAGGGAAGAGACCGCGTTGGCAGCTGCTTTGCCAGACAAAGTACCCTGAGCATGGGTGAGGGAGGATGAGGAGGATGAGGACGGCTTGGTCATCCACTCGACCAAGTCTTCCACATGTTGCGGCCCAACACGCCCAGCTGCTGAAAAAAAGGCCAAGCGTGTCCCACGGCCACGTGCTGATGAGGATGCACCGTCTCCACGACCAACACCGTTGCCTCTAGACACAGAGCCTGCTTGCCCGCTTTTATTGGCTTGTGACTGTCTGGTTCTTCTTGCTGGCCTTCCAGACATACTAATGGCCTGTAGCTGCACTAAGCTGGGATATATATATATATATATATATATATATATATATATATATATATATATACTGCAGCTAGCAAAATCAACTGCCTGCGTACAGTATGAGAGCACCACCAACCTTCTACAGGTAGCTTTAGCTGAAGACTGTGCAGAGGTCGCACTACACTAACGTGTAAATAATGTAGCTGCCTGCGGTAGTGATGGGATCAGGAAAACACCACCAACCTTCTACAGGTAGCTTTAGCTGAACAGTGTAGAGGTCGCACTACACTAACGTGTAAATACTTTAGCTGCCTGCGGTAGTGATAGGATCAGGAAAACACCACCAACCTTCTACAGGTAGCTTTAGCTAAACACTGAGCAGAGGTCGCACTACACTGACGTGTAAATACTTTAGCTGCCTGCGGTAGTGATAGGATCAGGAAAACACCACCAACCTTCTACAGGTAGCTTTAGCTAAACACTGTGCAGAGGTCCCACTACACTAACGTGTAAATACTTTAGCTGCCTGCAGTAGTGATAGGATCAGGAAAACACCACCAACCTTCTACAGGTAGCTTTAGCTGAACACTGTTCAGAGGACGCACTACACTAATTTGTAGCTTTAACTGAACACTGTGAGGAGGACGCACTACACTAACTAGTAGCTTTCGATGAACACTGTTTAGAGGATGCACCACACTAACTTGTAGCTTTAGCTGAACACCGTGCAGAGGTCGCACTACACTAACTTGTAGCTTTAGCTGAACACTGTGCAGAGGTCACACTGAACTAACCTGTAGCTTTAGCTGAACACTGTGAGGAGGACGCACTACACTAACTTGTAGCTTTAGATGAACACTGTTCAGAGGACGCACTACACTAACTTGTAGCTTTAGATGAACACTGTTCAGAGGACGCACTACACTAACTTGTAGCTTTAGATGAACACTGTTCAGAGGACGCACTACACTAACTTGTAGCTTTAGATGAACACTGTTCAGAGGACGCACTACACTAACTTGTAGCTTTAGCTGAACACAGTGCAGAGGTCGCACCACACTTACTTATAGTTTTAGCTGAACACTGTTCAGAGCACGCACTAAACTAACTTGTAGCTTCAGCTGAACACTGTGCAGAAGTCGCACTAAAATAACTTGTAGCTTTAGCTGAACACTGTGCAGAGGTCGCACTACACTAACATGTAGTTTTAGCTGAACACTGTTCAGAGCACACACTACACTAACCTGTAGCTTTAGCTGAACACTGTGCAGAGGTCGCACTAAACTAACTTGTAGTTTTAGCTGAACACTGTGAGGAGGATGCACTACACTAACTTGTAGCTCGAGCTGAACACTGTGAGGAGGATGCACTACACTAACTTGTAGCTTTAGCTGAACACTGTGCAGAGATCACACTAAACTAACCTGTAGCTTTAGCTGAACACTGTTCAGAGGACGCACTACACTAACTTGTAGCTTTAGATGAACACTGTTCAGAGGACGCACTACACTAACTTGTAGCTTTAGATGAACACTGTTCAGAGGACGCACTACACTAACTTGAAGCTTTAGATGAACACTGTTCAGAGGACGCACTACACTAACTTGTAGCTTTAGCTGAACACAGTGCAGAGGTCGCACCACACTTACTTATAGTTTTAGCTGAACACTGTTCAGAGCACGCACTACACTAACTTGTAGCTTCAGCTGAACACTGTGCAGAAGTCGCACTAAAATAACTTGTAGCTTTAGCTGAACACTGTGCAGAGGTCGCACTACACTAACATGTAGTTTTAGCTGAACACTGTTCAGAGCACACACTACACTAACTTGTAGCTTTAGCTGAACACTGTGCAGAGGTCACACTAAACTAACTTGTAGTTTTAGCTGAACACTGTGAGGAGGATGCACTACACTAACTTGTAGCTCGAGCTGAACACTGTGAGGAGGATGCACTACACTAACTTGTAGCTTTAGCTGAACACTGTGCAGAGATCACACTAAACTAACCTGTAGCTTTAGCTGAACACTGTTCAGAGGACGCACTACACTAACTTGTAGCTTTAGATGAACACTGTTCAGAGGACGCACTACACTAACTTGTAGCTTTAGATGAACACTGTTCAGAGGACGCACTACACTAACTTGTAGCTTTAGATGAACACTGTTCAGAGGACGCACTACACTAACTTGTAGCTTTAGATGAACACTGTTCAGAGGACGCACTACACTAACTTGTAGCTTTAGCTGAACACAGTGCAGAGGTCGCACCACACTTACTTATAGTTTTAGCTGAACACTGTTCAGAGCACGCACTACACTAACTTGTAGCTTCAGCTGAACACTGTGCAGAAGTCGCACTAAAATAACTTGTAGCTTTAGCTGAACACTGTGCAGAGGTCGCACTACACTAACATGTAGTTTTAGCTGAACACTGTTCAGAGCACACACTACACTAACTTGTAGCTTTAGCTGAACACTGTGCAGAGGTCGCATTAAACTAACTTGTAGTTTTAGCTGAACACTGTGAGGAGGATGCACTACACTAACTTGTAGCTCGAGCTGAACACTGTGAGGAGGATGCACTACACTAACTTGTAGCTTTAGCTGAACACTGTGCAGAGATCACACTAAACTAACCTGTAGCTTTAGCTGAACACTTTTCAGAGGACGCACTACACTAACTTGTAGCTTTAGATGAACACTGTTCAGAGGACGCACTACACTAACTTGTAGCTTTAGATGAACACTGTTCAGAGGACGCACTACACTAACTTGTAGCTTTAGATGAACACTGTTCAGAGGACGCACTACACTAACTTGTAGCTTTAGATGAACACTGTTCAGAGGACGCACTACACTAACTTGTAGCTTTAGCTGAACACAGTGCAGAGGTCGCACCACACTTACTTATAGTTTTAGCTGAACACTGTTCAGAGCACGCACTACACTAACTTGTAGCTTCAGCTGAACACTGTGCAGAAGTCGCACTAAAATAACTTGTAGCTTTAGCTGAACACTGTGCAGAGGTCGCACTACACTAACATGTAGTTTTAGCTGAACACTGTTCAGAGCACACACTACACTAACTTGTAGCTTTAGCTGAACACTGTGCAGAGGTCACACTAAACTAACTTGTAGTTTTAGCTGAACACTGTGAGGAGGATGCACTACACTAACTTGTAGCTTTAGCTGAACACTGTGAGGAGGATGCACTACACTAACTTGTAGCTTTAGCTGAACACTGTGCAGAGATCACACTAAACTAACCTGTAGCTTTAGCTGAACACTGTTCAGAGGACGCACTACACTAACTTGTAGATTTAGATGAACACTGTTCAGAGGACGCACTACACTAACTTGTAGCTTTAGATGAACACTGTTCAGAGGACGCACTACACTAATTTGTAGCTTTAGATGAACACTGTTCAGAGGACGCACTACACTAATTTGTAGCTTTAGCTGAACACTGAGCAGAGGTCGCACTACACTAACTTGTAGTTTTAGCTGAACACTGTTCAGAGCACGCACTACACTAACTTGTAGCTTTAGCTGAACACTGTGCAGAGGTTGCACTAAAATAACTTTGTAGCTTTAGCTGAACACTGTGCAGAGGTTACACTACACTAACTTGTAGTTTTAGCTGAACACTGTGAGGAGGATGCACTACACTAACTTGTAGCTTTAGCTGAACACTGTGCAGAGGTCACACTGAACTAACCTGTAGCTTTAGCTGAACACTGTGAGGAGGACGCACTACACTAACTTGTAGCTTTAGATGAACACTGTTCAGAGGACACACTACACTAACTTGTAGCTTTCGATGAACACTGTTCAGAGGACACATTACACTAACTTGTAGCTTTAGCTGAACACTGTGCAGAGGTCGCACTACACTAACTTGTAGTTTTAGCTGAACACTGTTCAGAGCACGCACTACACTAACTTGTAGCTTCAGCTGAACACTGTGCAGAAGTCGCACTAAAATAACTTGTAGCTTTAGCTGAACACTGTGCAGAGGTCGCACTACACTAACTTGTAGTTTTAGCTGAACACTGTGAGGTGGATGCACTACACTAACTTGTAGCTTTAGCTGAACACTGTGCAGAGATCACACTAAACTAACCTATAGCTTTAGCTGAACACTGTTCAGAGGACGCACTACACTAACTTGTAGCTTTAGATGAACACTGTTCAGAGGATGCACTACACTAATTTGTAGCTTTAGCTGAACACTGTGCAGAGGTTGCACTACACTAACTTGTAGTTTTAGCTGAACACTGTTCAGAGCACGCACTACACTAACTTGTAGCTTTAGCTGAACACTGTGCAGAGGTCGCACTAAAATAACTTGTAGCTTTAGCTGAACACTGTGCAGAGGTCGCACTACACTAACTTGTAGTTTTAGCTGAACACTGTGAGGAGGATGCACTACACTAACTTGTAGCTCGAGCTGAACACTGTGAGGAGGATGCACTACACTAACTTGTAGCTTTAGCTGAACACTGTGCAGAGATCACACTAAACTAACCTGTAGCTTTAGCTGAACACTGTTCAGAGGACGCACTACACTAACTTGTAGCTTTAGATGAACACTGTTCAGAGGATGCACTATACTAACTTGTAGCTTTAGATGAACACTGTTCAGAGGACGCACTACACTAATTTGTAGCTTTAGCTGAACACTGTGCAGAGGTCGCACTACACTAACTTGTAGTTTTAGCTGAACACTGTTCAGAGCACGCACTACACTAACTTGTAGCTTTAGCTGAACACTGTGCAGAGGTTGCACTAAAATAACTTGTAGCTTTAGCTGAACACTGTGCAGAGGTCGCACTACACTAACTTGTAGTTTTAGCTGAACACTGTGAGGAGGATGTACTACACTAACTTATAGCTTTAGCTGAACACCGTGCAGAGGTCGCACTACACTAACTTGTAGTTTTAGCTGAACACTGTGAGGAGGACGCACTACACTAACTTGTAGCTTTAGCTGAACACTGTGCAGAGGTCACACTGAACTAACCTGTAGCTTTAGATGAACACTGTTCAGAGGATGCCCTACACTAACTTGTAGCTTTCGATGAACACTGTTCAGAGCACACACTACACTAACTTGTAGCTTTAGCTGAACACTGTGCAGAGGTCGCACTACACTAACTTGTAGTTTTAGCTGAACACTGTTCAGAGCACGCACTACACTAACTTGTAGCTTTAGCTGAACACTGTGCATAGGTCGCACTTAAATAACTTGTAGCTTTAGCTGAACACTGTGCAGAGGTCGCACTACACTAACTTGTAGTTTTAGCTGAACACTGTGAGGACGCACTACACTAACTTGTAGCTTTAGCTGAACACTGTTAGGAGGATGCACTACACTAACTTGTAGCTTTATCTGAACACTGTGCAGAGATCACATTAAACTAACCTATAGCTTTAGCTGAACACTGTGAGGAGGACGCACTACACTAACTTGTAGCTTTAGATGAACACTGTTCAGAGGATGCACTACACTAACTTGTAGCTTTAGATCAACACTGTGAGGAGGACGCACTACACTAACTTGTAGCTTTAGCTGAACACAGTGCAGAGGTCGCACTACACTAACTTGTAGTTTTAGCTGAACAATGTTCAGAGGATGCACTACACTAACTTGTAGCTTTAGCTGAACACTGTGCAGAGGTCGCACTACACTAACTTGTAGTTTTAGCTGAACACTGTGAGGAGGACGCACTACACTAACTTGTAGCTTTAGCTGAACACTGTTAGGAAGGATGCACTACACTAACTTGTAGCTTTATCTGAACACTGTGCAGAGATCACACTTAACTAACCTATAGCTTTAGCTGAACATTGTGAGGAGGACGCACTACACTAACTTGTAGCTTTAGATGAACACTGTTCAGAGGATGCACTACACTAACTTGTAGCTTTAGATGAACACTGTTCAAAGGACGCACTACACTAATTTGTAGCTTTAGCTGAACACTGTGCAGAGGTCGCACTACACTAACTTGTAGTTTTAGCTGAACACTGTGAGGAGGACGCACTACACTAACTTGTAGCTTTAGCTGAACACTGTGCAGAGGTCACACTAAACTAACCTGTAGCTTTAGCTGAACACTGTGAGGAGGACGCACTACACTAACTTGTAGCTTTAGATGAACACTGTTCAGAGGACGCACTACACTGACTTGTAGCTTTAGATCAACACTGTGAGGAGGACGCACTACACTAACTTGTAGCTTTAGCTGAACACAGTGCAGAGGTCGCACTACACTAACTTGTAGTTTTAGCTGAACGCTGTTCAGAGGATGCACTACACTAACTTGTAGTTTTAGCTGAACACTGTGAGGAGGACGCACTACACTAACTTGTAGCTTTAGCTGAACACTGTTATGCCCTGTACACGTGGTCAAATTTTCCGATGAACAATGTCCGATCGGAGCGTGTTGTCGGAAATTCCGACCGTGTGTGGTCTCCATCGGACATTTTCCATCGGATTTTCTCCCCTCGTCTTTCAGGACAGCACCTGGAGAGAGCGCAGCTCCACCCACTTTTCCCAGGAAACACTGCAGTCAGTTTTTTCTTTAAAGACCGGACACTTCCACCATGGCCTCAGTTGTAGTGTTTCCTCCGCCATGGTGGAAGCGCTGCAGGGAACCAGGGGTGTGCTGCGCTGTCTCCAGGTGGAGAGAGTTGGGACATACCGGTATTCTGTTTTTTTGTGGCAGGCCAGCCCAGCTTCCTCCCTTCACGTGCGGGGGTTGCTCCGGCGTCCTCCCCTCTTCATACCCGGCGAGGGTCAGGCTGCGGGGGGTCCCAGCTCCTTTAGACCGGCGGCTGGCTTGGAAGGAGCGGCGTCTCCTCTTCAACCCCATTGCACAGCCTTCCGGGTTCCGGTGGCGAGCGCGTCACTACGGCCGGGGGCGGGACCTCCAGCGGCGCGACGCGGCTTCCGGTTCCGGCCGCTGGAACGCAGGAGGGGAGGGCAGGTCTCTTCCGGCTGACGTCATTTCCGGCCCTCGCAGCGGCGAGTGGACCGGGAAAGTTTAAAAGCAAGCACCAAACGCCATTGCAAATCCTGTCAATATGGAGGAGGAACAATCGGTGGTGGCAGGAGCAGGAGCCACACAAGTCAGCCAGGCCCAGGTAAGCGGGGACAGCGTGTCTCTGTAACTTACTCTATGGGCATGTTTTAGTTCCCTCTTTGGTAAATGTTTTAAAGAGCCTGCAGCATTCTTCCTGGGTGTTGAAGCAGGAAGTAAATGTGTTTAAAATTGTGAAGTAAATCTGTGGGGGGATTTACTGGCTGAGTGAAGGAGGGGGGTTAAAGTGTTAGCTCTCCACTCTTTTTCAGCATGCTGTTTATAGGTGTTTTCTGTTTGTGTATTTCAGAAGGCAAAAGAAAAGACCAAGCATTCGTCTTTTCCTGTTAAAAGAAAATGCCCATCTTGTAAAAATGTGCTTAAAGAGTCTTGGGCAAAGGTGTTATGCAAGGGGTGCATTGCAGACTTAGTTAAGGAGGAAACCACTCCTAGTGTACCTGTGGTTCAGCAGGACTTACTGAGCTCATTTAGGAAGGATTTGGCGGAGACCTTTGAGTCATTTAAATCCTACCTTGACAAACGTCCAGCCGCAAGCAGCTCAGTACCTCGTTCCCAGTCTTCTGTTTCCGCATATAGGGGTGACAGTGACTCGGAGGAGGAAAATCGTAGCGTGGCTACGGAATCAGAGGAAGAAGCAGATGAAGAGAAAGAATCTTCTTCTTCTTCTTCTCGATATAAGTTGTCTCTAGAGGAGGTGGATGATCTACTAAAAACTATCCACACTACTCTTAATATTACAGAGGACAAGGCCCAGCTATCGTTACACGATAAGATGTTTCAGGGCATGGGTGAGGTGAAACACAGGATGTTTCCGGTGCACAAGTTTCTGTCAGAAACAGTTAAAAGAGAATGGAAGGACCCAGAGAGGGCCCCCTTCTTTTCTAGATCCCTCAAACGCAGGTTTCCCTTTGAGGAAGATGGCGCACAGGTCTGGAACAAAAAACCTAGACTGGATGCGGCCTTCTCTCAGGTGTCGAGAAACACTGACCTCGCGTTTGAGGACATGGGTATCCTCAAGGACCCCATGGACAAGAGGGCGGACTCCCTGCTAAAGAAAGCCTGGGATTCCACCCTAGCAAATTTAAAGCCAGCTATGGCATCAACAGTGGTAGCCAGAAACCTGGAGCACTGGTTGGAACAGCTAAAGGTTCATATCGAGGCAGGTACACCTCGTAAGGATCTTTTGGAGACCTTACCGGTGCTTATGAAAGCCGTTGGATATATAGCAGATGCTTCGGCCGAATCAGTTAGGATGTCGGCCAGATCATCTGCCCTAATCAACTCAACGCGCAGGGCTCTGTGGGTCAAGACTTGGACCGGGGACACAGCCTCTAAAGCCAAGTTATGCGGTTTACCCTTTGAGGGGGATTTGGTTTTTGGCCCAGGTCTTGAAGCCATTCTTGAGAGAACGGCTGACAAAAAGAAAGCCTTCCCCATTAAGAAAAAGGTGGTTCCTCAGGGCAACAAAAATTTTCGTCCTTTTCGGAAAACCACAGACTCAAAGGAGACAGGATATAAAAGACCTTGGAGGTCTCAGAGAGGCAGGGGCAAGTCAGGGGTACTCTTTCGCCCCCCTACCCCAAATACTAAGAGCCAGTGACGGTCCCCAGTCTGTGGCGACAAGGTTACAAACCTTCTTCCCACAGTGACAGAGGATAACAGACAGTCCATTTATCCTAAAAACTATAAAGGAGGGTTACGGACTGGAGTTTGCCCAACCCCCTCCGGTTCGGTTTTATTTAACTCAGGCTCCCAGAGACCCGGAGAAGCTTACGGCTATGTCAGCAATTCTGCAGGAGTTAATTCAGCAGAAGGTGGTAGTAAATGTTCCCCCCAACGAGGTAGAACAGGGGTGCTATTCACACATCTTTTTGGTGAAGAAGCCTTCAGGCAAGTTCAGATTGATCCTGAACCTGAAGATACTCAACAGAGCGGTCAGGTACAAAAGGTTCAAGATGGATACGATCTTTTCAGTAAAGGGTCTCCTGACCCCAGACTGCTTTATGGTATCCATAGACCTAAGAGATGCATATCTCCATGTGCCTATAGCCCCAGCATCACAGAAGCACCTCAGATTTGCGATCAGGATAGGGGGATCTGTCCTACATCTGCAATTCAGAGCTCTCCCCTTCGGGCTGTCATCCTCTCCGAGGATATTTACAAAAATTCTGGCGGAGGCCTTAGCCCCTCTCAGAATAGAAGGAATTTCGATTGTCCCATATCTAGACGATCTGCTAATATTTTCCAAATCAAGGCACATATTGGAGAGAGATCTACAAAAGACGAGGAGGCATCTGGAGGGCCTAGGGTGGTTAATAAACGAGGAAAAATCGAACCTGATCCCATCACAGGCGATAACCTTTCTAGGTTACACTATCGACTCCATACAGGGAAAAATGTATCTCCCAGAGGAGAAGATAGTAAAGCTTCAGAACGCTGTAAAAAAGGCCCAGACAAACCTGCCAATTTCTATCAGGGCAGTGATGTCTGTTTTGGGGCTCCTTACTGCAGCAATACCTGCAGTACAGTGGGCACGGTTGCATGCAAGGGAACTTCAACAGACAATTTTGAAAAGTTGGTCTTATGGAGAGTCCCTAGAAAAGATGATAACGATATCTCCCCGAGTTCAGAGGAAGCTCTGGTGGTGGAGGAGCTACTCCAATCTGAACAAGGGCCTGCTCTGGTTTTTTCCCCAGGAGAGGAGATTAACAACAGATGCGAGTTCCTGGGGGTGGGGAGCCCACCTGGAAGGACAGATGGCTCAAGGCAATTGGACAAGAAGGGAAGCCAGGAGATCATCCAATTGGAGGGAATTAAGGGCTATTCTCCTAGGACTATGGGCTTTCGAGGAAATAGTCCGGGGGCATCATGTTCAGGTGCTATCAGACAATGCCACAGCAGTGGCATATGTTACAAGACAGGGGGGCACGAGAAGCAAGGTCTTGCTAGCCTTGTCAGTTCAGTTGCTATCCTGGGCGGAAGGCAACATAAAGTCCCTAACAGCTGTACACCTAAAAGGAGAGCTGAATCTAGTGGCAGACTTTCTAAGCAGAGAAAGGATACTAGAGGCAGAATGGAGTCTGAACAAGGAGGTATTCCAGGAATTAACAAAGAAATGGGGAACTCCTCAGATAGACCTGTTCGCATCCCACAAGAATGCAAAGGTGAGAGCCTATTACTCACTAAACAGGCAAGATCAGGCGAAAGGTTTGGATGCGCTGGCACAACCATGGAACTTCCACTTGTGCTACGCCTTTCCCCCCTTTCAAATGATCCCTTGGGTGTTGAAAAAACTACAGCGAGAGACCACAAGTTTAATCCTAGTGGCTCCTTTTTGGCCCAAGAGACCCTGGTTTGCAACCATACAGAGGTTGGCAGTGGAACCACATTGGGTTCTCCCACTTCGAAAGGATCTGCTATCCCAGGGACCCCTTCAGCATCCAAATGTCAATCAGCTCAGGCTGACTGGTTGGTTACTGAGGAGCAGTTGCTAAAAAGAAGGGGCTTCTCAGATAAGCTGGTATCAACCCTGTTAAATAGCCGAAAGAAGGTTACCAGGGGTATTTATTTTAAAACATGGAAGCGGTTTAATTCCTGGTGCATGACTAAAAAATATTCACCACAGGAGTTGCCCTCAATTTTAGAGTTTCTCAATGAAGGTATGGAGATGGGGCTGGCAGCCAGTACCCTGAAGGTCCAGGTAGCTGCCTTGTCGGTGTTTCTTGAGAGAAAGTTATCTCAAGAACCATTTATAGTGAGATTTTTCAAAGCACTGGCCAGGCTTAGGCCGGTACCTTTCAAATCCTTTCCTAAATGGGATTTATCTCTGGTGCTACAAGGGTTGATCAGATCACCTTTTGAGCCACCACAGGAAGCAACTTTAAAAGTATGGACGCTTAAACTGGTTCTTTTGGTGGCAGTTACCTCAGCCAGAAGAATTAGTGAGTTACAGGCTCTATCTATAGTAGAACCCTTTTGTTTGATATTTTTAGACCGGGTAGTGCTGAAAACTGACCCGGGCTTCTTGCCAAAGGTCGCAACCTTTTTTCATAGGGCACAAGAGATAGTTTTACCTACTTTTTGTCCTACACCATCCAACTCTAAAGAGGAGGCTTTTCATACCCTGGATGTGAGGAGATGTTTACTCCATTATTTAGAGATTACGAGAGAGTTTAGGAAGACAAATTCTCTTTTTATTCTTTTTTCTGGATCACGCAAGGGTCATTGTGCTTCTAAAAGCACTATAGGCAGATGGCTTAGAATGGCGATCAGTGAAGCCTACAGGGCTGCAGGGGCTGATCCTCCCACAGGGGTAATGGCCCATTCAACAAGGGCAGTAGCAACGTCCTGGGCAGAAAGAGCGGGGGCTTCTCCAGGCCGGATCTGTAAAGCGGCCACGTGGACAAGTTTCTCCACCTTCACCCGCCACTACAGGTTGGACTTGCTATCAGCAGCGGATCAATCGTTTGGCAGGAAGGTCCTGCAGGCGGTGGTCCCACCCTAGAGTAAGTACTCTTTTATCATCTCCAGGTGCTGTCCTGAAAGACGAGGGGAGAAAAACCCTAGTTAGACTTACCGGTAACGGTATTTCTACGAGTCTTTCAGGACAGCACCGATGACCCGCCCTAAGTGGTTTATAAAAATGTGGTGTTATTGCTATGTTCTGCTTATCTAATTTCAGCATGGCTGGAGGTACTCTATGAACAACTGAGGCCATGGTGGAAGTGTCCGGTCTTTAAAGAAAAAACTGACTGCAGTGTTTCCTGGGAAAAGTGGGTGGAGCTGCGCTCTCTCCAGGTGCTGTCCTGAAAGACTCGTAGAAATACCGTTACCGGTAAGTCTAACTAGGGTTTTTCCGACACACAAAGTTGGACAGCAGGAGATAAAATTTTCCGACAACAAAATCCGATCGCGTCAATTCCGACCGTGTGTGGCCTGTTCCGACGCACAAAGTGCCACGCATGCTCAGAAGAAATTCCGACATGGGACAGCTCGTTCTGGTAAACTTAGCGTTCACAATGGATACAGCACTTTCGTCACGCTGCAATGTTAAAAATGGTTTAATACAGCGCACTCTCTTCTTCTTTATAATGGGACAAGAAATAAGTAGTTTTGCTGCTCATATTCACACACACTTCTCACAAAGTTTTATTTGTGTTTTTTTATTGGGATTCCCTCAATATATTGTTATTAGTTGTCACATCTGACAGTTTTCTTTTTTAGTATATTTTTTGGTTTTTTATTTTATGCCTTTTTTTTTTCAGTAATATTTGGATTTTTTCTAAGACTGATCTTTGTTCAATGTTATTTTTATTTTTACTCCAGAATATTTTTGTGTGTGTTTTGTGTGTCAAGTTACCCCAACACCATTGATATCTTGTATTATTTAATCTCAAGGAGATTGTTTGGTGTTGGTGTCCCTTGTTCATTTCACATTGTATATTTGAAATGTACCTGAATCCTCACCAACAAACCATCATTTTTGAAGTAAAACACATAGGAGAGTATAATTCAAAACAAAAATCCTTTATTAAGGTATCAGAACCAAACAAAGAGGAAGGCAACACTGGATCAACATGAGAAATTAGTGAAGCCTGGGACCCCCACGGCAGACATCAATTCTTCAACATCAAAATTGGTGGCCTGAGAAGTCCATATGTAAGGGAGGGCAGTCTGGTCCAGAATTCGCAGAGATCTGAAAAGCAGCAGATGACATCTGTGTCCCCAGGCTGTGGTACCACAAGAGGCTGCATTTTTTGGCCGACCAGACTGGATCCAGGGTCCTCACTTTCTGGTCTTCCTTACACGCTTCCTTCCCGGCTGTGGCTGTGCAGTTGGAGATGTGGCAGGAGGAGGAGTAGGACCTGGAGGAGGAGGAGGACTGGGAGGACCTGGAGGAGAGGGAGGACGAGGAGGAGGACCTGCAGGAGGAGGAGGAGGACCATCACAAAGGTGTGTCTCAGGTGTAATTTGGCCCCTCATACCTTTCTCCAGAGCCTCCGATATGAGGGCCTCACACATTACTTGTTGGCCCTCCTCCATCCTCTGCATTTTATATGCAATGACGGCAGCAATGTCCTCCTCCACGGTCTGTCGTGCTCCCAGAACCTCTGTAGCCCTCCAAAAGAGTCCTCCGGTAGCCTCCTCTAGGGCACTCCTCTTCCTGCCACTTTCTCTTTTCAGGGGGGGTGGAGGGCCCTTGATATCAGCCAGCCTGCTCGGCCCGGCCACCTCCTGGCTGAGACTTCCCTGTGTATGAAAAAGGGACATGGTTTTAGTTTTTGCTTCATCAATCACAATCATAAATTAGTACTCCAAACTAACATCTAGTTAACATCATTGGACAAGCAGAAATATTTAGAGGAATGCTATACCTGGCTCAATCTGGGCTC
This sequence comes from Lithobates clamitans, assembly GCA_037952925.1. Classification (NCBI taxonomy): domain Eukaryota; kingdom Metazoa; phylum Chordata; class Amphibia; order Anura; family Ranidae; genus Lithobates; species Lithobates clamitans. The sequence continues at coordinate 257,068 of JBBGZY010001514.1, read as the reverse complement.
CTCCACATGCGGCCTGGAAGGCCCAGGTTGGGCGTCAGAAGCCTCAGCCGGGGGGGAAGGAAGCGTGGAAGGAAGACTGGAGAGGGATGGCCTGGGTTCAGTCTGGCCTGCCAGAAAATGCAGCCTGTCGTAGGACAACATCCTGGGGACATAGATGTCATCTGCTGCTCCGGATCTCTGTGAATCCAGGACTTTCTTGCGCTCCTTTAGATATGTGCTCCTCAGGCCACCAATTAATTTATTTAAATAGTTGATGTCTGTCGTGGGGATCACCTGCTTCACAACAACAGTGCTGCCTTCCTCTTTGCTTGGTTCTTGAAATGGGGGTGGTTAATCTCCCACAGACAGGGCAGCTCTCTTAGCATATCTATGAATACTGACATGAAGTCATTATCTTTGAGTACCATATCCATGTTCACTGCAAGACACAACACAAGACAAAGCCTAATGTCAGACAAAACTCTCCTAATCTTGTTACAATATAGGCCTCAATGTAGAAGCAGTATAGGCAAAAGTTTGTCTCTTACCTTCGTTCTTACGATCGGCGCCTCCAATGTTCCTTCCTCCGCTCACAGATCGTACGTAATACGCACGCGTGTTGCGCTTTATATACACTGCGCATGCGTGTAACTCCGCCCGCCCCTGACATTCTTTCTAGTCTATTCCCTGCCCCTTTTCGTTCGGCGCAGTGGGGGAAGAGCACATGGCGGAGTCACAGCAGGTGCGTGCTAATTGCAGGAACGAGGAGGAGGAGGAAAGCCCGGATCTGGACACGTCCCAATCCAGAAGGAGACATTTTAAGGCCACAAATATGTCCTTTGGGGAGATGTTGGAGATGGTCGACATCATGAAGAAGTCCGACTATGACGGGAAGTATGGACCTTACCCCAACCCGAACATCCGAAAGGCCAAGATCATGGCGAAAGTGGTCAGGAGTCTTGAGAGGAATTTCGGGGTCCGAAGATCAAAAGATCAGCTCAGGAAGCGGTGGTCGGACCTGAAATTAAGAGAGCCAGAGCAGTACCGAAAGATCCGGAGAGTGCTGCAAAAAAGTAAGTAGTTGTGCTGTGTTCCTATTCTTTCTGTCTTTATTCCGTTCGTTCTGCTCCATATGCTTTTAGTGATTGTAACGTTTAAAAGGGCAACTTTATTGTTCATGGGCCCATTATACGTTCGTATCAAACATTTTTCTTTGGGCCTCTAAAACACCATTGTTTAGGCCATATGCATTTTCCCACATTTTTTTGGGGCCTACTTGGATGCCAAATATTTGTTTGTGTAGATGGGTTTGTTACTAGAATGAAATGCCAACTAGATTGTGTGTAGGGAGAGGACACTGAGCAGCTGTTTTCACATCTGGACACTGGAGCACTAGTGTGGGACACAAGAACACCATTTTTATTAGGGGGGCCACACAGGTGCTCCAGTATATACTATAGGGGGGGTCTCCATCTGTGAACTTTGTACTAAACCAGTAAAGTATTGCAGCTTGACAAAGGGCAATAATAAAATTACATCTTGGAACTCGGCTAAAATAGACAATTGTACCCCACTTCCAAGCAATGTTTCCCATTTCTAGTTCTGCCATCAAATATCTGTGTGCTAAGTATACCATTTTTGTTTTACATAGGGGAGAAAAGACTCGGAGGACACCCCTCATCCGAGGAGACCACAGACCCCCCACCTATGGAAGAAGGTGAAATACCCCCAATCCAAGAAGAAGAGCAGGAGGAAGAAGAAGATGTGGTGGAGATTTGCACCACAACAGGTGAGTGTCTGCGACCACAGGCTCAGGTAAAAGAGATGGATGGTGGCAGATTTTTGATACGTGTTTTTGTTTTCTTTATCTCTTTTTAGGTGATCATGATGTGAGGGAGAGAGAACGCTTTACTTCAGAAAGTGCCCAGATCCTGATCAGGGAGATCATGGGGTGTAATCTCGAATTGCACAACATACAGCAACAAATCAGTGATGTTATTAAAAAAAATAATAACATCATTAATGTTTTGGGGTGAATTTAAAAGGCCACAAAATCACCTTTTTGGATTGTGGTCCAATCTTTTAAATATTTTTGTAATGTTTTGAAAAGCCAAATTTGGAGGATGCACACAGTGTGCCAACATGTGCTATCTGACATCACGGGAGATCAATGGACACGTTTTGGGGGTGCAACACCTTCCTCAATTATAAAGTAGCGGTGAGGAAGGGCTTGCTCCCCCAAAACACGTCCCTTGATCCCCCCTGATGACAGATAGCACATGTTGACATTCTGAACTTGGTGTGCATCTTCCAAATTTGGCTTTTCCAGGGGTGATTTCCCCCCATCTGAACGCTATATCAAACACAGTTCCTAAATACTCATGTCTGATATAGCCTTCAGGTTTTACCATATGTGAACTTTGTAAGTTCAAGTTTTTTGGCTTTCTTGTTGGTTTTACACAGGCCTGTTTTATCAGAAAAGGACATTTCGATTTTTGATTATGCTACAGCAAAAATTGTTATACAACAAACATGTTTTGGTAAATGCACATGTGATTGTGCAGCTATAAAAAAGTTGGTTACTCAAGAATGTGTGGATTATTGTCTCAACACTACAACACTTTTGGGGTGATGTAATTGCTGTTTTATGCAAACATGGGGGTTATTTCCTAAGGGCAAATACACTTTGCACTACAAGTGCAGTTTCAGTGCAGTTGCAAGTGCACTTGTAGTGAAATGTGTTTTTGCATTTAGGAAGTACCAGCCAACAGTGTTTTTTATAAGGTTACCCAATCACGACATTTTCTGCACTCAACACATTTCTGTCAGGGTCAGCTAAAACAAACACAAGCAGTAAATGTCCACAAAGAATTTCTTTTGGTTGTTTTTTATTTGAAAAAGGTTTCACAGATTGTCTGGCATATTGATAGCCCCCCTACCCGCAAAGAACTCCAGGTATCGTAACCGGACATCACAGGCATTCAGGGAGGGCAAGCAAGGACGGCCACTTTCAAGCGCCATCAGTGTTGAGGGATTTTGGATTCCGGCCTCAGGCCCAACTGAGCCAGCATAGTTGGCTGAATGTTTTCTTAAAAAATTATGGAGAACACAGCAGGCAAGTATTATATGATTCAGTTTATACTCCGCCATATGGATGGGTGTCAGAAATAGTCGGAACCGGCTGGCCAGGATTCCAAATGTGTTCTCCACCACTCTTCGGGCTCTGGCCAGCCGGTAATTAAAAACCCTCTGTCCTGGGGTGAGGGTCCTCATTGGGAATGGCCGCATCAGGTGGTCCCCCAGCGCAAACGCTTCATCAGCAACGAACACAAATGGGAGACCTTCAACATTGTCCTCTGGAGCTGGCAAGTCCAAGCTGCCATTCTGGAGACGCCTGTAAAACTCCGTCTGGGCGATTACTCCACCATCGGACATCCGGCCATTCTTCCCCATGTCCACATACAGGAACTCGTAATTAGCCGACACCACCGCCAACATCACAATACTATTAAATCCCTTGTAATTATAATAGTACGACCCCGAGTTGGGTGGTGGGACGATGTGGACGTGTTTCCCATCAATTGCCCCTCCGCAGTTAGGAAAGTCCCACCGCTGGGCAAAGTGGGAGGCCATAGTCTGCCATTCCTGTGGCGTTGAAGGAAACTGTTGAGGAAAAAACAATAAACATTACTATTTTTTCACAGAAACATGGCAAGCAGATTAGATACAAACATTATGGGGCAACCTCCAGATAGCATTTATTAAGGGGAATTTAACAACACCAAAGTATAAGGTACACCTATCATATCCCCCCCCCTCTCATGGGCCATTTCTAACATTATAGGGGGGGGAACTCTTGGACAGGTAACCCTCTTCACTTCATTGAGAGATGAATGCCTAAATAATGGGTGTTACTTAGAACAGCCCTCCTTAGTTACACTATTGGCAGACCACTGGACAGGTAAGAAGTGTCTGAATACAAAGATATAAATACACACTGTACACATTTGAGCACATTTGAACATTCTGCTATTACCTATCAAGATAATAATAGGATACAAGAACTTTAAACAGTACCATTGGAAAGTATACAGGCAGGCCCTTGCACTACATGCTTTGGGCAATTCATCCATACATCTGAGCACTAAAAAGGTGGGTATAGTGTGTATGGGATTGGCAAAGTCAGCAGATAGATGATTGAGGATACATAGAGAATTGGGATCAGCTGACTTAGCAGTTGGGGGAGGGAGGGTTACTAAAAATTTGGGGACACCACAAAAAAAAGCCTCTGGCACTCTGCCTGAATTTAAATCAAAAATAACATTACCAAACATTTTAGGGGGTGTTTGGGGTAAAGCACTACTATGGAGCAGATAAAATACATTGTTAAGTGACTACATGAGGTGAATATAGGGGCAGGAGACACCATGCTTGGGAGGTTATTAAAGGGCAAATATGTATGAAGGACATAAAATAATAATTACATACAAATCCAGCATGCATGAGGACAAAGGGGACATTCACAGCATATTACAATCATGGTCATTAGGGAATGAGGAAAGAAATACAATATATTATCAAACATTCTATACAATAAAATGTGATATTAAAGGATACAAATCTTACCTTCATATACTCCTTCTGCAGGACCTGGATGATGGCAGAACAGGTCTCTGGGATAATGATCCCCAGAGCCTGGGGGGAGATGCCTGTTGAGAACTTTAAGTCCTGCAGACTTCTCCCTGTGGCCAAATACCGCAAGGTAGCGACCAACCTCTGCTCCGGAGTGATGGCTTGCCTCATGCAGGTATCCTGCCTGCTGATATAGGGGGTCAGCGAAGCCAGCAGACGGTGAAATACGGGGTCCGTCATCCTGAGAAAGTTCCTGAAATCATCAGGATTATTCTCACGGATCTCACGGAGCAAAGGCATATGAGAGAACTGGTCACGCTGAAGCAACCAATTCTTGGTCCATGAACTCCTCCCCACCCTGTTCATGGACTGGACTTGTGTCAAGGTCAGGACCCAACACCAAGCCCCCGCACAGCACGGACTCTACGAGGAGTACGCATACAAAACATGGCTAGAAAACGGTCGGCTGCTCAGAACGAAGTAACAGAACACACTGAAGAACAGCAAGGCCTGTGAAGAGCGACCTGAAAAACAGCAACGAGCAGGCAAGATCACACCGAAAACTCTGATACAAACTGACTGAAGAGCAGATACAAACCCACAAGCACAAACTGAACGGCAGAAAACGATCTGAAAGCCATGAGTCTGAAAAAGTGCGAATCGTCTCTCACCAAACTTTTATTAACACGAGATTAGCAAAAGGAGCCCAAAGGGTGCCGCGCTTGGTTCTGAACCGGACTTTTCTAGTCTCGTCGTACGTGGTGTACGTGACCGCGTGGTTGTCGATCAGAAATTCCGACAACTTTGTGCGACCGTGTGTAGGATTTTGTTGTCGGAATGTCCGAACAAAGTCCGACCGTGTGTACGCCCTATTAGGAGGATGCACTACACTAACTTGTAGCTTTATCTGAACACTGTGCAGAGATCACATTAAACTAACCTATAGCTTTAGCTGAACACTGTGAGGAGGAAGCACTACACTAACTTGTAGCTTTAGATGAACACTGTTCAGAGGACGCACTACATTAACTTGTAACTTTAGATGAACACTGTTCAGAGGACGCACTACACTAATTTGTAGCTTTAGCTGAACACTGTGCAGAGGTCGCACTACACTAACTTGTAGTTTTAGCTGAACACTGTGAGGAGGATGCACTACACTAACTTGTAGCTTTAGCTGAACACCGTGCAGAGGTCGCACTACACTAACTTGTAGTTTTAGATGAACACTGTGAGGAGGACGCACTACACTAACTTGTAGCTTTAGCTGAACACTGTGCAGAGGTCACACTGAACTAACCTGTAGCTTTAGCTGAACACTGTTTAGAGGACGCACTACACTAACTTGTAGCTTTCGATGAACACTGTGCAGAAGTCACACTAAAATAACTTGTAGCTTTAGCTGAACACTGTGCAGAGGTCGCACTACACTAACATGTAGTTTTAGCTGAACACTGTTCAGAGCACGCACTACACTAATTTGTAGCTTTAGCTGAACACTGTGCAGAGGTCGCACTGCACTAACTTGTAGTTTTAGCTGAACACTGTGAGGAGGACGCACTACACTAACTTGTAGCTTTAGCTGAACACTGTGAGGAGGATGCACTACACTACTTTTTAGCTTTAGCTGAACACTGTGCAGAGATCACACTAAACTAACTTATAGCTTTAGCTGAACACTGTGAGGAGGACGCATTACACTAACTTGTAGCTTTAGATGAACACTGTTCAGAGGACGCACTACACTAACTTGCAGCTTTAGATGAACACTGTTCAGAGGACGCACTACACTAATTTGTAGCTTTAGCTGAATACTGTGCAGAGGTCGCACTACACTAACTTGTAGATTAAGCTGAACACTGTTCAGAGCACGCACTACACTAACTTGTAGCTTTAGCTGAACACTGTGCAGAGGTCGCACTAAAATAACTTGTAGCTTTAGCTGAACACTGTGCAGAGGTCGCATTATACTAACTTGTAGTTTTAGCTGAACACTGTGAGGAGGATGCACTACACTAACTTTTAGCTTTAGATGAATACTGTGAGGAGGACGCACTACACTAACTTGTAGCTTTAGATGAACACTGTTCAGAGGACGCACTACACTAACTTGTAGCTTTAGATGAACACTGTTCAGAGGACGCACTACACTAACTTGTAGCTTTAGCTGAACACTGTGCAGAGGTCACACTACACTAACATGTAGTTTTAGCTGAACACTGTTCAGAGCATGCACTACACTAACTTGTAGCTTTAGTTGAACATTGTGCGGGGGTCACACTACACTAACTTGTAGTTTTAGCTGAACACTGTTTAGAGCACGCACTACACTAACTTGTAGCTTTAGCTGAACACTGTGCAGAGGTCGCACTAAAATAACTTGTAGCTTTAGCTGAACACTGTGCAGAGGTCGCATTACACTAACTTGTAGTTTTAGCTGAACACTGTGAGGAGGATGCACTACACTAACTTTTAGCTTTAGATGAATACTGTGAGGAGGAAGCACTACACTAACTTGTAGCTTTAGATGAACACTGTTCAGAGGATGCACTACACTAACTTGTAGCTTTAGATGAACACTGTTCAGAGGACGCACTACACTAACTTGTAGCTTTAGCTGAACACTGTGCAGAGGTCACACTACACTAACATGTAGTTTTAGCTGAACACTGTTCAGAGCACGCACTACACTAACTTGTAGCTTTAGTTGAACACTGTGCGGGGGTCACACTACACTAACTTGTAGCTTTAGCTGAACACTGTGCAGAGGTCACACTAAACTAACTTGTAGCTTTATCTGAACACTGTGCAGAGGTCACACTACACTAACTTGTAGTTTTAGCTGAACACTGTGAGGAGGACGCACTACACTAACTTGTAGCTTTAGCTGAACACTGTGCAGAGGTCACACTGAACTAACCTGTAGCTTTAGCTGAACACTGTTTAGAGGACGCACTACACTAACTTGTAGCTTTCGATGAACACTGTGCAGAAGTCACACTAAAATAACTTGTAGCTTTAGCTGAACACTGTGCAGAGGTCGCACTACACTAACATGTAGTTTTAGCTGAACACTGTTCAGAGCACGCACTACACTAATTTGTAGCTTTAGCTGAACACTGTGCAGAGGACGCACTACACTAACTTGTAGTTTTAGCTGAACACTGTTCAGAGCACGCACTACATTAACTTGTAGCTTTAGCTGAACACTGTGCAGAGGCTGCACTACACTAACTTGTAGTTTTAGCTGAACACTGTGAGGAGGACGCACTACACTAACTTGTAGCTTTAGCTGAACACTGTGAGGAGGACGCACTACACTAACTTGTAGCTTTAGCTGAACACTGTGCAGAGGTCGCACTACACTAACATGTAGTTTTAGCTGAACACTGTTCAGAGCACGCACTACACTAACTTGTAGCTTTAGTTGAACACTGTGCGGGGGTCACACTACACTAACTTGTAGTTTTAGCTGAACACTGTTTAGAGCACGCACTACACTAACTTGTAGTTTTAGCTGAGCACTGTGCAGAGGTCGCACTAAAATAACTTGTAGCTTTAGCTGAACACTGTGCAGAGTTCGCACTACACTAACTTGTAGTTTTAGCTGGACACTGTGAGGAGGACGCACTACACTAAGTTGTAGCTTTAGCTGAACACTGTGCAGAGGTCACACTAAACTAACCTGTAGCTTTAGCTGAACACTGTGAGGAGGATGCACTACACTAACTTGTAGCTTTAGATAAACAATGTGCAGAGGACTCACTACACTAACTTGTAGCTTTAGATCAACACTGTGAGGAGGACGCACTACACTAACTTGTAGCTTTAGCTTAACACAGTGCAGAGGTCGCACTACACTAACTTGTAGTTTTAGCTGAACACTGTTCAGAGCATGCACTACACTAACTTTTAGTCTTAGCTGAACACTCTGCAGAAGTTGCACTAAAATAACTTGTAGCTTTAGCTGAACACTGTGCAGAGGTCGCACTACACTAACTTGTAGGTTTAGCTGAACACTGTGAGGAGGACGCACTACACTAACTTGTAGTTTTAGCTGCACACTGTTCAGAGGACGCACTACACTAAGTTGTAGCTTTAGCTGAACATTGTGCAGAGGTCACACTAAAATAACTTGTAGCTTTAGCTGAACACTGTGCAGAGGTCGCATTACACTAACTTGTAGTTTTAGCTGAACACTGTGAGGAGGATGCACTACACTAACTTTTAGCTTTAGATGAATACTGTGAGGAGGACGCACTACACTAACTTGTAGCTTTAGATGAACACTGTTCAGAGGACGCACTACACTAACTTGTAGCTTTAGATGAACACTGTTCAGAGGACGCACTACACTAACTTGTAGCTTTAGATGAACACTGTTCAGAGGACGCACTACACTAACTTGTAGCTTTAGCTGAACACTGTGCAGAGGTCGCACTACACTAACATGTAGTTTTAGCTGAACACTGTTTAGAGCACGCACTACACTAACTTGTAGCTTTAGCTGAACACTGTGCAGAGGTCGCACTAAAATAACTTGTAGCTTTAGCTGAACACTGTGCAGAGGTCGCATTACACTAACTTGTAGTTTTAGCTGAACACTGTGAGGAGGATGCACTACACTAACTTTTAGCTTTAGATGAATACTGTGAGGAGGACGCACTACACTAACTTGTAGCTTTAGATGAACACTGTTCAGAGGACGCACTACACTAACTTGTAGTTTTAGATGAACACTGTTCAGAGGACGCACTACACTAACTTGTAGCTTTAGCTGAACACTGTGCAGAGGTCGCACTACACTAACATGTAGTTTTAGCTGAACACTGTTCAGAGCACGCACTACACTAACTTGTAGCTTTAGTTGAACACTGTGCGGGGGTTGCACTACACTAACTTGTAGTTTTAGCTGAACACTGTTTAGAGCACGCACTACACTAACTTGTAGCTTTAGCTGAACACTGTGCAGAGGTCGCACTAAAATAACTTGTAGCTTTAGCTGAACACTGTGCAGAGGTCGCATTACACTAACTTGTAGTTTTAGCTGAACACTGTGAGGAGGATGCACTACACTAACTTTTAGCTTTAGATGAATACTGTGAGGAGGACGCACTACACTAACTTGTAGCTTTAGATGAACACTGTTCAGAGGACGCACTACACTAACTTGTAGTTTTAGATGAACACTGTTCAGAGGACACACTACACTAACTTGTAGCTTTAGCTGAACACTGTGCAGAGGTCGCACTACACTAACATGTAGTTTTAGCTGAACACTGTTCAGAGCACGCACTACACTAACTTGTAGCTTTAGTTGAACACTGTGCGGGGGTTGCACTACACTAACTTGTAGTTTTAGCTGAACACTGTTTAGAGCACGCACTACACTAACTTGTAGCTTTAGCTGAACACTGCGCAGAGGTCGCACTACACTAACTTGTAGTTTTAGCTGAACACTGTGAGGAGGACGCACTACACTAAGTTGTAGCTTTAGCTGAACACTGTGCAGAGGTCACACTAAACTAACCTGTAGCTTTAGCTGAACACTGTGAGGAGGACGCACTACACTAACTTGTAGCTTTAGATAAACAATGTTCAGAGGACTCACTACACTAACTTGTAGCTTTAGCTGAACACTGTGCAGAGGTCGCACTACACTAACTTGTAGCTTTAGATGAACACTGTTCAGAGGACGCACTACACTAATTTGTAGCTTTAGCTGAACACTGTGCAGAGGTCGCACTACACTAACTTGTAGTTTTAGCTGAACACTGTTCAGAGCACGCACTACACTAACTTGTAGCTTTAGCTGAACATTGTGCAGAGGTCGCACTAAAATAACTTGTAGCTTTAGCTGAACACTGTGCAGAGGTCGCATTACTCTAACTTGTAGTTTTAGCTGAACACTGTGAGGAGGATGCACTACACTAACTTTTAGCTTTAGATGAATACTGTGAGGAGGACGCACTACACTAACTTGTAGCTTTAGATGAACACTGTTCAGAGGACGCACTACACTAACTTGTAGCTTTAGCTGAACACTGTGCAGAGGTCGCACTACACTAACATGTAGTTTTAGCTGAACACTGTCCAGAGCACGCACTACACTAACTTGTAGCTTTAGTTGAACACTGTGCGGGGGTCACACTACACTAACTTGTAGCTTTAGCTGAACACTGTGCAGAGGTCGCACTAAAATAACTTGTAGCTTTAGCTGAACACTGTGCAGAGGTCGCACTACACTAACTTGTAGTTTTAGCTGAACACTGTGAGGAGGAAGCACTACACTAACTTGTAGCTTTAGCTGAACACTGTGCAGAGGTCACACTAAACTAACCTGTAGCTTTAGCTGAACACTGTGAGGAGGACACACTACACTAACTTGTAGCTTTAGATCAACACTGTGAGGAGGACGCACTACACTAACTTGTAGCTTTAGCTGAACACAGTGCAGAGGTCGCACTACACTAACTTGTAGTTTTAGCTGAACACTGTTCAGAGCACGCACTACACTAACTTGTAGCTTTAGCTGAACATTGTGCAGAGGTCGCACTAAAATAACTTGTAGCTTTAGCTGAACACTGTGCAGAGGTCGCATTACTCTAACTTGTAGTTTTAGCTGAACACTGTGAGGAGGATGCACTACACTAACTTTTAGCTTTAGATGAATACTGTGAGGAGGACGCACTACACTAACTTGTAGCTTTAGATGAACACTGTTCAGAGGACGCACTACACTAACTTGTAGCTTTAGATGAAATCTGTTCAGAGGACGCACTACACTAACTTGTAGCTTTAGCTGAACACTGTGCAGAGGTCACACTACACTAACATGTAGTTTTAGCTGAACACTGTTCAGAGCACGCACTACACTAACTTGTAGCTTTAGTTGAACACTGTGCGGGGGTCACACTACACTAACTTGTAGCTTTAGCTGAACACTGTGCAGAGGTCGCACTACACTAACTTGTAGTTTTAGCTGAACTCTGTGAGGAGGAAGCACTACACTAACTTGTAGCTTTAGCTGAACACTGTGCAGAGGTCACACTAAACTAACCTGTAGCTTTAGATGAACACTGTGAGGAGGACGCACTACACTAACTTGTAGCTTTAGATGAACACTGTTCAGAGGACGCACTACACTAACTTGTAGCTTTAGCTGAACACTGTGCAGAGGTCGCACTAAAATAACTTGTTGCTTTAGCTGAACACTGTGCAGAGATCGCACTACACTAACATATACTTTTAGCTGAACACTCTTCAGAGGATGCACTACACTAACTTGTAGCTTTAGTTGAACACTGTGCGGGGGTCACACTACACTAACTTGTAGTTTTAGCTGAACACTGTTTAGAGCACGCACTACACTAACTTGTAGCTTTAGCTGAACACTGTTCAGAGCACGCACTACAGTAATTTGTAGCTTTAGCTGAACACTGTGCAGAGGACGCACTACACTAACTTGTAGTTTTAGCTGAACACTGTTCAGAGCACGCACTACATTAACTTGTAGCTTTAGCTGAACACTGTGCAGAGGCTGCACTACACTAACTTGTAGTTTTAGCTGAACACTGTGAGGAGGACGCACTACACTAACTTGTAGCTTTAGCTGAACACTGTGAGGAGGATGCACTACACTACCTTGTAGCTTTAGATGAACACTGTTCAGAGGACGCACTACACTAACTTGTAGCTTTAGCTGAACACTGTGCAGAGGTCGCACTACACTAACATGTAGTTTTAGCTGAACACTGTTCAGAGCACGCACTACACTAACTTGTAGCTTTAGTTGAACACTGTGCGGGGGTCACACTACACTAACTTGTAGTTTTAGCTGAACACTGTTTAGAGCACGCACTACACTAACTTGTAGTTTTAGCTGAGCACTGTGCAGAGGTCGCACTAAAATAACTTGTAGCTTTAGCTGAACACTGTGCAGAGTTCGCACTACACTGACTTGTAGTTTTAGCTGAACACTGTGAGGAGGACGCACTACACTAAGTTGTAGCTTTAGCTGAACACTGTGCAGAGGTCACACTAAACTAACCTGTAGCTTTAGCTGAACACTGTGAGGAGGATGCACTACACTAACTTGTAGCTTTAGATAAACAATGTTCAGAGGACTCACTACACTAACTTGTAGCTTTAGATCAACACTGTGAGGAGGACGCACTACACTAAATTGTAGCTTTAGCTTAACACAGTGCAGAGGTCGCACTACACTAACTTGTAGTTTTAGCTGAACACTGTTCAGAGCATGCACTACACTAACTTTTAGTCTTAGCTGAACACTCTGCAGAAGTTGCACTAAAATAACTTGTAGCTTTAGCTGAACACTGTGCAGAGGTCGCACTACACTAACTTGTAGGTTTAGCTGAACACTGTGAGGAGGACGCACTACACTAACTTGTAGTTTTAGCTGCACACTGTTCAGAGGACGCACTACACTAAGTTGTAGCTTTAGCTGAACACTGTGCAGAGGTCGCACTACACTAACTTGTAGTTTTAGCTGAACACTGTTCAGAGCACGCACTACACTAACTTGTAGCTTTAGCTGAACATTGTGCAGAGGTCACACTAAAATAACTTGTAGCTTTAGCTGAACACTGTGCAGAGGTCGCATTACACTAACTTGTAGTTTTAGCTGAACACTGTGAGGAGGATGCACTACACTAACTTTTAGCTTTAGATGAATACTGTGAGGAGGACGCACTACACTAACTTGTAGCTTTAGATGAACACTGTTCAGAGGACGCACTACACTAACTTGTAGCTTTAGATGAACACTGTTCAGAGGACGCACTACACTAACTTGTAGCTTTAGATGAACACTGTTCAGAGGACGCACTACACTAACTTGTAGCTTTAGCTGAACACTGTGCGGGGGTCACACTACACTAACTTGTAGTTTTAGCTGAACACTGTTTAGAGCACGCACTACACTAACTTGTAGCTTTAGCTGAACACTGTGCAGAGGTCGCACTAAAATAACTTGTAGCTTTAGCTGAACACTGTGCAGAGGTCGCACTACACTAACATGTAGTTTTAGCTGAACACTGTTCAGAGCACGCACTACACTAACTTGTAGCTTTAGTTGAACACTGTGCGGGGGTCACACTACACTAACTTGTAGTTTTAGCTGAACACTGTTTAGAGCACGCACTACACTAACTTGTAGCTTTAGCTGAACACTGTGCAGAGGTCGCACTAAAATAACTTGTAGCTTTAGCTGAACACTGTGCAGAGGTCGCACTACACTAACTTGTAGTTTTAGCTGAACACTGTGAGGAGGACGCACTACACTAAGTTGTAGCTTTAGCTGAACACTGTGCAGAGGTCACACTAAACTAACCTGTAGCTTTAGCTTAACACTGTGAGGAGGACGCACTACACTAACTTGTAGCTTTAGATCAACACTGTGAGGAGGACGCACTACACTAACTTGTAGCTTTAGCTGAACACAGTGCAGAGGTCGCACTACACTAACTTGTAGTTTTAGCTGAACACTGTTTAGAGCACGCACTACACTAACTTGTAGCTTTAGCTGAACACTGTGCAGAGGTCGCACTAAAATAACTTGTAGCTTTAGCTGAACACTGTGCAGAGGTCGCATTACACTAACTTGTAGTTTTAGCTGAACACTGTGAGGAGGATGCACTACACTAACTTTTAGCTTTAGATGAATACTGTGAGGAGGACGCACTACACTAACTTGTAGCTTTAGATGAACACTGTTCAGAGGACGCACTACACTAACTTGTAGTTTTAGATGAACACTGTTCAGAGGACGCACTACACTAACTTGTAGCTTTAGCTGAACACTGTGCAGAGGTCGCACTACACTAACATGTAGTTTTAGCTGAACACTGTTCAGAGCACGCACTACACTAACTTGTAGCTTTAGTTGAACACTGTGCGGGGGTTGCACTACACTAACTTGTAGTTTTAGCTGAACACTGTTTAGAGCACGCACTACACTAACTTGTAGCTTTAGCTGAACACTGTGCAGAGGTCGCACTAAAATAACTTGTAGCTTTAGCTGAACACTGCGCAGAGGTCGCACTACACTAACTTGTAGTTTTAGCTGAACACTGTGAGGAGGACGCACTACACTAAGTTGTAGCTTTAGCTGAACACTGTGCAGAGGTCACACTAAACTAACCTGTAGCTTTAGCTGAACACTGTGAGGAGGACGCACTACACTAACTTGTAGCTTTAGATAAACAATGTTCAGAGGACTCACTACACTAACTTGTAGCTTTAGCTGAACACTGTGCAGAGGTCGCACTACACTAATTTGTAGCTTTAGCTTAACACTGTGCAGAGGTCACACTACACTAACTTGTAGTTTTAGCTGAACACTGTTCAGAGCACGCACTACACTAACTTGTAGCTTTAGCTGAACATTGTGCAGAGGTCGCACTAAAATAACTTGTAGCTTTAGCTGAACACTGTGCAGAGGTCGCATTACTCTAACTTGTAGTTTTAGCTGAACACTGTGAGGAGGATGCACTACACTAACTTTTAGCTTTAGATGAATACTGTGAGGAGGACGCACTACACTAACTTGTAGCTTTAGATGAACACTGTTCAGAGGACGCACTACACTAACTTGTAGCTTTAGATGAACACTGTTCAGAGGACGCACTACACTAACTTGTAGCTTTAGCTGAACACTGTGCAGAGGTCGCACTACACTAACATGTAGTTTTAGCTGAACACTGTTCAGAGCACGCACTACACTAACTTGTAGCTTTAGTTGAACACTGTGCGGGGGTCACACTACACTAACTTGTAGCTTTAGCTGAACACTGTGCAGAGGTCGCACTAAAATAACTTGTAGCTTTAGCTGAACACTGTGCAGAGGTCGCACTACACTAACTTGTAGTTTTAGCTGAACACTGTGAGGAGGAAGCACTACACTAACTTGTAGCTTTAGCTGAACACTGTGCAGAGGTCACACTAAACTAACCTGTAGCTTTAGCTGAACACTGTGAGGAGGACACACTACACTAACTTGTAGCTTTAGATCAACACTGTGAGGAGGACGCACTACACTAACTTGTAGCTTTAGCTGAACACAGTGCAGAGGTCGCACTACACTAACTTGTAGTTTTAGCTGAACACTGTTTAGAGCACGCACTACACTAACTTGTAGCTTTAGCTGAACACTGTGCAGAGGTCGCACTAAAATAACTTGTAGCTTTAGCTGAACACTGTGCAGAGGTCGCATTACACTAACTTGTAGTTTTAGCTGAACACTGTGAGGAGGATGCACTACACTAACTTTTAGCTTTAGATGAATACTGTGAGGAGGACGCACTACACTAACTTGTAGCTTTAGATGAACACTGTTCAGAGGACGCACTACACTAACTTGTAGTTTTAGATGAACACTGTTCAGAGGACGCACTACACTAACTTGTAGCTTTAGCTGAACACTGTGCAGAGGTCGCACTACACTAACATGTAGTTTTAGCTGAACACTGTTCAGAGCACGCACTACACTAACTTGTAGCTTTAGTTGAACACTGTGCGGGGGTTGCACTACACTAACTTGTAGTTTTAGCTGAACACTGTTTAGAGCACGCACTACACTAACTTGTAGCTTTAGCTGAACACTGTGCAGAGGTCGCACTAAAATAACTTGTAGCTTTAGCTGAACACTGCGCAGAGGTCGCACTACACTAACTTGTAGTTTTAGCTGAACACTGTGAGGAGGACGCACTACACTAAGTTGTAGCTTTAGCTGAACACTGTGCAGAGGTCACACTAAACTAACCTGTAGCTTTAGCTGAACACTGTGAGGAGGACGCACTACACTAACTTGTAGCTTTAGATAAACAATGTTCAGAGGACTCACTACACTAACTTGTAGCTTTAGCTGAACACTGTGCAGAGGTCGCACTACACTAATTTGTAGCTTTAGATGAACACTGTTCAGAGGACGCACTACACTAATTTGTAGCTTTAGCTGAACACTGTGCAGAGGTCACACTACACTAACTTGTAGTTTTAGCTGAACACTGTTCAGAGCACGCACTACACTAACTTGTAGCTTTAGCTGAACATTGTGCAGAGGTCGCACTAAAATAACTTGTAGCTTTAGCTGAACACTGTGCAGAGGTCGCATTACTCTAACTTGTAGTTTTAGCTGAACACTGTGAGGAGGATGCACTACACTAACTTTTAGCTTTAGATGAATACTGTGAGGAGGACGCACTACACTAACTTGTAGCTTTAGATGAACACTGTTCAGAGGACGCACTACACTAACTTGTAGCTTTAGATGAACACTGTTCAGAGGACGCACTACACTAACTTGTAGCTTTAGCTGAACACTGTGCAGAGGTCGCACTACACTAACATGTAGTTTTAGCTGAACACTGTTCAGAGCACGCACTACACTAACTTGTAGCTTTAGTTGAACACTGTGCGGGGGTCACACTACACTAACTTGTAGCTTTAGCTGAACACTGTGCAGAGGTCGCACTAAAATAACTTGTAGCTTTAGCTGAACACTGTGCAGAGGTCGCACTACACTAACTTGTAGTTTTAGCTGAACACTGTGAGGAGGAAGCACTACACTAACTTGTAGCTTTAGCTGAACACTGTGCAGAGGTCACACTAAACTAACCTGTAGCTTTAGCTGAACACTGTGAGGAGGACACACTACACTAACTTGTAGCTTTAGATCAACACTGTGAGGAGGACGCACTACACTAACTTGTAGCTTTAGCTGAACACAGTGCAGAGGTCGCACTACACTAACTTGTAGTTTTAGCTGAACACTGTTCAGAGCACGCACTACACTAACTTGTAGCTTTAGCTGAACATTGTGCAGAGGTCGCACTAAAATAACTTGTAGCTTTAGCTGAACACTGTGCAGAGGTCGCATTACTCTAACTTGTAGTTTTAGCTGAACACTGTGAGGAGGATGCACTACACTAACTTTTAGCTTTAGATGAATACTGTGAGGAGGACGCACTACACTAACTTGTAGCTTTAGATGAACACTGTTCAGAGGACGCACTACACTAACTTGTAGCTTTAGATGAAATCTGTTCAGAGGATGCACTACACTAACTTGTAGCTTTAGCTGAACACTGTGCAGAGGTCACACTACACTAACATGTAGTTTTAGCTGAACACTGTTCAGAGCACGCACTACACTAACTTGTAGCTTTAGTTGAACACTGTGCGGGGGTCACACTACACTAACTTGTAGCTTTAGCTGAACACTGTGCAGAGGTCGCACTACACTAACTTGTAGTTTTAGCTGAACTCTGTGAGGAGGAAGCACTACACTAACTTGTAGCTTTAGCTGAACACTGTGCAGAGGTCACACTAAACTAACCTGTATCTTTAGATGAACACTGTGAGGAGGACGCACTACACTAACTTGTAGCTTTAGATGAACACTGTTCAGAGGACGCACTACACTAACTTGTAGCTTTAGCTGAACACTGTGCAGAGGTCGCACTAAAATAACTTGTTGCTTTAGCTGAACACTGTGCAGAGATCGCACTACACTAACATATAGCTTTAGCTGAACACTCTTCAGAGGATGCACTACACTAACTTGTAGCTTTAGTTGAACACTGTGCGGGGGTCACACTACACTAACTTGTAGTTTTATCTGAACACTGTTTAGAGCACGCACTACACTAACTTGTAGCTTTAGCTGAACACTGTGCAGAGGTCGCACTAAAATAACTTGTAGCTTTAGCTGAACACTGTGCAGAGGTCACACTAAACTAACCTGTAGCTTTAGTTGAACACTGTGAGCAGGACGCACTACACTAACTTGTAGTTTTAGCTGAACACTGTTCAGAGGACGCACTACACTAACTTGTAGCTTTAGCTGAACACTGTGCAGAGGCCGCACTACACTAACTTGTAGCTTTAGATGAACACTGTTCAGAGGATGCACTACACTAATTTGTAGCTTTAGCTGAACACTGTGCAGAGGTCGCACTACACTAACTTGTAGTTTTAGCTGAACACTGTTTAGAGCACGCACTACACTAACTTGTAGCTTTAGCTGAACACTGTGCAGAGGTCGCACTAAAATAACTTGTAGCTTTAGCTGAACACTGTGCAGAGGTCACACTAAACTAACCTGTAGCTTTAGTTGAACACTGTGAGGAGGACGCACTACACTAACTTGTAGTTTTAGCTGAACACTGTTCAGAGGACGCACTACACTAACTTGTAGCTTTAGCTGAACACTGTGCAGAGGCCGCACTACACTAACTTGTAGCTTTAGATGAACACTGTTCAGAGGACGCACTACACTAATTTGTAGCTTTAGCTGAACACTGTGCAGAGGTCGCACTACACTAACTTGTAGTTTTAGCTGAACACTGTTCAGAGCACCCACTACACTAACTTGTAGCTTTAGCTGAACACTGTGCAGAGGTCGCACTAAAATAACTTGTAGCTTTAGCTGAACACTGTGCAGAGGTCGCATTACACTAACTTGTAGTTTTAGCTGAACACTGTGAGGAGGATGCACTACACTAACTTTTAGCTTTAGATGAATACTGTGAGGAGGACGCACTACACTAACTTGTAGCTTTAGATGAACACTGTTCAGAGGACGCAATACACTAACTTATAGTTTTAGATGAACACTGTTCAGAGGACGCACTACACTAACTTGTAGCTTTAGCTGAACACTGTGCAGAGGTCGCACTACACTAACATGTAGTTTTAGCTGAACACTGTTCAGATCACGCACTACACTAACTTGTAACTTTAGTTGAACACTGTGTGGGGGTTGCACTACACTAACTTGTAGTTTTAGCTGAACACTGTTTAGAGCACGCACTACACTAACTTGTAGCTTTAGCTGAACACTGTGCAGAGGTCGCACTAAAATAACTTGTAGCTTTAGATGAACACTGTGCAGAGGTCGCATTACACTAACTTGTAGTTTTAGCTGAACACTGTGAGGAGGATGCACTACACTAACTTTTAGCTTTAGATGAATACTGTGAGGAGGATGCACTACACTAACTTGTAGCTTTAGATGAACACTGTTCAGAGGATGCACTACACTAACTTGTAGCTTTAGATGAACACTGTTCAGAGGACGCACTACACTAACTTGTAGCTTTAGCTGAACACTGTGCAGAGGTCGCACTATACTAACATGTAGTTTTAGCTGAACACTGTTCAGAGCACGCACTACACTAACTTGTAGCTTTAGTTGAACACTGTGCGGGGGTTGCACTACACTAACTTGTAGTTTTAGCTGAACACTGTTTAGAGCACGCACTACACTAACTTGTAGCTTTAGCTGAACACTGTGCAGAGGTCGCACTAAAATAACTTGTAGCTTTAGCTGAACACTGCGCAGAGGTCGCAGTACACTAACTTGTAGTTTTAGCTGAACACTGTGAGGAGGACGCACTACACTAAGTTGTAGCTTTAGCTGAACACTGTGCAGAGGTCACACTAAACTAACCTGTAGCTTTAGCTGAACACTGTGAGGAGGACGCACTACACTAACTTGTAGCTTTAGATAAACAATGTTCAGAGGACTCACTACACTAACTTGTAGCTTTAGCTGAACACTGTGCAGAGGTCGCACTACACTAACTTGTAGCTTTAGATGAACACTGTTCAGAGGACGCACTACACTAATTTGTAGCTTTAGCTGAACACTGTGCAGAGGTCACACTACACTAACTTGTAGTTTTAGCTGAACACTGTTCAGAGCACGCACTACACTAACTTGTAGCTTTAGCTGAACATTGTGCAGAGGTCGCACTAAAATAACTTGTAGCTTTAGCTGAACACTGTGCAGAGGTCGCATTACTCTAACTTGTAGTTTTAGCTGAACACTGTGAGGAGGATGCACTACACTAACTTTTAGCTTTAGATGAATACTGTGAGGAGGACGCACTACACTAACTTGTAGCTTTAGATGAACACTGTTCAGAGGACGCACTACACTAACTTGTAGCTTTAGATGAACACTGTTCAGAGGACGCACTACACTAACTTGTAGCTTTAGCTGAACACTGTGCAGAGGTCGCACTACACTAACATGTAGTTTTAGCTGAACACTGTTCAGAGCACGCACTACACTAACTTGTAGCTTTAGTTGAACACTGTGCGGGGGTCACACTACACTAACTTGTAGCTTTAGCTGAACACTGTGCAGAGGTCGCACTAAAATAACTTGTAGCTTTAGCTGAACACTGTGCAGAGGTCGCACTACACTAACTTGTAGTTTTAGCTGAACACTGTGAGGAGGAAGCACTACACTAACTTGTAGCTTTAGCTGAACACTGTGCAGAGGTCACACTAAACTAACCTGTAGCTTTAGCTGAACACTGTGAGGAGGACACACTACACTAACTTGTAGCTTTAGATCAACACTGTGAGGAGGACGCACTACACTAACTTGTAGCTTTAGCTGAACACAGTGCAGAGGTCGCACTACACTAACTTGTAGTTTTAGCTGAACACTGTTCAGAGCACGCACTACACTAACTTGTAGCTTTAGCTGAACATTGTGCAGAGGTCGCACTAAAATAACTTGTAGCTTTAGCTGAACACTGTGCAGAGGTCGCATTACTCTAACTTGTAGTTTTAGCTGAACACTGTGAGGAGGATGCACTACACTAACTTTTAGCTTTAGATGAATACTGTGAGGAGGACGCACTACACTAACTTGTAGCTTTAGATGAACACTGTTCAGAGGACGCACTACACTAACTTGTAGCTTTAGATGAAATCTGTTCAGAGGATGCACTACACTAACTTGTAGCTTTAGCTGAACACTGTGCAGAGGTCACACTACACTAACATGTAGTTTTAGCTGAACACTGTTCAGAGCACGCACTACACTAACTTGTAGCTTTAGTTGAACACTGTGCGGGGGTCACACTACACTAACTTGTAGCTTTAGCTGAACACTGTGCAGAGGTCGCACTACACTAACTTGTAGTTTTAGCTGAACTCTGTGAGGAGGAAGCACTACACTAACTTGTAGCTTTAGCTGAACACTGTGCAGAGGTCACACTAAACTAACCTGTAGCTTTAGATGAACACTGTGAGGAGGACGCACTACACTAACTTGTAGCTTTAGATGAACACTGTTCAGAGGACGCACTACACTAACTTGTAGCTTTAGCTGAACACTGTGCAGAGGTCGCACTAAAATAACTTGTTGCTTTAGCTGAACACTGTGCAGAGATCGCACTACACTAACATATAGCTTTAGCTGAACACTCTTCAGAGGATGCACTACACTAACTTGTAGCTTTAGTTGAACACTGTGCGGGGGTCACACTACACTAACTTGTAGTTTTATCTGAACACTGTTTAGAGCACGCACTACACTAACTTGTAGCTTTAGCTGAACACTGTGCAGAGGTCGCACTAAAATAACTTGTAGCTTTAGCTGAACACTGTGCAGAGGTCACACTAAACTAACCTGTAGCTTTAGTTGAACACTGTGAGCAGGACGCACTATACTAACTTGTAGTTTTAGCTGAACACTGTTCAGAGGACGCACTACACTAACTTGTAGCTTTAGCTGAACACTGTGCAGAGGCCGCACTACACTAACTTGTAGCTTTAGATGAACACTGTTCAGAGGATGCACTACACTAATTTGTAGCTTTAGCTGAACACTGTGCAGAGGTCGCACTACACTAACTTGTAGTTTTAGCTGAACACTGTTTAGAGCACGCACTACACTAACTTGTAGCTTTAGCTGAACACTGTGCAGAGGTCGCACTAAAATAACTTGTAGCTTTAGCTGAACACTGTGCAGAGGTCACACTAAACTAACCTGTAGCTTTAGTTGAACACTGTGAGGAGGACGCACTACACTAACTTGTAGTTTTAGCTGAACACTGTTCAGAGGACGCACTACACTAACTTGTAGCTTTAGCTGAACACTGTGCAGAGGCCGCACTACACTAACTTGTAGCTTTAGATGAACACTGTTCAGAGGACGCACTACACTAATTTGTAGCTTTAGCTGAACACTGTGCAGAGGTCGCACTACACTAACTTGTAGTTTTAGCTGAACACTGTTCAGAGCACCCACTACACTAACTTGTAGCTTTAGCTGAACACTGTGCAGAGGTCGCACTAAAATAACTTGTAGCTTTAGCTGAACACTGTGCAGAGGTCGCATTACACTAACTTGTAGTTTTAGCTGAACACTGTGAGGAGGATGCACTACACTAACTTTTAGCTTTAGATGAATACTGTGAGGAGGACGCACTACACTAACTTGTAGCTTTAGATGAACACTGTTCAGAGGACGCAATACACTAACTTTTAGTTTTAGATGAACACTGTTCAGAGGACGCACTACACTAACTTGTAGCTTTAGCTGAACACTGTGCAGAGGTCGCACTACACTAACATGTAGTTTTAGCTGAACACTGTTCAGATCAAGCACTACACTAACTTGTAACTTTAGTTGAACACTGTGTGGGGGTTGCACTACACTAACTTGTAGTTTTAGCTGAACACTGTTTAGAGCACGCACTACACTAACTTGTAGCTTTAGCTGAACACTGTGCAGAGGTCGCACTAAAATAACTTGTAGCTTTAGATGAACACTGTGCAGAGGTCGCATTACACTAACTTGTAGTTTTAGCTGAACACTGTGAGGAGGATGCACTACACTAACTTTTAGCTTTAGATGAATACTGTGAGGAGGATGCACTACACTAACTTGTAGCTTTAGATGAACACTGTTCAGAGGATGCACTACACTAACTTGTAGCTTTAGATGAACACTGTTCAGAGGACGCACTACACTAACTTGTAGCTTTAGCTGAACACTGTGCAGAGGTCGCACTATACTAACATGTAGTTTTAGCTGAACACTGTTCAGAGCACGCACTACACTAACTTGTAGCTTTAGTTGAACACTGTGCGGGGGTCACACTACACTAACTTGTAGTTTTAGCTGAACACTGTTTAGAGCACGCACTACACTAACTTGTAGCTTTAGCTGAACACTGTGCAGAGGTCGCACTAAAATAACTTGTAGCTTTAGCTGAACACTGTGCAGAGGTCGCACTACACTAACTTGTAGTTTTAGCTGAACACTGTGAGGAGGACGCACTACACTAACTTGTAGCTTTAGCTGAACACTGTGCAGAGGTCACACTAAACTAACCTGTAGCTTTAGCTGAACACTGTGAGGAGGACACACTACACTAACTTGTAGCTTTAGATGAACACTGTTCAGAGGACGCACTACACTAACTTGTAGCTTTAGATCAACACTGTGAGGAGGACGCACTACACTAACTTGTAGCTTTAGCTGAACACAGTGCAGAGGTCGCACTACACTATCTTGTAGTTTTAGCTGAACACTGTTCAGAGCACGCACTACACTAACTTGTAGCTTTAGTTGAACACTGTGCGGGGGTCACACTACACTAACTTGTAGCTTTAGCTGAATACTGTGCAGAGGTTGCACTACACTAACTTGTAGTTTTAGCTGAACACTGTGAGGAGGACGCACTACACTAACTTGTAGCTTTAGCTGAACACTGTGCAGAGGTCACACTAAACTAACCTGTAGCTTTAGTTGAACACTGTGAGGAGGACGCACTACACTAACTTGTAGTTTTAGCTGAACACTGTTCAGAGGACGCACTACACTAACTTGTAGCTTTAGCTGAACACTGTGCAGAGGCCGCACTACACTAACTTGTAGCTTTAGATGAACACTGTTCAGAGGACGCACTACACTAATTTGTAGTTTTAGCTGAACACTGTTCAAAGCACGCACTACACTTACTTGTAGCTTTAGCTGAACACTGTGCAGAGGTCGCACTAAAATAACTTGTAGTTTTAGCTGAACACTGTGAGGAGGACGCACTACACTAACTTGTAGTTTTAGCTGAACACTGTGAGGAGGACGCACTACACTAACTTGTAGCTTTAGCTGAACACTGTGCAGAGGTCGCACTACACTAACTTGTAGTTTTAGCTGAACACTGTGAGGAGGACGCACTACACTAACTTGTAGCTTTAGCTGAACACTGTGCAGAGGTCACACCAAACTAACCTGTAGCTTTAGCTGAACACTGTGAGGAGGACGCACTACACTAACTTGTAGCTTTAGCTGAACACAGTGCAGAGGTCGCACTACACTAACTTGTAGTTTTAGCTGAACACTGTTCAGAGCACGCACTACACTAACTTGTAGCCTTAGCTGAACACTCTGCAGAAGTTGCACTAAAACAACTTGTAGCTTTAGCTGAACACTGTGCAGAGGTCGCACTACACTAACTTTTAAGTTTTTGCTGAACACAGTGAGGAGGACACACTACACTAACTTTCTAGCTTTAGCTGAACACTGTGAGGAGGACGCACTACACTAACTTGTAGCTTTAGCTGAACACTGTGCAGAGGTCACACTAAACTAACCTGTAGCTTTAGCTGAACACTGTGAGGACGAAGCACTACACTAACTTGTAGCTTTAGCTGAACACTGTGAGGAGGACGCACTACACTAACTTGTAGCTTTAGATGAACACTGTGAGGAGGACGCACTACACTAACTTGTAGCCTTAGCTGAACACTGTGCAGAGGTCGCACTACACTAACTTGTAGTTTTAGCTGAACACTGTTCAGAGCACGCACTACACTAACTTGTAGCTTCAGCTGAACACTGTGCAGAAGTCACACTAAAATAACTTGTAGCTTTAGCTTAGTACTGTGCAGAGGTCGCACTACACTAACTTGTAGTTTTAGCTGAACACTGTGAGGAGGATGCACTACACTAACTTTCTAGCATTAGCTGAACACTGTGAGGAGCACGCACTACACTAACTTGTAGCTTTAGCTGAACACTGTGCAGAGGTCGCACTAAAATAACTTGTAGCTTTAGCTGAACACTGTGCAGAGGTCGCACTACACTAACTTGTAGTTTTAGCTGAACACTGTGAGGAGGACGCACTACACTAACTTGTAGCTTTAGCTGAACACTGTGCAGAGGTCACACTAAACTAACCTGTAGCTTTAGCTGAACACTGTGAGGAGGATGCACTACACTAACTTGTAGCTTTAGCTGAACACAGTGCAGAGGTCGCACTACACTAACTTGTAGTTTTAGCTGAACACTGTTCAGAGCACGCACTACACTAACTTGTAGCCTTAGCTGAACACTCTGCAGAAGTTGCACTAAAACAACTTGTAGCTTTAGCTGAACACTGTGCAGAGGTCGCCCTACACTAACTTTTACATTTTTGCTGAACACAGTGAGGAGGACGCACTACACTATTTTTCTAGCTTTAGCTGAACACTGTGAGGAGGACGCACTACACTAACTTGTAGCTTTAGCTGAACACTGTGCAGAGGTCACACTAAACTAACCTGTAGCTTTAGCTGAACACTGTGAGGACGAAGCACTACACTAACTTGTAGCTTTAGCTGAACACTGTGAGGACGAAGCACTACACTAACTTGTAGCTTTAGCTGATTACTGTGAGGAGGACGCACTACACTAACTTGTAGCTTTAGATGAACACTGTGAGGAGGACGCACTACACTAACTTGTAGCTTTAGCTGAACACTGTGCAGAGGTCGCACTACACTAACTTGTAGTTTTAGCTGAACACTGTTCAGAGCACGCACTACACTAACTTGTAGCTTCAGCTGAACACTGTGCAGAAGTCACACTAAAATAACTTGTAGCTTTAGCTTAGTACTGTGAAGAGGTCACACTACACTAACTTGTAGTTTTATCTGAACACTGTGAGGAGGATGCACTACACTAACTTTCTAGCTTTAGCTGAACACTGTGAGGAGGACGCACTACACTAACTTGTAGCTTTAGCTGAACACTGTGAGGAGGACGCACTACACTAACTTGTAGCTTTAGCTGAACACTGTGAGGAGGACGCACTACACTAACTTGTAGTTTTAGCTGTACACTGTTCAGAGCACGCACTACACTAACTTGAAGCTTCAGCTGAACACTGTGCAGAAGTCACACTAAAATAACTTGTAGCTTTAGCTTAGTACTGTGCAGAGGTCGCACTACACTAACTTGTAGTTTTAGCTGAACACTGTGAGGAGGATGCACTACACTAACTTTCTAGCTTTAGCTGAACACTGTGAGGAGGACGCACTACACTAACTTGTAGCTTTAGCTGAATACTGTGCAGAGGTCACACTAAACTAATCTGTAGCTTTAGCTGAACACTTTGAGGAGGATGCACTACACTAACTTGTAGCTTTAGCTGAACACTGTGAGGAGGACGCACTACACTAACTTGTAGCTTTAGATGAACACTGTTCAGAGGACGCACTACACTAACTTGTAGCTTTAGCTGAACACTGTGCAGAGGTCGCACTAAAATAACTTGTAGATTTAGCTGAACACTGTGCAGAGGTCGCATTACACTAACTTGTAGTATTAGCTGAACACTGTGAGGAGGATGCACTACACTAACTTGTAGCTTTAGATGAACACTGTTCAGAGGACGCACTACACTAACTTGTAGTTTTAGATGAACACTGTTCAGAGGACGCAGTACACTAACTTGTAGCTTTAGCTGAACACTGTGCAGAGGTCGCACTACACTAACATGTAGTTTTAGCTGAATACTGTTGAGAGCACGCACTACACTAACTTGTAGCTTTAGTTGAACACTGTGCGGGGGTTGCACTACACTAACTTGTAGTTTTAGCTGAACACTGTTTAGAGCACGCACTACACTAACTTGTAGCTTTAGCTGAACACTGTGCAGAGGTCGCACTAAAATAACTTGTAGCTTTAGCTGAACACTGTGCAGAGGTCGCACTACACTAACTTGTAGTTTTAGCTGAACACTGTGAGGAGGACGCACTACACTAAGTTGTAGCTTTAGCTGAACACTGTGCAGAGGTCACACTAAACTAACCTGTAGCTTTAGCTGAACACTGCACTACACTAACTTGTAGCTTTAGATAAACAATGTAGGACTCACTACACTAAATTGTAGCTTTAGATCAACACTGTGAGGAGGACGCACTACACTAACTTGTAGCTTTAGCTGAACACAGTGCAGAGGTCGCACTACACTAACTTGTAGTTTTATCTGAACACTGTTCAGAGCATGCACTACACTAACTTGTAGTCTTAGCTGAACACTCTGCAGAAGTTGCACTAAAATAACTTGTAGCTTTAGCTGAACACTGTGCAGAGGTCGCCCTACACTAACTTTTACATTTTTGCTGAACACTGTGCAGAGGTCGCACTACACTAACTTGTAGTTTTAGCTGAACACTGTGAGGAGGACGCACTACACTAACTTTCTAGCTTTAGCTGAACACTGTGAGGAGGACGCACTACACTAACTTGTAGCTTTAGCTGAACACTGTGCAGAGGTCACACTAAACTAACCTGTAGCTTTAGCTGAACACTGTGATTACGAAGCACTACACTAACTTGTAGCTTTAGCTGAACACTGTGAGGAGGATGCACTACACTAACTTGTAGCTTTAGATGAACACTGTGAGGAGGACGCACTACACTAACTTGTAGCTTTAGCTGAACACAGTGCAGAGGTCACACTACACTAACTTGTAGTTTTAGCTGAACACTGTTCAGAGCACGCACTACACTAACTTG
The DNA here is from genome assembly GCA_037952925.1 of Lithobates clamitans. NCBI lineage: Eukaryota > Metazoa > Chordata > Amphibia > Anura > Ranidae > Lithobates > Lithobates clamitans. The sequence continues at coordinate 228,840 of JBBGZY010001514.1, read as the reverse complement.
TACCTTCAGCTGAACACTGTGCAGAAGTCACACTAAAATAACTTGTAGCTTTAGCTTAGTACTGTGCAGAGGTCGCACTACACTAACTTGTAGTTTTAGCTGAACACTGTGAGGAGGACGCACTACACTAACTTTCTAGCTTTAGCTGAACACTGTGAGGGGGACGCACTACACTATCTTGTAGCTTTAGCTGAACACTGTGCAGAGGGCACACTAAACTAACCTGTAGCTTTAGCTGAACACTGTGAGGAGGACGCACTACACTAACTTGTAGCTTTTGCTGAACACTGTGAGGAGAACGCACTACACTAACTTGTAGCTTTAGATGAACACTGTTCAGAGGACGCACTACACTAACTTGTAGCTTTAGCTGAACACTGTTTAGAGCACGCACCACACTAACTTGTAGCTTTAGCTGAACACTGTGCAGAGGTCGCACTAAAATAACTTGTAGCTTTAGCTGAACACTGTGCAGAGGTCGCACTACACTAACTTGTAGTTTTAGCTGAACACTGTGAGGAGGACGCACTACACTAAGTTGTAGCTTTAGCTGAACACTGTGCAGAGGTCACACTAAACTAACCTGTAGCTTTAGCTGAACACTGCACTACACTAACTTGTAGCTTTAGATAAACAATGTAGGACTCACTACACTAAATTGTAGCTTTAGATCAACACTGTGAGGAGGACGCACTACACTAACTTGTAGCTTTAGCTGAACACAGTGCAAAGGTCGCACTACACTAACTTGTAGTTTTATCTGAACACTGTTCAGAGCATGCACTACACTAACTTGTAGTCTTAGCTGAACACTCTGCAGAAGTTGCACTAAAATAACTTGTAGCTTTAGCTGAACACTGTGCAGAGGTCGCCCTACACTAACTTTTACATTTTTGCTGAACACTGTGCAGAGGTCGCACTACACTAACTTGTAGTTTTAGCTGAACACTGTGAGGAGGACGCACTACACTAACTTTCTAGCTTTAGCTGAACACTGTGAGGAGGACGCACTACACTAACTTGTAGCTTTAGCTGAACACTGTGCAGAGGTCACACTAAACTAACCTGTAGCTTTAGCTGAACACTGTGATTACGAAGCACTACACTAACTTGTAGCTTTAGCTGAACACTGTGAGGAGGATGCACTACACTAACTTGTAGCTTTAGATGAACACTGTGAGGAGGACGCACTACACTAACTTGTAGCTTTAGCTGAACACAGTGCAGAGGTCACACTACACTAACTTGTAGTTTTAGCTGAACACTGTTCAGAGCACGCACTACACTAACTTGTACCTTCAGCTGAACACTGTGCAGAAGTCACACTAAAATAACTTGTAGCTTTAGCTTAGTACTGTGCAGAGGTCGCACTACACTAACTTGTAGTTTTAGCTGAACACTGTGAGGAGGACGCACTACACTAACTTTCTAGCTTTAGCTGAACACTGTGAGGGGGACGCACTACACTATCTTGTAGCTTTAGCTGAACACTGTGCAGAGGGCACACTAAACTAACCTGTAGCTTTAGCTGAACACTGTGAGGAGGACGCACTACACTAACTTGTAGCTTTCGCTGAACACTGTGAGGAGAACGCACTACACTAACTTGTAGCTTTAGATGAACACTGTTCAGAGGACGCACTACACTAACTTGTAGCTTTAGCTGAACACTGTGCAGAGGTCGCACTACACTAACTTGTAGTTTTAGCTGAACACTTTTCAGAGCATGCACTACACTAACTTGTAGCTTTAGCTGAACACTGTGCAGAGGTCGCACTAAAATAACTTGTAGTTTTAGCTGAACACTGTGAGGAGGACGCACTACACTAATTTGTAGCTTTAGCTGAACACTGTGAGGAGGATGCAGTACACTAACTTGTAGCTTTAGCTGAACACTGTGCAGAGGTCACACTAAACTAACCTGTAGCTTTAGCTGAACACTGTGAGGAGGACGCACTACACTAACTTGTAGCTTTAGCTGAACACTGTGCAGAGGTCACACTAAACTAACTTGTAGCTTTAGCTGAACACTGTGAGGAGGGCGCACTACACTAACTGTAAATAGTCTAGCTGCCTGACTGTGGTACTAATAGGATCAAAAGAACACCAGCAATTTTCTTCAGGTAGCTGTAAATACTAAATAAATACAAATAATTCTGCGCTACCCAAATAGCAAGCAGCTAACACAGCAAATAGGATATAAGTAGAAACCAAAAAACAAAAAATGTGTAGCGCTAATATGAAACAACCATATATTGCATACTGTAAAAGGCAATTGACTCCTCAAATGCGGCAATCATAGATAGAAAAAGGACATGAGAATATTTGTTTGAAATTAAAATTGAAAAAGTCCTAAAAGTCCTCAAGAAATAAATCTTGCTAGGTGGTAGTGATCTTCAATACACATATAACTTTATATTGCACTTATCCAAACGTGAAGAAAAAGATAATTCAAAGGTGCATCCCCACCAACAATAAGGAGGCTTACCGGAACCTTTGGACCCAATAAACCTACTTTCAGTCGGGTCAAACAAGCTTATGGTCATCAACAGCCAGCTGATGAGCTTCCGTGGATGGAGAAAAGAGGTCCCAGAATGGTGTGTGGAACGGTATAGGCCTCAGGGGTGATGTCCTCAATGTAGGTGGTTACAATAAACAAGGAAAAACAAAGAAAGGCCACATAGTGTAATCCCGTATAAAAAATCCTTGACTATTTTATTGTAAAGGAAATACACTCACATGTAGAAAGATAAAAACAGCGCTGTATGGATAAAATGGCGGCAGTGGTGTCCTATCCGATGTGTTTCTTCTCCTTGGACAACCCCCAGACGATGTCCAAGGAGTCGAAACATGTCTGAAGGAACACTTCAGGAACAAGAAATGAGACATGGCACAAAAGGAAACAAAAATAAGGAAATGTATTTGCCCTAGGGTTGCCACCTTTTCTTCAAGCCAAACCCGAACACTTTTCTGGTGCACTGCTTTTTTTGTTGTTGTAGTATACACTATATAGACAATAGGATTGTAAAAGACCTCAGGCTTAAAGTGAGCCCCAACACAGTGTGCTCCGTTCGCCATGGCGAACAGAGAGTATAGCCTCATTGTGTTAACCGTGGAAGGGGCCTAAATTAACCCACCCTACCTACAACACCCCATACTATCCACTGCACCCAAACCTTCCACTGACAGTTCAAAGTAGCTCCTCCTACCTATAGAAACCCACACTATCAACACCACACCAAAGTGGCCCAATCTATCTCAACACTCCAAATCAGTCCATCATATCTAAGGCACCCCAAAGTGGACCATCCTAACCACAGCACCCCAAAGAACCCCACACCAGTGGGATGCACAGGGGGAAGCTTCAAGGTGGAGGGGGGCTGCAGAGTGGTCAGGGGGGCCGTAGAGTAGTCAGAGGGGCAGTGGGATGGACAGTGGGATGGACAAGGGGACCTTTAGATGGACAAGGGGACCATGGGATGGACAGGGGGACCGTGGGATGGACAGGGGGACCGTGGGATGGGCAAGGGGGGCGCAGAATGGGCAGGGGGATCCTGGGATGGGCAGGGGGACAGTTGGATGGACAAGGGTACCATGGGATGGACAAGGGGACTGTGGGATGGACAGGGGTACCATGGGATGGACAGGGGGATGGTGGGAAGGACTGGGGGACAGTGGGATGGACAGGGGGAACGTGAGATGGACAAGGGGACAGTGGGATGCATAGTGATGGACTGTACATACCACTCTCCTGCTGTCCTGTTCTGTAAGCTGTGGGTTGCTTCCTGTACTGAGGCTGATCGCTAAACTAGCTGCTCCTTCTGCTGGGCTCCTGCAAGTAGCGCTGCATTGACAGGGGTGAGGGGGAACGATTGGACTAGTCTCTAACCTACCTGTCACAATTAGATATTAGCTCTGTTGGAGCGGGGAAAGATGGGGAGAACGTGCTGCTGGTGGAAGAGAGCGTCTTGCATTTTCTGATCGGCACATTGACAGAGGGGGGCGATGAGGGACTCACTCAGGAGTGTTGCTCATCGCTGAAGGGGGGTTGCTGCTGGCGGGAGAGAGCTCATCGGAGCGGGGGAGCAGGATGAGGCACTCACCACTGTAGCCACAGGAGCAGGGTGAGTGCTGTTGGTGGGACTCGGGAGAGAGCGCATTCAACAGGGGGGTGTTTGACGACATGGTGCTGGTGGAGGGCTGCAGGTACTTTCCACACTGGCTGGGACTGGAGCTTATGCTGTGGTGTCCGGGTTACAGGAGGATACAAACCCGGGCACAGCTGTCAAAAACCGGACTGTCCGGGTCATTCCCGTTCAGGTGGCAACCCTAAATTGCCCACTTTTACTGTCAAACAGTAGAGATGGTATGATTTGCTAATACCATAAAGTCCAGCTGAAGTTCCACAACTTTTTATCACTTCATATTTCAATATTCCTATACCCACAGAATTTTGTGATTTGCAAATTTTTTCTAAAATTCTGTTAATTCTTAGTGAAATTGATGCTGCTTTCACACTTCAGTGGTCTGTGCTGGCATAACTGGGTAACAGCAACACCCCTCACCAAAAGTGTCCTCACACAAGTTTCATTCATTGTCATTGATGATAGATCTACATCACTGGGCAACATGATTAATAGCTTCAATACAGGGCACTTTTACCCCCTTCCTGCTCAGGCCAATTTTCAGCCTTCAGCACTGTCACAACTTGAATGACAATTGCGCAGTCATGCAACACTGTACCCAAATTACATTTTTATCACTTTTTTCACACTAATAGATCTTTCTTTTGGTGGTATTTAATCACCACTGGGTTTTTTATTCTTTGCTAAAAAAACTAAAAATGACTGAAAAATTTGAAGAAAAAAAAGTTTCTGTTAGAAAATTTTGTAAATAAGTAATTTTTCTCCTTCACTGATGTGCGCTTATGAGGCTGCACTGATGGGACTAATGATACGACACTGAAGGGCACTGATGAGGTGGCACTGATGAGGCAGCAATATGCAACACTGATGGGCAATGATAGGTGGAACTGATGAGCGCTGATAGGTGGCACTGATGGGCACTAATAGGTGCCACTGATGAGCGGCATTTACGGGCAATGATAAACGGCACTGGTGGGCACTGATGGGCAGCACTGATGAGCAGGCACTGATGACGGGCACTGAAAGGCAGCACTGACTGGAATTACTGATGGTCACAGATTGACATCACTGATGGGCACAAATTGGCATCACTGATGGACACAGTTTGGCATCACTGATGGCCACAAATTGGCATCACTGATTGACACAGTATGGCATTGCTGTTGGGCACATATTGGCATTACCAATGCACTGACTGGCATCACTGCTGGGCATTGTTGGGCAACACTGATCATCAGGGCACTGATGATGAGTGTCCTGATTATCTGTACAGGTCTCCCCTGTGAGGAGATGCTGCTGATCGGCTCTCCTCTCCTCACAGTCTGTCAGTGTGAGGCAAGGAGAGCCGATAAACAGCATTTCCGTGTTTACACGTGATTAGTTGTGATTGGACACAGCTGATCACATGGGTGAAGAGCTGCATCATCGGCTCTTTACCAAGATCGAGGTTGAGCCATTTACCAGGGACATGGAGCGCCTGCGATCGCCACGCGGCACACCTCCGCAGGCGAGCAATGAGACTGGGGCAACGTCATATGACATTGTCACAAAATTAGAGAGGATCCCGCCCGCCGTCATTTGTCTATACGGTGGACGGGTGGTAGTTAATGATGTATTTACACTATAGGACAATTTTTTTCTTGTTTGTTTTTCAATACATTATTTTGTGTGTGAATGAGTAATAAGTAGTTTTATGTATACTTGATCATTTACACATGGGGGCTGGTTATCTGAGCTGCCCATTTTATTTTAAAGGGGGCTTCCAGTTTTAAAAATTCCCCCCTGCAACCCCCACATTCACCAGGACAGAGATGTGGAGATGAAGCCTTTGTCCCTATCAACATGGTGCCTTTCCAGTGGGGCTCTTATCAAGGATTACGGTCTGTTTTGGACTTTGGGGGGCCCCCACTTCTTTTTTTGGCTGAGGACCCTCCCTAAATTCATACCCTTATCAAGGAAGCATAAGGGTCTGGTATGGATTTTTAGGGGACCCTATGATTTATTTGTGTGTTTTTTTACGTTCCCCCTCCTGAAGAACAACAATTTGAGAAAAGAAATCCAAAATCCATAACTGATCCCCTTTCCTAGATAGGACACCCTGAGCCAGCCCCACGTCAGCCAGCATCACTGGTTGATTTGTTGACATTTAGCTGCAAGTACCATGTTGACAGTATGTGACCTGATATAGTTGCATGGTGTTCCCCTTAAAACCTTTACCAGACCCTTATGCAAGCATGCAGTCTGGCAGGCCAGGGGAGAACCATACCAGGCCACTGTCAGAAACCATGAAATCAGGCTGAGACAGAAGAACAGGTAAATCACACTTGTTTAATAATAAAAGTAAAAACATATTTAAAGTTCAATAACCGGAAGGGATAGTCAGCCAAGCCAGAAGTCATGGATCAATGTAGTGGAATAGCAAGCAGGATCTGGAGCCAGAAGGGATGTCAGCAAAGCAAGTCTTCAACAGGATCGCAGGAGATAGTTTCTGTGATGTTGACCAAGGTGAAGGCAGAGATCCTCTGGACTGGACGGCTTAAGTAGGCAGGACTGACGAGCAGGATATTATCAACAGCTATGTAACTGTGGAGAGATAGGAGCTGGCAATTAGCCGACAGCTGAGCAGCCAGCTCAGAGAAGGAAGGGCTGAGCCCAACCCTGACAGTACCCCCTCCTCAATGACCCTCCCCCTCAGAGGACCACCAGGCTTGAGGGGAAAACGTCTATGGTAATCACGTCCGAGGATGAGACCCAAGAGGGTTCCTCCAGACCGTACCCTTTCCAATGCACCAGGTACGGAACCTACGGGAGTCAACAATGGACTGTACTTCATACTCCTCATGGTTCTCAACCTGTACAAGGTGAGGACGTGGCTTGAGGTGGTAAAGTGGTTGCAGACCAAAGGTTTTAATAAGGAGACATGAAATACATTAAAAATATGCATTTTAGAAAGAAGGTCTAATGTGTAAGCCACTGGGTTAATCCTGCGAAGAATACGGAAAGTCCCAAAAAACCAAGGTGCGAACTTCAGTAAAGGAAGACGAAGTCGGAGGTTGCGAGATGACAGCCAGACCCTGTCCCCAACCTGGTAGGAAGGCACAGGCAGGCATTTGCGGTCAGCATGGAGTCTGTAGCTATCATTAGCATGTCGCAAAGCCTCCTTGACTTGTGCCCAAGTGGAACAAAGACCACAGAGATGCTCCTCTAGCCTAGAAATACTCTGCGGAACAAAGGAGTCAGGCAACATGGAAGGTTGGAAACCATAATTCGCCATAAATTAGGACAATCGGGAAGCAGAATTCAAGGTACTGTTGTGAGCATACTCTGCCCACGGTAATAGGTCTAACCATTTGTTATGATGGTCAGAAATATAGCAACGTACAGCTTTGAATCTTGTGCACTGGTGCACTGTCCGGCTTTTCTATCAACTGGAATAAGTCAGTACTAATGCCCCTAGACCCACTGACCGTACCATTACCTGACTGTGCATCAATGTTACAGATAGTATCTTCTTTCCGTTATTTGGGCGTGCAGGTGTCCTGGATGTCTCTCGGTATATAACACCTAATCTTACCCCTCTACTCAATAAATTTAGAGAGAAATGCAATGCCTGGTATAAATTGCCATTATCAGTAGTAGGGAGGGTGAACCTCATAAAAATGGTGTGGGCACCGCAACTCTTGTATATCTGCCATAATTCCCCGGTGTGGATCCCTCAGCGCTGGTTTGACAAGATAGACTCCCAGTTTAGGGCATTAATTTGGTGTAAAAAACAGCTAGAATTAGCCTGTCCACTTTACATTATAATAAAGAGTAGGGGGGTTGGAGGTCCCGCATGCCAGGGCCTATTTCCTTGCCTCCCAGCTACAGCAACTGGGGGGCTGGGGATTGGTAGATAAGTTAGATCCCATACGCAGACTTCTCTGCACCTCATTGGACGATACTACCGCATTGTCCGCCCTGGAGGCAGGATATGCACATTTAGACGGGAGACTCCTATCCATAACTTTATTAAAAACACTATGGTCATACATTAAACTGCTACTGCTGGGTGTGAGAGGTTTCCTTGCACTTACCCCAATCTGGAGGAACTCAAATTTTAGGGAGATACTTAATCTCAGGGGATTTAGAGAGTGGGAGGCAGGGGGGCTCCAATTCCCGTCACAACTGTACAGTGGTCATGTTCTCAAGTCCTTTCTGGAAATCCAAACAGAATTTGGCATCCCACGAACTAACTTCTTTAAATACCTACAACAAATGCAGTCCAGACTTACACTACTCCAGGTGACTGATCATGCCATTGTACAGGAGATTCTAATGGAGAATGAAAAAAAGGGTATGATTTCTAGAGGATACGGCATCATCCTTAATGCACTTCAGGATCCTGCCAGTCTACCCTGTAGACGTAAATGGGAAGAGGATGTGGGACCACTGGATGGGGAGACGTGGAGTCTTTGCCTTGCCTGCACTCCCGCGTTTTCAGTATCGGCCTTGCAAAAACTGTCACACCTTTATCTGTTGCATAGGGCCTACAGAACGCCTGTCAAACTTCACAGTTGGGGACTTTGTGATACACCACTCTGTCCAAAGTGCATGAGGGACCACGGAGACCTTACGCACATGTTTTGGAAATGTCCAAAACTTTTTCGGTATTGGACAGAGATTCTAGAAATAATTTCTCAGGTGTTTACCTTTATCATTCCAAAAACTGCTACAGTATGCCTGTTGGGTGCCCTGGATGAGGAGACGTTGACTCCTTCTACTCACACGGCGATCATTCGGTTGTTCTATGTGGCGCGAAAACTGATAGCTCGACTCTGGATTACTCCCAGGGTCCCCACCAGTCAACAATGGATTGACCAAGTGAACAAAATGCTAATACAATTAAAACTGACATACCAACACAGAAATGCACCCCGTAAATTTTACACAATGTGGCAGAATTGGTTGGATGTTCCGGGTCTAGCACCCCATCAGCTGGTTAAGTACAGACTGTTAGAAGGATAAAAATTAAAGTGAAAAAGTCTGGGCTAATTGATAGTTATATGAATTCTGCATTGAGACTGCTGGTGTTGATAGGCTGGACGGCCTAATTGGTTGAGATATGTTCCCAGGGGTCAGGGAATAGATCCAACCTTATGTTATACATCATGTGTTATGTTTTAGATGTTTCTGTGTTGTCTCCCTTTTTGTTTTCTTTTTTGCTCCGCACTGCCACTCAAAATATGAGACGAACTGGTCACGGCATTACAAACTTCCATTTGCGTGTGTGACGGCACAGCGATGGGGGAGGGAGCACATGTATCAAGTATGGACGCTCCAATCTCAGTACCGGGCTCTGACAGATTAAGTTGCCCGTGTCTACTGCACCCTTTATGAATTCCCCCTGAGGGTGTAAGGTAAGTTGTGTTTGGATGTGATAAATAAACCAGTACATTTTGTTTTTCCTTAAATGGCCATGTAGATATTGTATAGACACTTTTGTGCAATTTGTACATATGTTACATTTTAGGCAATTTTACAAATTGGATAACAGTTCCCCTATAACATAAACTCAAAAACAGCTATTGCTCAGAAAAGACCTCTAAACAGGTTACAGTTAAACTGATTGTATTAACTTTAACCACTTAACCATTTGGCTGGCCAAAGACCAGAGGACTCTTTACGTTGTACCCAAACAAAATTTGCGTCCTTTTTTTCCCACAAATAGAGCTTTCTTTTTATGGTATTTGATTGCCTCTGCAATTTTTTATTTTTTGTGATATAAATGGAAAAATCGAAAATTTTGAAAAAAAATGATATTTTCAACTTGTTGTTATAAGAAAAACCCAATAAACTCAATTTTAGTCATACATTTAGACCAAAATGTATTCAGCCACATGTCTTTGGTAAAAAAATGTCAATAAGCGTATATTTATTGGTTTGCGCAAAAGTTACAAAAAGTTAAATGTACCCTAGTTACAAACTAGGGTACATTTTCTGGAATTTCCGCAGCTTTTAGTTTGACTTGAGGTACTAAAATGGCAGGGCAGTACAAAACCCCCCCCAAATGACCCCATTTTGGAAAGTAGACACCCTAAGGAAATTGCTAAGAGGCAAGTGGAGCCTATTGAATATTTTATTTCTTTGTGGCAAGTGATTGAATAATGACAAAAAAAATAAAACATTTTTACAAAAAGTTGTCACTAAATTATATATTGCTCACACATGCCATGGTTATATGTGGAATATAAAATATTCCATGGACTCGACATGCCTCTCAGGAAATAGCTTGGGGTGTCTACTTTCCAAAATGGGGTAATTTGGGGGGGATTGAACTGTCCTGGAATTTTATGCACAACATTTAGAAGCTTATGTCACACATCACCCACTCTTCTAACCACTTGAAGGCAAAGCCCTTTCTGACACTTTTTGTTTACATGAAAAAATATTTTTTTTTTGCAAGAAAATTACTTTGAATCCCCAAACATTATAGGCAAAGGCCCTACAGATTAAAATGGTGGGTGTTTAATTTTTTTTTTCACACAATATTTGCGCAGCGATTTTTCAAACGCATTTTTTTTGGAAAAAAACACACTTTATTTAATTTTAATGCACTAAAACACACTATATTGCCCAAATGTTTGATGAAATAAAAAAGATGATCTTAGGCCGAGTACATGGATACCAAACACGACGTGCTTTAAAATTGCAGCGGCAACAAACTATATACATTTTTAAAAGCATTTAAACGCCTTTACAGGTTATCACTTTTGATTTACGGAGGAGGTCTACTGGTAAAATTACTGCCCTTAATCTGACCTTCGCTGTGATACCTCACATGCATGGTGCAATTGCTGTTTACATATGACGCCAGACCAACGCTTGCGTTCGCCTTTGTGCGAGAGTAGGGGGGACAGGGGTGGGGTTTTTTTAATTATTTATTTTGTTTTTTTTATTTTATTTTTAAACTGCTCCTTTCATTTATATATTTTTTTATCATTTTTATTGTTATCTCAGGGAATGTAAATATCCCCTATGATAGCAATAGGTAGTGACAGGTATTCTTTTTTGAAAAAATTGGGGTCTCTTAGATAGATCTCTCCTCTGCCCTCAAAACATATGACCACACCAAGATTGGTGTGATAAAATGCTTTCCCAATTTCCCAATGGTGCTGTTTATATCTGGCGAAATCTAAGTCATGAAATGCTCATAGCTTCCGGTTTCTTAGGCCATAGAGATGATTGGAGCCATTCTGGTCTCTGATCAGCTCTATGGTCAGCTGGAGGAACCATTGGCTGCATTCTCAGGTTCACTGTTGGGACAGGAGAGTCAAAGAAAACCATGGAAGATGGTGGGAGGGGGGACATTCCCTCCCACTGCTTGTAAAAGCAGTCTAGAGGCTAATTAGCCACTAGGATTGCTTTTACATGAAAGCCGACTGCTGGCTGAAAAGAATGATACCAAGATGATACCTAAACCTGCAGGCATCATTCTGGTATAACCACTCAAAGTCCAAGCAACATACCAGTATGTTGCTGGTCTTTGTTGGGCATATTTTTTAATCGTTTTTTTCATGCAGCCTGTGGGCTGAACAAAAAAAAAGATTGATCGGTGGGTATGCCCACCTTTAGAATACCTCCCTTCATCCACCCACTTCTAATGATGGGCATACATGCACCATTTATATAAGCCGAAGCATTTACTAAATTGGCTGTTAAGTGCATGCCTGATCTGCAAATAAGTATAAAATTTGTTGTTTGGGATCCCGTATTCATGCCTTAATTCAGTGAAAGATTTCAAGTTTTTGCCCTCATATAGCTGTGCCAGTCTACTTATTCCGTGGCGGACCCATATCCAGTTTTTATCCAATGTTAGCAGCTCCCTCAGCCCCCTGTTATTCCAAATGGGCGAGAATTCCGTATAGCCTTCATACCCCATAACCCTCTTAGTATCTTGCCAAACTTTGCTGATCAATTTACATGTTGGAGGACCCTCCTGAAGTGACCCAGCCTCTAATGCCTCTACCAGGGACCCATGTGGAGAACCCTGGATCATAAGTTTCACATTAGAATTCGGTAGGCCCTGGTATTCACAGCCTCCTAGGTGTTGTAATTGTGCCGCCAAAAAGTAACTATAGGGATGTGGTACTGCCAGGCCCCCCTCCCCAACAGGGCGCTGAAGCGTTTGTAATTTGATCCTTGCCTGCCCTTTCTTCCATATTAGTTCTCTTTAAACGGTGTTTATTTTTAAAAACCAGCTCTTCCCAATCCAGACTGGGGAATTATGGAGTACATATAATAATTGTGGCATCCAGACCATCTTGATCAAATTAACTCTACCTGCCAGGGATAACAGGAGTTGGCGCCAGATAGCGCTTTTCCTTCTAAATTTTTCTAATAGAGGGACTACATTGTCCCCTATATATTGTGCCGGGTCAGTTGAAATAATTATACCCAGATAGCGCATCTTCTCCACTACCCTAAGTCTCGGCGTACCTCCCCTTTGACTATTACATGTTGAGTCTAGTGGAAGTAATGTTGATTTTTCCCAATTAACCTCCAGGCCTGATGACCTTCCAAATCTTTGCACCAGTTGTATTGCCTTTTCAAGGGATGGTCCCATGTCCCCGAGAAAAATCAGCACGTCATCAGCATAAAGTGCCACTTTTTCCAGTCTAATCCTCTCTCCAAAGCCTTGAATTCCAGGCGAGTGTCTAATTGCCTCTGCCAGTGGCTCCATTGCTAGAGCGAATAACAGGGGCGACAATGGACACCCCAGCCTCGTCCCTCTCTCAAGAGATAGCCACTCCGTATATTCACTATTAATCTTTAGTCTGGCTTTTGGATGGAAATACAGGGTCTGAACCCATCTAATAAATTTAGGGCCAAACCCCAACTTCTCCAGTACCCACCAGAGATATTCCCACTCCAGGCTATCAAACGCCTTGGCAATATCCAAAGCGAGGACCGCTCTGGAGCTATTAGTCCCTGCTGGTGACTGTAGGTTCAGGTATGCCCTTCTGATGTTAATAAAATTATGAGAGCAAACACTACTAAGGGTTTGATAGCAATAACAAGTGGACAAATTTCTGGAAGACTGCTTGATCTGCAAATGACTCTGGATATCAGGGAGAAGTGGGCAGGGGAGGTGGGGGTGATTACGGATAGCCAGTGGAAGGGAATTTTGAAGGCTAGCCCATTAGTGTCGGTCTCCCCATCGCAACAGGCGTCGCACCTTTTTCTTATACATAGGGCTTACTATACCCCTAAGAGATTGTATAGGTTTGGTCGTAGACTGGACGACAAATGCCCAAGATGCTTGGATACTGGCGACCTGATTCATATGGTATGGAGATGCCCAAGGCTGGCGAGATATTGGTCGGGGGTAATCAGGACCATAGAAGTCAGGTTTAAAACCAAGCTGAAGCAGGAGGCCAGGGAATGTATCCTTGGCCTGCTAGGGGAAAGGGGGAGAGCAAATACAAGAAAATCGCTATAGGAAGGTGCCTTTATCAAGCTAGGAAATTAATTGCACAGTCCTGGCTATCCACTACGCCCCCAACTATAGAAGACTGGCTTAGGACAGTGGACAAGCTAGTCTGGACTGAAAAAACAGTCTATACTAGGAGAAATAGCTGTGTGGAGCCCTTGGCTACAGTGGTCGGGTACAGATCCTTGACCTGGAATCAACCTTGAAAAGAGCCTAAGGTTCTGGAACCACTCGCAAGTACAGAAGATAGGTAAAGGAGAATAAGCGCAACGAGGCAAGATAGCTGATGTGGTACCAGTATAAAATGTTGAATATGCAACCTTTTAATTCAGCTTAATAATAGGGGAGGACGGGAGGGAATGGGATGGGAAGGGGGAGGGGGGGGGGAGGAATAGATGGATCAGAATGCAATGTATTTCTGTATAATTTGTGTTTATTTGTTGACCCCCATTAGTTAATGGGGAAATGTATAAGTTTTTTACTTCTTTCTTTTTTGTAATAAGAAAAATCTAATAAAGAATATTGAATATAAAAAAATTTATGCCGAAGCATGGGGGCATCCGCCCCAAAAGTTAGGAGCAAATGTCTCCTCCACCCCTGCTGCCCAGATGCTTCGGCATATATGCTCTTTTTTTTAAATGTGGTGGTGAAATCACCTCCAACAGCGCTAGAGTCACGGCTTTCCGCGCTGCAGCCGAATGGTGAACCTGCTAAGCAAATGATGGTTAACAATAAAACAAAGTAACATTACAGTATAACAGTAAGACTTACCATACCTGCAAAGCAAATACAAAAAAATAGTAAAAAATAAAACATTTTTTAACGCAACCTGTGCCTAAAATATATATATGCTGAAGCATGGGGGCATCCGCCTCAAAAGTTAGGCGCAAATCGATCCTCCACCCCTGCTGCCCCCATGCTTCGGCATATATGCTCTTTTTTTTAACTGTGGTGGTGAAATCACCACTGCCAGCGCTGGAGTCACGGCTTTATGTATTGTGGGAGCAAACGATGTTGCTGTCAAGCTAAATAAATCCACGCTGAAGCTGAATGGCGTACCTGAAAACAAAAAAATGGTGAACAATATAACACAGTAAACAGTAAAGTATACAAACATTACATACCTGAAAAGCAAACATGATAAAACATAATAACAATAAAACATTGCAGAATAGAATACAGTAAAAAAGAACAGAACAATAGAGAGAGAATAGAGAGAGAGAGAACAATAAAACAACTATTTTTGTTTTTTTTATTTTATATTTTTTGTGTATTCTTTACTTTTTTTTACACTTTTATTTGTAACTGTAACGGTTAGGTTCCAGGTTCGGGTCTCTCAAAATGGGATGGCATATTGGGAGACCCTGTGAAAGTGTGCCCAGTCTGTGCAATGCTGTACCCTATGCTAAAACTCAACTAGTGTATGGTAGCGTGCAAAACATTCACCAATGCAAAGACCAGGATTGTCAGGACAGGAGGGACAATAATAGCGGGTGTCATGCCTATATCCGCGCTTTCTACAGACACAACATTTTCTTTGTGGGGCTCGTTGGGTAGGAGTACTCGGGAGGACATAAGGAAAATGCCTCTCATGCAGCCGGCTTACTGCATTTGGATTGGGAAGGTGACGTGGAGCACCATCTGGAAACAGAAGGGCTCTGACGATGTCTTCCTGGAATTTAAGGAAGGATCCAGTCCGTCCTGAAGCTCTGTATAGCACATGAGCGTTCAGCAAAGCCAATTGAAATAAATAAACAGACACTTTTTTCTACCAGCATCTGGCCTTATGGGCAACTAGGTACGGCGCCAACAACTGGTCGTTGAGGTCCACCCCTCCCATATTTTGGTTATATTCGTGGACACAGAGGGGTTTCTCCACAACACCAGTCGCCGTAGTAATTTGGACCGTCGTGTCTGCATGAAGGGAGGTAAGAACGAAAACATTCTTATTATCCCTCCACTTCATAGTGAGCAAGTTTTTACACTTCAAGCAGGCTCTCTCCCCCAGCCTAAGACGGGAATCTACAAGCCGCTGGGGAAAGCCCCGGTGATTAGGTCGCACGGCACCACATGCTCCAATCTGATGATCAAACAAGTAACTAAAAAGTGGCACGCTCGTGTAATAATTGTCCACGTACAAGTGGCACCCCTTTCTGAATAAGGGTGACACCAAGTCCCACACAATCTTGCCAGCGCTTCCTATGTAGTCAGGGCAGTTTGTCAGCTCTATGTGACTATCTCTTCCCTCCTAAACCATAAAACTACATGTATAGCCTGTGGCCCTGTCACAGAGCTTATACATCTTGACCCCGTATCTGGCACGCTTGCTGGAAAAATACTGTTTGAATGACAAGCGGCCAGAAAACTTAATCAGGGACTCATCAATGCAGACAACTTGATGGGTTGTAAACAAGTCTGCAAAACATTGGTTGAAGTGGTTTACGAGGGGCCGAATTTTGTAGAGCCGATCGTATCCAGGGTCTTCACGAGGACGACATAGTTCATTGTTGTTGAAGTGCATGAACCGCAAGATCTGCTCGTATCGTGCCCTGGCTATGGAAGCAGAGAACACAGGCATATGCTGAATTGGGTCAGTGGACCAATATGACCACAACTCACTCTTTTTGTTTATGCCCATGAGGAGGGATAGGCCCAGAAAGGTCTTAAATTCGGGAAACCGTAATTGGTTTCTAATCTCTGGCAAGGGAGGACTGGGGATTAGTGGCAATGTATTGACCAGCATACAAATTGCTTTGGTCCACAATAGATCTATAGAGATCTTTGGTGAAAAACAGTGAATAAAAATCAAGTGACGTAAAGTCGACTGTTTCCACCTGAATGCCAGGTTTGCCAGTGAATGGGGGAAGTACGGGTGCTGCAGAAGTGGTGGGTTCCCAATTAGGATTTGCAAATTCTGCAGGAAGGGCACTATGGGCTAGACTGGGCCTGTCTTTGTCTTCTTGGTGGCAGTGGGACACTACTTGTGCTTGCCACCTCGCCAGCTTGAACTGCATTTATGGGACTCACCATATCACCAAGTGTTACTGCAGTGCTGGATGTACGACCAGGGTGTACTAGGCTGCTGGTGCTTGCCAGTTCACCAGAAGGAATAGCGGCGCTAGTACTTCTCTGATCCATATGAGAGCCCTGCGGTTCTTGCACCTTAACAGCAGAAGAAGATCGGGGTCTGGTACGCCTGACCTTAGCAGGGACCACAACTCCGTTGTCAGAGCTACCTGTCATGGGGCCACTGTCGTCTACAGGATCATATTCTGAGCCTGAATCTGACAGATGAGTGACTTCCTCTTCACTATCTGTCATGCTCAGAAACGTGTAGGCCTCTTCACTAGTGTATGCCATTTTGGTCTCTAAATTTACTGGTACACTAGTGAGACTCAAAGGTAAAAAAGCTCTCGGCTGTCAGCGACTGTATCAAAATGCTACCAAAAAAACTGTTAGCGATCGCAGGGATCAGGCCTGACTCTGCAAATGCTGCACTTATGTGTTTAGTGTTTTGTAAGTGACAGTGATCGATCGATACTGCACTTGGGTGGGTTGGGCTGGGCTCGGTGGAGGGGCAAAACGCAGGTGCTAGCAGGTATCTGGGCTGATCTTGCTAATACTGCGTTTTTGGGAACCCTAAACTGCTGGGGACGCTAGTATAGATCTGATCAGATATTGATCCGTTCAGATACTATACCACTAAGGGAGGTGTATGCTGCGTGCGTGGGTGTTAGCGGTACTGGCACTAACCTGACGCTGCCTGGGGTGACGCAGACCCTATCTGACCCTAAAACCCAACTTGTATCACCCGCCGGGCAATCAAGGGGTTAAACCTTTATTAGGTAATAAACGGCGAGTGCCCTGACACCATAAAAAACTAACTAACCAGCGTCACCCGTAACAGTTATACGGTGATCACTAGTGAAAGGGTTAACTAGGGGGCAATCAGGGGGTTAAAACCTTTACTAGGTAGTATATGGGGGTACCTGACACTATAAAAAGCTGACGCTGAACCTAAATACTTACCTGGCTAACTAGCGTCACCTGTGACACTAATACGGCGATCAGAAAAAAGATCTCCTAGTGACACTGGCGACAGAGGGTGGTCAAGGGGTTAAACCTTTATTAGGGCGGTTAGGGGGTACCCTAGACCTAAATGGGCCTACAATTAACTGCCCTACCACTTATAACAGTCACAAAGGACATCAATGCAGTAATCAGTAAAAAAAAAACCTGCTATTGGTGTCACTGTGACAGGGGGTGCAGGGGGGGTGATCGGGGGTGATTGGGGGGTGATTAGTGTGCCTGCGTGTTCTACTGTAAGTGCTGGTGCAGTCTTGCTTGGATGTCTTCTCTCCTCAGAAGCAGGAATGAAAAGACTTCACGAGGAGCAATGACATCATTTCCTCTGCTTCTGTTTACATTACAGAAGCAAAGGAAGCTTCTCATTAGCCAGGAGCGATCGCGAGGGGGTGGCCATGAATCAATGGCCTCCCCCTCAACACGGATCGTTCCTGAAGCTATTCCAACCACCGCAGGCACCTGGGGGGGACCCGATTGGGCCCCCCGCCTGCTGGGAGGCAGGGACGTACAGGTAAGCCCATATGCCTGTCCGTGCCATTCTGCCGACGTACATCGGCGTGCGGTGGTTGGCAACTGGTTAAATAACTTTTATTACCCATTAATTTTAACTTTAATTACATTTATTTACTCTTGTATTAACTTTATCATAATATGAAAGCTGCCAACTGTCCTCTATTTTCATTTCCTGATGTCTTAAGTCCTAATCAAATAAAGATTAATCAGGTACATTGTGAAAAGAACAATGTGATGACATGTTAAAGAGCCTCAGAAACAAAGAGATAAGTGTATAGAAACATCCACCTTTGACACATTATGCAAATTACAATGTTTCTTTATTTGCCACATGTCTTTTATAATATTTGACTTGTGCTTGTATTAATAATGATGTTTTACTGCCAAGCTGTACTGTATATAACTTTTAGGCCACTTTCACACTGAGGCGCTTGAAAAACACCTCAAAAACGTCTAGTGCTATTAATGTGTTTTAGCCACGTTTTTACTGCAATATCGCTAAAATTAGAGCTAGCGCTCATGCATTTTTAAGGCATTTTTCAAGCGCTTTGGAAGCATTTGAGTTAGCTGACAACCCCAACCCCTGTCATGATGTCACTGATGTGAGCCCACAGGCAAGCAGGTGACATGGAATTGCCCAGGGCGTGGAATCTAAGGGCCAACCTTTATTCTGCCAGGGACTCCCTCACGGAAGTTTGGATTTAGCTGCGTGCTGACCCCAGGTCACGACCCCCAGGTTCACCCTGCTTGCAAAAAGATTACCCGAAGAAACAGTGCAGGCACAGATGGAAGGATGGAGCAAAAGGAGAGCCGCATAATGAGTCAAGGTCAGTGCGGGCAGCAGACAAATGTAATCAGGAGAACTAGCTGAGTCGGTACACAAGAGATCAGTCCACGTGAAGTCAGTTTAGGAACGGTTGCACGAAAGGGGCTCAGGAACAAACTCAAGAACAGAAAATGGTCTGAGTGGAATTTAAGTAGGCAGACACTTGGGAGGCTGGACAGGAAGTAGCAGGAGGGAAGGTATATTAACCACCGGGTGAAGCCGGCGACACCCATAGCTGCAAGTCAGTGCAGCAAGAGCAGAGCACAAGCTTGTGGAACCCCAGGTGCCAGCAGACCTACAGCGGCAAAAGGTAAAAAATGTACGCAACCAGTAAGACACTGATCAGCTTCGCAGCTGATCTGTGAAACCCCCCCTACATCACATTCTGTGCACTTGCTGGCATTTCATGGGTGAAGAGAGAGAGAACAGAGAGAAGATGAGTTTTCAGAGCTGCTGTTTCTGTTTGTGCTAATGTATTGGAAATATATCCTTAAACAGAGGCAACAACGCCCAAACCCACTGCTCAAGAGGACAATTTGTCTTGCTTTATTAAGACTTGAGAGAGCACCCTATAAAGTTCAGAAATTACACACGGATGAGCATCGCAGCGTAAATGAAAGTGCCAGTCCCACTAGTCCCAATCCCCCAAGCCTAATCCTATTCCAGTTCCATTATTCAGAATCCTACAAACGTAACCCTAATCCCAGTCTTACTAGTCCCAATCGCCTAACCCTAACCCTAATAGAAGTCTTACTAGTCCCAATTGCCTAACCCTAACCCTAATCCCAGTCTTACTAGTCCCAATCGCCTAACCCTAACCCTAATCCAAGTATTACTAGTCCCAATCCACTAACCCTAACCCCAGTCAAACTAGTCCCTATCCCCTAACCCTAATCCCAGTATTACTAGTACCAATCGTCTAACCCTAACACCAATCCAAGTCAAGCTAGTCCCAATCGCCTAACCCTAACCATAACCCTAATCCCAGTATTACTAGTCCCAATCCCCTAACCCTAATCCCAGTCTTACTAGTTACAATAACCTAACCCTAATCCCAGTTTTAATAGTCCCAATCCACTAATCCTAACCCTAATCCCAGTCATACTAGTCCCAAACCCCTAACCCTAATCCCAGTCTTACTAGTCCCAATCCCCTAACCCTAATCCCAGTCTTACTAGTCCCAATCCACTAACACTAACCCTAATTCCAGTCAAACTAGTCCCAATCCACTAACTATAATCCTAATCCCAGTCAGGATCTAGTCCCAATAGCCTAACCCTAACCCTAATTGCAGTCCCACTAGCCCCAATCCCACAATCCGAAACCCTAATTCCATGTAAGCTTATGGTTAGCTTTGTGTTGGGTTATGGTTAGCACATGGTTATGGTTTGAGCTAGTATATAGTAAGGGTTATGATAGGCTTTGAGTTGTGTTAGGATTAGCATAGGTTTAGGGGTAGGGTTAGCATAGGGTTACAGTTAACATAGGGTTAGGGTTTGGTTATGGTTAGCATAGGGTTAGGTTTAGCATCTGTTCATGTTTATGTAGTGTTAACAACTGACCTATTTCCTTCACCAGATTTGACTTTCTCCTTGACATTTTGACACCTGACTTGTTGAGACAGGATACCAATTGCTAGGTTGCAGTATCACCATGTGAACATTTACTCATAACACTAAGGTGAATTGATCTGACATAAACACACAATACAAATGCAAAAACAAAATTTTTTTAAATGCAAAAAATGTATTAATGCATATACTCTAGTAACAAAACTGCACATGTGCATTACATAGAAAAGTTTATATATATATTTAAAAAATGCTAAACATTCAAAAAACAAAAAAAGTAATCGAATCTAGAGATTATGTTAAGAGGGAGACGTATGGTGTGGCTCCTCTAGAGGGGGAGGAGGGGGAGGTTGGTTATGTGGACGATATGCCCCTCCCTGGAAACGTGGATTATGGAAATGTTGAGGCATTCCAACATAAGATGACCAAGCAGCAGGTGGGTATGGGTTTGGGCGATTGTTATACGAGGTTCTAGGGAAAACATTGGTGTTATAGCTTCCAGGGAATTAAGCGGGATCGGGGACCTCAGATTGTGGTTGTCTATTTTGGGGAGGACGTTCTTGATAATAATTTATTATGTGCATCAGTTCTATAGGCATATCTGGAACCTTCTCCATCTGAGGACCCAAGCTGCGTGCGAATGAATCGATTTCGGTCTGATCTTTTTTTTTTTTCGTTAAATATTTTTTTCACAACGTCCAAAAATTCCTCGGACTGCCTCTGCTTGTTGGTTTTTCTCCTCTTGTCCTGGTCTCTGGGCAACTGTGGTTGCGATGTTTCAGGTTCTGTACCAATTAGGTGAGAATCATCACCAGGATCGTCCTCCTCCAGCCTGTCAGTCTCCTCTAGGTCATCCCCTGTTTCCGATTCCATGTTGCTCTCAGTCCTAAAACAAGTTAAATAATTAGACAATTTAAAAAAATTATCTAAACAAGTTTGGTATATCTTACAGTAAAAATAAAAATACATAATTAGACAATTCAATATAATTAAACATATTCGTAGACATATACTTACAGTCTCATCTCCATGACGGGCTTCAGGAACCGGAGCTCCTCATGATGGCAGTATACACGGCCACTCCTCCTTCCAGAACCGCTTCTGATTTTTAATTGTTTTTTGTGTTCCCATCTGAAATTGTCCTGCATGGTCTTCCACCTTATTTTAATTTGTCCTCCTGCAAGAAATTAAATTAATTGTTCTTTTTTAATTACAGATATCTTGCCACAGGAAATACCTACACATCACCACAATATAAGTTTCGAACCAGAATATCAACTATTAGTGAAATTGTGAAGAAAACTTGTGATGACATCTGGAATAAAAAAAAACATTCCTGCCCATTCCAAATAAAAAGAAATGGAATGATATTGCCCAGCGGTTCTGGATCAAAACCGACTTTCCAAACTGCCTGGGAGCAATTGAAGGCAAATATATTAGGCTAATAAAACCCTGTCACAGTGGTACGCGATATTATAACTACAAGAAGTATTTTTCTGTAGTACTAATGGCTGTGGTTGATGCAGACTATAAATTCCTATTTATTCATGTAGGAGCATTTGGGAGTTCTGCAGACTCTACTGTTTTCAATAATTCAAAATTCGAACAACATCTTGCAGCTAATCGACTAGACTTGCCAGAAAACCGACCATTACCTGGGACAGAAAGTCCAGATATGCCCTTTGTTTACATGGCTGAAGAGGCATTCACTATCAATGAGCATTTAATGAAGCCCTATTCACAGAGGAATCTTGGCACCCAGAAAAGAATCTTCAATTATTGTATCTGCCGGGCACATCGGCTAGTTGAATGTACTTTTGGCATTTTTGCCAACAAATGGCAAATATTCCATAAACCTATCAACCTAAGGGGCAACAATGCATGCAAGTTAATCAAGGCAGCATGTGTTTTGCATAATGTGGTACGGGATCAAGATGGCATCAATTTTGAGGACACATTGGCACACAATTTGGAACCTGTTGATTTCCTTCATGTCCATGGTCCAACAATGGGTTTCAGAATTAGGGATGAGTTGGTGGACTATTTTGTGAGCTCTGCTGGTGCAGTAAATTGGCAAGAAAATATGATCTGACACATTTCAAATAAAAAGATACATTGCTATCTTTCTTTGACCATTTTCTTTTTATTTGTTGTTTTCATGCATAGACTTTGACCAAAAATTGCATAAAAATATAAATAATACTGAGATTGGGACTAGTTTGACTGGGATTATTGTTATGATTGGGGGATTGGGACTAGTTTGACTGGGATTATTGTTAGGATTGTGGGATTGGGACTGGTTTGACTGGGATGATGGTTAGGATTGGGGGATTGGGACTAGTTTGACTGGGAATATTGTTATGATTGGGGGATTGGGACTAGTTTGACTGGGATGATGGTTAGGATTGGAGGATTGGGACTAGTTTGACTGGGATTATTGTTAGGATTGGGGTATTGGGACTAGTTTGACTGGGATAAGGGTTAGGATTGTGAGATTGAGACTAGTTTGACTGGGATTAGGATTAGGATTGGGGATTGGGAATAGTTTAAGTGGGGTTAGGGTTAGGATTGGGGATTGGGATTAGTTTGACTTGGATTAGGGTTAGGTTTGGGGGATTGGGACTAATTTGACTGGGATTATAGTTAGGATTGGGGGATTTGGACTAGTTTGACTGGGATTAAGGTTATGGTTAGGGGATGGTGACTAGTTTGACTGGGATTATGGTTAGGATTGGGGGATTGAGACTAGTTTAGGATAAGGTTTGGGATTGAGACTAGTTTGACTGGGATTATGGATAGGATTGGGGGATTGGGACTATTTTTACTGGGATTACGGTTAGTATAGGGGGATTGGGATGGGTTTGACTGGGATTAGGGTTAGGATTGGGGGTTGGGACTAGTTTGGCTGGTATTATGGTTAGTATTGGGACTAGTTTGACTAGGATTAGGGTTAGTATTGGGGGATTGGGATTAGTTTTACTGGGAAAATAGGATTGGGGGATTGGGACTAGTTTGACTGGGATTATGGTTAGGATTGGGGATTGGGACTAGTTTGACTGGGATTATGGTTAGATTGGGGGATTGGCAATAGTTCTACTGGGATTATAGTTAGAATTGGGGGATTGGGACTAGTTTGACTGGGATTAGGCTTAGGGTTAGGGGATTGGGACTAGTTTGACTTGGATTCTGGTTAGGAATGAGGGCTTGGGAATAGTTTGACTGGGTTATGGTTAGGATTGGGACTAGTTTGAATGGGATTATAGTTAGAATTGGGGATTTGGACTAGTTTGACTAGGATTAAGGTTATGGTTAGTGGATTGTGACTTGTTTGACTGGGATTATGGTTAGGATTGGGGGATTGGGACTAGTTTGGGATTAGGTTTAGGATTGAGCCTAGTTTGACTGGGATTATGGTTAGTATTGGGGATTGGGACTAGCTTGACTAGGATTGGGGTTAGTATTGGGGGATTGGGATTAGTTTTACTGGGAAAATAGGATTGGGGGATTGGGACTAGTTTGACTGGGATTATGGTTAGGATTGGGGATTGGGACTAGTTTGACTGGGATTATGGTTAGATTGGGGGATTGGCAATAGTTCTACTGGGATTATAGTTAGAATTGGGGGATTGGGACTAGTTTGACTGGGATTAGGCTTATGGTTAGGGGATTGGGACTAGTTTGACTTGGATTCTGGTTAGGAATGAGGGCTTGGGAATAGTTTGACTGGGTTATGGTTAGGATTGGGACTAGTTTGAATGGGATTATAGTTAGAATTGGGGATTTGGACTAGTTTGACTGGGATTAAGGTTATGGTTAGTGGATTGTGACTTGTTTGACTGGGATTATGGTTAGGATTGGGGGATTGGGACTAGTTTGGGATTAGGTTTAGGATTGAGCCTAGTTTGACTGGGATTATGGTTAGGATTGGGGGATTGGGACTATTTTTACTGGGATTACATTTAGAATAGTGGGATTGGGACTAGTTTGACTGGGGTTATGGTTAGAATTGGGGGATCTGGACTAGTTTGACAGGGATTAAGGTTATGGTTAGTGGATTGTGACTAGTTTGACTGGGATTATGGTTAGGATTGGGGGATTGGGACTAGTTTGGGATTAGGTTTAGGATTGAGCCTAGTTAGACGGGGTTATGGTTATGATTGTGGGATTGGGACTAGTTTTACTGGGATTATGGTTAGGATTGGGGATTAGTTTGACTGGGATTAGGGTTGGGATTGGGGGATTGAGACTAGTTTGAATGGGATTATGGTTAGGGGATTGGGACTAGTAGCACTGGGAATAGGGTTGGGGATTGGGACCAGTTTGAATGGGATTATGGTTAGGATTAGGGGATTGGCACTAGTTCTACTGGGATGAAGGTTAGAATTGCGGCATTGGGACTAGTTTGACTGGGATTAGGGTTATGGTTAGGGAATTGGGACTAGTTTGGGATTAGGTTTAGGATTGAGACTAGTTTGACTGGGATTATGGTTAGGATTGGGGGATTGAATAGAGAAGGGGAATTGGGACTTTAAATGAGGCACATATGCGGTGTGCCTCCATCCCTATACTATGTGCAAAAGAGAAGGGAAAGTGGGACTTTAAATGAGATAGATGACTTTGTGGAGGCAAAGTTAAGATATATGCAAAATTGTTTTATTGGTAACGAACATAGTAAAGAATATGGTAATAAAATAACCACATATACATTCAGTACAATAATTCATATAGACTCCACCCACACATAACATACAGGTGTGGCATGGGAAAAAAAGGGTTTGCATGAGTATGGTATTGTCAGAGCAGTTCAAAGGTACATAACATGGGGTAAATTTATATTAATACATATGACATAAAAACAGCACCAGCGACAGGAGTATGGGTGTAGGAAGTAAAACCAAAATAGATGAATAAATGAATGTCAGAATTATTAATCTGCTGCAGACTGAAATTCAATGTGTCCATTACAGACACAGGTCAGCATCACTTGTGCCCGACGCGTTTTGTGTAGAGACACTCCTCAGGTGCAGATGCTAAAATATATCTGCAGAGTGTAAAGAAAAAAAGTGGTGACATTAGTTTAATTCTAATTAGTGATGTAGAAATAGGGCAGATTAGCCCGTCCTAAATACTCACATAGGGTCCAAAACGGTAAAATGTTGCGGCCATGAGATCAAAGTCCCAATATAGCCTCCCCCGGGAACTGAGGTAATTGCAGCCGTGCACGGCAGGGCGCATGCAACAAAACCTCCCGATGACCCAAGGCACAAATTGCTGGTGCAAGTGGAAAGTTGCGGTGGCCTGTGGAGGCAACCTGAGGTGATCTGAGAAGGTGTAAAAAAAGGAATGTGAAATTGATAATGAATAAAAAAGTGTGAATGAAGGAATAATAAAAGAAAAAAAAAAAAAGAAGGTGAATTAAATGGAATGTGATGTAAAAGGGGGGGGTGTGTTGACTAAATGTGTGAGCTACATGAGCATTGTTGGTGTTGCATGAAAAGGTGAAAGGTTGGATAGTGAGAACCGATGTTAAAACAAAAAAAGTGGCAACAGTGATAACAAAAAGGAAAAAACATCAAACAAAGTGACAGGCAATTGTGAATGACCTAGGGGGTGACTTACGTGTTGGAGCAGGGCTGGAAGCCAAAGGGAAGTGTTGAATGCGATGTGGTAGCTAGGAGGTGTATCAGCAAGAGTGTGACAGGGGAGGCAGCTTATATGTACCCCGCACACGTGCACGCCGGCTCTTCCCAGCGTCACCCTAGCGTGTGATAGGCAGGAAGGGGCTCCGGAGAGGGCGGTAGGCACCGCCCTCTACAGAAGCCCATATTCACTGCCAGAACAGCTGGGATGGAAATCACGTGCTCTGTGTGTTGGCCTCAATCATGACGCCACACACAGGGCAGGATGCATGGTGCCGATGCTCTGTAGGTATCCACCCGCCACCCCGTAACACTCCCCGCCTCCCGGTGGGCGGAGAGGGGAGGGGAAGGGGGAGGCACGTAAAGAGCATCGCAGCTCCCGGGTAGAAGACCAACAAAGGAACCGGAAATCAACACAACCGCAACATACCCCAAATGAACTGGCGCGAACGGCACTGTAGAACTACATGGATACAAAATTAATGTACCCTGAGTGTGTAAAGAACCGGGTATGGTGGCATAACCACCCAGAATTTACGAGCCTCACACTAGGGTAGTAGGGGAACACTACCAACCCAGTCATCAAATCTCCATCCCTGTTCAAATCGAATAGAGAAGGGGAATTGGGACTTTAAATGAGGCACATATGCGGTGTGCCTCCATCCCTATACTATGTGCAAAAGAGAAGGGAAAGTGGGATTGGGATTGGGGGATTGGGACTATTTTTACTGGGATTATGGTTAGGATAGGGGGATTGGGACTAGTTTGACTGGGATTAGGGTAAGGATTGGGGAATTGGGACTAGTTTGACTGGGATTATGGTTATGATTGTGGGATTGGGACTAGTTTGGGATTAGGTTTAGGATTGAGACTAGTTTGATTGGGATTATGGTTATGATTGGGGGATTGGGACTAGTTTGACTGAGATTAGGGTTAGGATTGGGGATTGAGGAATAGTTTGCGTGGGATTAGGGTTAGGATTGGGGGATTCTGACTAGTTTGACTTGGATTAGGGTTAGGGGATTGGGACTAGTAACACTAGGATTGGGTTAGGGTTAGGAGATTCTGACTTTTTTGAATGGGATTATGGTTAGGATTGGGGCATTGGGACTAGTTTGACTGGGATTAGGGTTAGGATTGGGGGATTGGAACTAGTTTGATTGGGATTATGGTTAGTATTGGGGGATTGGGACTAGTTTGACTGGGATTATGGTTAGGATTGGGGGAATGGGACTAGTTTTACTGGGATTAGGGTTAGGGGATTGGGACTAGTTTGACTGGGATTATGGTTAGGATTGGGGGATTGGGACTAGTTTGACTGGGATTGGGGTTAGAATTGGGGGACTGGGACTAGTTCTACTAGGATTATGTTTAGAAATGGGGGATCGGGACTAGTCTGACTAGTATTATGGTTATGGTAAGGGGATTGGGACTCGTTTGACTGGGATTATGGTTAGGATTGGGGATTTGGACTAGTTTTACTGGGATTATGGTTAGGATTGGGACTAGTTTGACTTGGATTTGGGTTAGGATTGGGGATTAGTTTGACTGGGATTAGGGTTGGGATTGGGACTAGTTTGAATGGGATTATGGTTAAGGGATTGGGACTAGTAGCACTGGGAATAGGGTTGGGATTGGGACCAGTTTGAATGGGATTATGGTTAGGAAAGGGGGATAGGGACTAGTTCGACTGGGATTATGGTTAGGAATGGGGATTGGGATTAGTTTGACTGGGATTAGGGTTAGGATTGTGGATTAGGACTAGTTTGATTGGCATTATGGTTAGTATTGGGGATTGGGACTAGTTTGACTGGGATTAGGGTTAGGATTGGGACTAGTTTGACTGAGATTATGGTTAGGATTGGGGATCGGGGCTAGTTTGACTGGGATTATGGTTAGGATTGGGGCTTGGGACTAGTTTGACTGGGATTAGGGTTAGGGGATTGGGACTCTTTTGACTGGGATAATGGTTAGGATTAAGAGGGATGGCACTAGTTCTACTGGGATTAAGGTTAGCATTGCAGGATTGGGACTAGTTTGACTGGGATTAGGGTTAGGATTGGGGGATTGGGACTATTTTACTGGGATTATGGTTAGGATAGGGGGATTGGGACTAGTTTGACTGGGATTAGGGTAAAGATTGGGGAATTGGGACTAGTTTGACTGGGATTATGGTTAGGATTGTGGGATTGGGACTAGTTTGGGATTAGGTTTAGAATTGAGACTAGTTTGACTGGGATTATGGTTATGATTGGGGGATTTGGGACTAGTTTGACTGAGATTAGGGTTAGGATTGAGGAATAGTTTGAGTGGGATTAGGGTTAGGATTGGGGTATTGGGACTAGTTTGGGATTAGGTTTAGGATTGAGACTAGTTTGACTGGGATTGGGGTTAGGTTTGGGGGATTAGGACTAATTTGACTGGGAATAGGGTTAGGATTGGGGGATTGTAACTAGTTTGACTTGGATTAGGGTTAGGGGATTGGGACTAGTAACACTAGGATTGGGTTAGGGTTAGGAGATTGGGACTATTTTTAATGTGATTATGGTTAGGATTGGGGCATTGGGACTAGTTTGACTGGGGTTAGGGTTAGGATTGGGGGATTGGGACTAGTTTGTTTGGGATTATGGTTAGTATTGGGGGATTGGGACTAGTTTGACTGGGATTAGGGTTAGGATTGTGGGATTGGGACTAGTTTGACTGGGATTATGGTTAGGATTGGGGGAATGGGACTAGTTTTACTGGGATTAGAGTTAGGGGATTGGGACTAGTTTGACTGGGATTATGGTTAGGATTGGGGGATTGGGATTAGTTTGACTGGGATTGGGGTAAGGATTGGGGGATTGGGACTAGTTCTACTAGGATTATGTTTAGAAATGGGGGATCAGGACTAGTCTGACTAGTATTATGGTTATGGTTATGGGATTCGGACTAGTTTGACTGGGATTATGGTTAGGATTGGGGATTTGGACTAGTTTGACTGGGATTATGGTAAGTATTGGGACTAGTTTTACTGGGATTAGGGTTAGGATTAGGACTAGTTGGACTGGGATTAGGGTTAGGATTGGGGCATTGGGGCTAGTTTGACTGGGATTAGAGTTAGGGGTTTGGGACTATTTTGACTAAGATTATAGTTAGGATTGGGGGATTGGGACTATTTTGACTGGGATTAGGAATAGGGTTAGGGATTTGGGACTAGTTTGAATGTAACTATGTTTAGGATTGGAGGATTGGGACTAGTTTAACTGGGATTATGGTTAGGATTAGGGGATTGGGACTAGTTTGACTGGGATATGGGATAGGATTGGGGGATTGGGATTAGTTTGGCTGGTATTATGGTTAGTATTGGGGATTGGGACTAGTTTGACTATGATTAGGTTTAGGATTCAGGGATTGGGACTAGTTTGAATGGGAAAATGGTTAGGATTGGGGGATTGGAACTAGTTTGACTGGGATTATGGTTAGGATTGGGGAATTGACACTAGTTCTACTGGGATTATGGTTAGAATTGGGGGATTCGGATTAGTTTTAGTGGGATTAGGGTAAGATTGGGGGATTGGCACTAGTTCTACTGAGATATTAGCTATAATTGGGGGATTGGGACTAATTTGACTGGGATTAGGGTTATGATTAGAAGATTGGGGCTAGTTTGACTTTGATTCTGGTTAGGATTGAGGGCTTGGGACTAGTTTGACTGGGGTTATGGTAAGGATTGGGACTAGTTTAACTGGGATTATGGTTAGGATTGGGAGATTGGGACTAGTATTACTGGGATTAGGGTTAGGGGAATGGGTTTAGTTTGACTAAGATTATGGTTAGGATTGGGGGATTGGGACTAGTTTTAATGGGTTATGTTTAGGATTGGGGATTAGGACTAGTATTACTGGGAATAGGGTTAGGGGAATGGGTTTAGTTTGACTGGGATTAAGGTTATGGTTAGGGGATTGTGACTAGTTTGACTGGGATTATGGTTAGGATTGGGGGATCGGGACTATTTTTACTGGGATTACAGTTAGGATAGGGGGATTGGGACTAGTTTGACTGGGATTAGGGATAGGATTGGGGGGTTGGGACTAGTTTGGCTAGAATTATGGTTCGCATGGGGGATTGGGACTAGTTTGACTGGGATTATGGTTAGGATTGGGGATTGGGACTAGTTTGACTGGGATTATGGTTAGATTGGGGATTGGCAATAGTTCTACTGGGATTATAGTTAGAATTGGGGGATTGGGACTAGTTTGACTGGGATTAGGCTTATGGTTAGGGGATTGGGACTAGTTTGACTTGGATTCTGGTTAGGATTGAGGGCTTGGGACTAGTTTGACTGGGTTATGGTTAGGATTGGGACTAGTTTGAATGGGATTATAGTCAGGATTGGGGGATTGGGACTAGTTTGACTGAGGTTATGGTTAAAATTGAGGGATTTGGACTAGTTTGACTGGGATTAAAGTTATGGTTAGTGGATTGTGACTAGTTTGACTGGGATTATGGTTAGGATTGGGGAATTGGGACTAGTTTGGGATTAGGTTTAGGATTGAGACTAGTTTGACTGGGATTATGGTTAGGATTTGGGGATTGGGACTAGTTTTACTGGGATTACGGTTAGGATTGGGACTAGTTTGACAGGGATTAAGGTTAGGATTGGGGGATTGGGACTAGTTTGACTGGGGTTATGGTTAGAATTGGGGGATTTGGACTAGTTTGACTGGGATTAAGGTTATGGTTAGTGGAATGTGACTAGTTTGACTGGGATTATGGTTAGGATTGGGGGATTAGGACTAGTTTGGGATTAGGTTTAGGATTGAGACTAGTTTGACTGGGATTATGGTTAGGATTGGGGGATTGGGACTATTTTTACTAGGATTACAGTTAGGATAGAGGGATTGGGACTAGTTTGACTGTGATTAGGGTTAGGATTGGGGGATTGGGACTAGTTTGGCTGGTATTATGGTTAGTATTGGGGATTGGGACTAGTTTGACTAGGATTAGGGTTAGTATTTGGGGATTGGGACTAGTTTGACTGGGAAAAAGGTTAAGATTGGGAGTTTGCGACTAGTTTGACTGGGATTAGTCTTATGGTTAGGGGATTGGGACTAGTTTTACTGGCATTATGTTAGGGAATAGAGGCTAGTTTGACTAAGATTATTTTTAGGATCGGGGAATTGGGTTTAGTTTGACTGGGGTTATGGTTAGAATTGGGGGATTTGGACTAGTTTGACTGGGATTAGGTTATGGTTAGGGGATTGTGACTAGTTTGACTGGGATTATGGTTAGGAATGGGGAATTTGGACTAGTTTGGGATTAGGTTTAGGATTGAGACTAGTTTGAATGGGATTATGGTTAGGATTGGGGGAATGGGACCAGTTTTACTGGGATTACGGTTAGGATTGGGGGATTGGGACTAGTTTGACTGGGATTAGGGTTAGTATTGTGGGATTGGGACTAGTTTGACTGGGATTAGGGTTAGCATTGGGGGATTGGGACTAGTTTGATAGGGTTTATGGCCAGGGGATTGGGACTAGTAAAACTGGGATTAGGGTTAGGGCATTGGGACCAGTTTGAATGGGATCATGGTTAGGATTGGAGATTCGGACTAGTTTGACTGGGATTAGGGTTAGGATTGGGGATTGGGACTAGTTTGACTGGGATTATGGTTAGGGGATTGGTACTAGTAATACTGGGATTAGGGTTAGGGGATTGGGACTAGGGCTGAGCCAAGCACCCCCCGGTTCGCACCAGAACCTGTGAACGGACCAAAAATTTGCATGAACGTTAGAACCCTATGATGTCTATGGGACTTGAATGTTCAAAATCAAAAGTGCTCATTTTAAAAGCTAATTTGCATGGTATTGTTCTAAAAAGGGTTTGGGGACCCGGGTCCTGCCCCAGGGGACATGTATCAATGCAAAAATACCTTTTAAAAACGGCCATTTTTTCGGGAGCAGTGATTTTAATGATGCTTAAAGTAAAAAAAAAGTGAAATATTCCTTTAAATATCGTACCTGGGGGGTGTCTATAGTATGCCTGTAAAGTGGTGCGTGTTTCCCATGCTTAGAACAGTCCCTGCACAAAATGTTATTTTTAAAGGGAAAAAAGTCATTTAAAACTGCTTGCGGCTTGAATGTAATGTCGGGTCCAGGCAATATTGATGAAAATCAGTGAGACAAAGGGCATGGGTACCCCCCAGTCCATTACCAGGCCCTTTGGGTCTTGTATGGATATTAAGGGGAACCCCGCACCCAAATTAAAAAAGGAAACAGCAGTATACAGGCGGTGCCTGTCAACAAGACAGGGACTGTAGGTTTGTTATTAAGTAGAATCTGTGTGTAATTTTGAACTGGTACATTTTTAACGTGTTTAGCTCCAGCCAAAAAATCTATTTTAAGCCTTTTGGAAAACATAGGGATGGGGTATCACTCCTGTGACATTTGTTTTGCTGTCTGTGCTCCTCTTCAGAAGATTTCACCTCACTTTTTGTCCCAATGACAAATGTTTTTTGAAAATTTGTTTTTTTTTGTGAAACAAGGTTTTTCCCATATTAACTCTTACAGGAGATAATTTCCCTTCCTAGGGGTAGATTTCATCTCACTTCCTGTTGTCTCCTTCCGTTTGCAAGTAGGAGTCATTTGTAAGTTGGATGTTTGAAAATAGGGGCCTGCCCTATAAACGTAGCAGAAATTTGGGCCTTAGGTGTTGTTGTGGCCACAACACTGTAAGCCCTCACAGGGCCCTGCTGTGAAATATTAGATCAAGAATTGTAATTACATGCCCCTGTTGAACAGGGGCAGAAAAATTAGGCCTTTGGTGGTGGTGGTGGTGCTGGTTTCACAACACTGTAAGTCCTCCATCGCTCATGGTGGGCACAGAAACGGGCCCTGCTGTGAAATATTAGATCAAGAATTGTAATTACATGCCCCTGTTGAACAGGGACTGAAAAATTGGGCCTGAGGCACTGGTGCTGGTGCCACAACACTTCAACCCCTCACAGATACTCTAGTTGGAACGCAGGAACGAGCCCTGCTGCAAAGTATTGCATCAAAAATTGTAATTACACGCCCCTGTTAAACAGGGGCTGAAAAATTGGGCCTTAGGCACTGGTGGCGGCACCTAGAACCAAAAATGTTCTTACAAGCTATCAGCGTGATCATTGAGGAGGAAGAGGATAATTACTCAGGATAGTCACTCAGCATCAGCATAGGCAGCCTTTGAAGGGATCTGCGATTTAAAAAAAAAATATTTGGTTACATCAGCATCAGGTGCTTGGTAGCTGGTGGTGATCCAAGACTGATTCATTTTTATGAAGGGCAGTCGATCGACCGAGTCGGTGGACAGAGACACCCTGTGATCGGTTACAAAGCCTCCAGCAGCACTGAATGTGCGTTCCGAAAGAACGCTGGATGCAGGATAGGCCAGTAGCTCAATTTCAAACTGTGCAAGCTCTGGCCAGTGATCCATCCTCAAGACCCAATAACCCAGAGGATTTTTGGTGGGAAAGGTGTCCAAGTCAGATCTTGCCCCTAGGTATTCCTGCACCATGTAAAACAGACGCTGGCGATGGTTGCTGGAACCGATCATACCTTGGGCCTGCGGACTAAAAAATTGTCTGAACGCATCGGTCAGACAGCCACCTTCTCCACCGCTCCTTCTTTGACTGACCGAAGCCTCAGCAACACATTGTCCAGAAACAGGAGTTTGTAACCTCCCAGTCTCTGGGAACGCATTGCACAGACCTTTCTGCCAGGCCTCCTGAAGATGTTTCATCCTCTGCTCCCTCTGCGACGGCAAGATAAGGTCCGCAATCTTACCCTTGTAACGTGGATCAAGGAGGGTTGCCAGCCAGTACTGGTCCTTCTCTTTGATACCACGAATACGAGGATCCTTACGCAGGCTTTGCAGGATCAGTGAGGCCATGCAGCGTAGGTTTGCTGAGGCATTCGGGCCGGAGTCCTCTGGGTCACTAAGGACGACATGGTCCGCAGCCACCTCCTCCCAGCCATGTACAAGTCCATGTGTTTCTTGGGAATGATCCCTTAAAGACTGCTGCTGATGCTGAGTGTCAGACTCCACCTCCATACTGACACAATCCTCCTCCTCCTCCTTGTCCTCTTCCTGTGTGATTGGCGGGCACGTAGGAACACTGTCTGGATAAAGGGGCCTTGAGAGCTAAGAAAGTCCTCCTCTTCCTGCCTCTGTTCTGCCTCAAGTGCCCTGTCCATTATTCCACACAGCGTGTGCTCCAACAGGTGGACAAAGGGGACAGTGTCAGTGATGCATGCACTGTCACTGCTCACCATCCTCGTGGCCTCCTCAAATGGTGAAAGGACAGTGCATGCATCCCTGATCATGGCCCACTGGCGTGGGAAAAAAAACAAGCTCCCCTGACCCTGTCCTGGTGCCATAGTCGCACAGGTACTCATTGATGGCCCTCTGCTGCGTGTGCAGCCGCTGCAGCATGGCCAACGTTGAGTTCCACCTGGTGGCCATGTCACAGATTAGGCAGTTCTTGGGCAGGTTAAACTCCTTTTGGAGGTCTGCCAGCCGAGCACTGGTATTATATGACCGGCGGAAATGCACATAGACTTTCCTGGCCTGCCTGAGGACATCCTGTAAGCCCGGGTACCTGCCCAAGAACCGCTGCACCAAGTTAAGGATGTGAGCCAAACAGGGCACATGGGTCATTTGTCCCTGTCGGAGGGCAGAGAGGAGGTTGGTGCCATTGTCGCAAACCACCATTCCTGCCTTAAGTTGGCGTGGCGTCAACCACCTCTGAACCTGCCCCTGCAGAGCTGACAGAACCTCTGCCCCAGTGTGGCTCCTGTCCCCCAAGCACACCAGCTCAAGCACCGCATGGCATATTTTGGCCTGCATACTTGCGTAGCCTCTTGAACGGCTACGGAGCACCGCTGGTTCCGAGGACAAAGCACAGGAAGAGGCCATGGAGGAAGCGCTGGCAGCGCTGGAGTCACGGCTTTATGTATTGTGGGAGCAAACGATGTTGCTGTCAAGCTAAATAAATCCACGCTGAAGCTGAATGGCGTACCTGAAAACAAAAAAATGGTGAACAATATAACACAGTAAACAGTAAAGTATACAAACATTACATACCTGAAAAGCATACATGATAAAACATAATAACAATAAAACATTGCAGAATAGAATACAGTAAAAAAGAACAGAACAATAGAGAGAGAATAGAGAGAGAGAGAACAATAAAACAACTATTTTTGTTTTTTTTATTTTATATTTTTTGTGTATTCTTTACTTTTTTTTTTTTACACCTTTTTTTGTAACTGTAACGGTTAGGTTCCAGGTTCGGGTCTCTCAAAATGGGATGGCATATTGGGAGACCCTGTGAAAGTGTGCCCAGTCTGTGCAATGCTGTACCCTATGCTAAAACTCAACTAGTGTATGGTAGCGTGCAAAACATTCACCAATGCAAAGACCAGGATTGTCAGGACAGGAGGGACAATAATAGCGGGTGTCATGCCTATATCCGCGCTTTCTACAGACACAACATTTTCTTTGTGGGGCTCATTGGGTAGGGGTACTCGGGAGGACATAAGGAAAATGCCTCTCATGCAGCCGGCTTACTGCATTTGGATTGGGAAGGTGACGTGGAGCACCATCTGGAAACAGAAGGGCTCTGAAGATGTCTTCCTGGAATTTAAGGAAGGATCCTGAAGCTCTGTATAGCACATGAGCATTCAGCAAAGCCAATTGAAATAAATAAACAGACACTTTTTTCTACCAGCATCTGGCCTTATGGGCAACTAGGTACGGCGCCAACAACTGGTCGTTGAGGTCCACCCCTCCCATATTTTGGTTATAT
Organism: Lithobates clamitans; assembly: GCA_037952925.1. Taxonomy (NCBI): domain Eukaryota; kingdom Metazoa; phylum Chordata; class Amphibia; order Anura; family Ranidae; genus Lithobates; species Lithobates clamitans. The sequence goes on along the minus strand of JBBGZY010001514.1, from coordinate 192,759 downwards.
TCGTGGACACAGAGGGGTTTCTCCACAACACCAGTCACCGTAGTAATTTGGACCGTCGTGTCTGCATGAAGGGAGGTAAGAACGAAAACATTCTTATTATCCCTCCACTTCATAGTGAGCAAGTTTTTACACTTCAAGCAGGCTCTCTCCCCCAGCCTAAAATGGGAATCTACAAGCCGCTGGGGAAAGCCCCGGTGATTAGGTCGCACGGCACCACATGCTCCAATCTGATGATCAAACAAGTGACTAAAAAGTGGCACGCTCGTGTAATAATTGTCCACGTACAAGTGGCACCCCTTTCTGAATAAGGGTGACACCAAGTCCCACACAATCTTGCCAGCGCTTCCTATGTAGTCAGGGCAGTTTGTCAGCTCTATGTGACTATCTCTTCCCTCGTAAACCATAAAACTACATGTATAGCCTGTGGCCCTGTCACAGAGCTTATACATCTTGACCCCGTATCTGGCACGCTTGCTGGAAAAATACTGTTTGAATGACAAGCGGCCAGAAAATTTAATCAGGGACTCATCAATGCAGACAACTTGATGGGTTGTAAACAAGTCTGCAAAACATTGGTTGAAGTGGTTTACGAGGGGCCGAATTTTGTAGAGCCGATCGTATCCAGGGTCTCCACGAGGACGACATAGTTCATTGTTGTTGAAGTGCATGAACCGCAAGATCTGCTCGTATTGTGCCCTGGCTATGGAAGCAGAGAACACAGGCACATGCTGAATTGGGTCAGTGGACCAATATGACCACAACTCACTCTTTTTGTTTATGCCCATGAGGAGGGATAGGCCCAGAAAGGTCTTAAATTCGGGAAACCGTAATTGGTTTCTAATCTCTGGCAAGGGAGGACTGGGGATTAGTGGCAATGTATTGACCAGCATACAAATTGCTTTGGTCCACAATAGATCTATAGAGATCTTTGGTGAAAAACAGTGAATAAAAATCAAGTGACGTAAAATCGACTGTTTCCACCTGAATGCCAGGTTTGCCAGTGAATGGGGGAAGTACTGGTGCTGCAGAAGTGGTGGGTTCCCAATTAGGATTTGCAAATTCTGCAGGAAGGGCACTATGGGCTAGACTGGGCCTGTCTTTGTCTTCTTGGTGGCAGTGGGACACTACTTGTGCTTGCCACCTCGCCAGCTTGAACTGCACTTATGGGACTCACCATATCACCAAGTGTTACTGCAGTGCTGGATGTACGACCAGGGTGTACTAGGCTGCTGGTGCTTGCCAGTTCACCAGAAGGAATAGCGGTGCTAGTACTTCTCTGATCCATATGAGAGCCCTGCGGTTCTTGCACCTCAACAGCAGAAGAAGATCGGGGTCTGGTACGCCTGACCTTAGCAGGGACCACAACTCCGTTGTCAGAGCTACCTGTCATGGGGCCACTGTCGTCTACAGGATCATATTCTGAGCCTGAATCTGACAGATGAGTGACTTCCTCTCCACTATCTGTCATGCTCAGAAACATGTAGGCCTCTTCACTAGTGTATGCCATTTTGGTCTCTAAATTTACTGGTACACTAGTGAGACTCAAAGGTAAAAAAAGCTCTCGGCTGTCAGCGACTGTATCAAAATGCTACCAAAAAAACTGTTAGCGATCGCAGGGATCAGGCCTGACTCTGCAAATGCTGCACTTATGTGTTTAGTGTTTTGTAAGTGACAGTGATCGATCGATACTGCACTTGGGTGGGTTGGGCTGGGTTCGGCGGAGGGGCAAAACGCAGGTGCTAGCAGGTATCTGGGCTGATCTTGCTAATACTGCATTTTTGGGAACCCTAAACTGCTGGGGACGCTAGTATAGATCTGATCAGATATTGATCCGTTCAGATACTATACCACTAAGGGAGGTGTATGCTGCGTGCGTGGGTGTTAGCGGTACTGGCACTAACCTGACTCTGCCTGGGGTGACGCAGACCCTATCTGACCCTAAAACCCAACTTGTATCACCCGCCGGGCAATCAAGGGGTTAAACCTTTTATTAGGTAATAAACGGCGAGTGCCCTGACGCCATAAAAAACTAACTAACCAGCGTCACCCTAACAGTTATACGGTGATCACTAGTGAAAGGGTTAACTAGGGGGCAATCAGGGGGTTAAAACCTTTACTAGGTAGTATATGGGGGTACCTGACACTATAAAAAGCTGACGTTGAACCTAAATACTTACCTGGCTAACTAGTGTCACCTGTGACACTAATACGGCGATCAGAAAAAAGATCTCCTAGTGACACTGGCGACAGAGGGTGGTCAAGGGGTTAAACCTTTATTAGGGCGGTTAGGGGGTACCCTAGACCTAAATGGGCCTACAATTAACTGCCCTACCACTTATACCAGTCACAAAGGACATCAATGCAGTAATCAGTAAAAAAAAAAACCTGCTATTGGTGTCACTGTGACAGGGGGTGCAGGGGGGGGTGATCGGGGGTGATTGGGGGGTGATTAGTGTGCCTGCGTGTTCTACTGTAAGTGCTGGTGCAGTCTTGCTTGGATGTCTTCTCTCCTCAGAAGCAGGAATGAAAAGACTTCACGAGGAGCAATGACATCATTTCCTCTGCTTCTGTTTACATTACAGAAGCAAAGGAAGCTTCACATTAGCCAGGAGCGATCGCGAGGGGGTGGCCATGAATCAGTGGCCTCCCCCTCAACACGGATCGTTCCTGAAGCTATTCCAACCACCGCAGGCACCTGGGGGGACCCGATTGGGCCCCCCCGCCCGCTGGGAGGCAGGGACGTACAGGTAAGCCCATATGCCTGTCCGTGCCATTCTGCCGACGTACATCGGCGTGCGGTGGTTGGCAACTGGTTAAATAACTTTTATTACCCATTAATTTTAACTTTAATTACATTTATTTACTCTTGTATTAACTTTATCATAATATGAAAGCTGCCAACTGTCCTCTATTTTCATTTCCTGATGTCTTAAGTCTTAATCAAATAAAGATTAATCAGGTACATTGTGAAAAGAACAATGTGATGACATGTTAAAGAGCCTCAGAAACAAAGAGATAAGTGTATAGAAACATCCACCTTTGACACATGATGCAAATTACAATGTTTCTTTATTTGCCACATGTCTTTTATAATATTTGACTTGTGCTTGTATTAATAATGATGTTTTACTGCCAAGCTGTACTGTATATAACTTTTAGGCCACTTTCACACTGAGGCGCTTGAAAAACACCTCAAAAACGTCTAGTGCTATTATTGTGTTTTAGCCACGTTTTTACTGCAATATCGCTAAAATTAGAGCTAGCGCTCATGCATTTTTAAGGCATTTTTCAAGCGCTTTGGAAGCATTTGAGTTAGCTGACAACCCCAACCCCTGTCATGATGTCACTGATGTGAGCCCAGAGGCAAGCAGGTGACATGGAATTCCCCAGGGCGTGGAATCTAAGGGCCAACCTTTATTCTGCCAGGGACTCCCTCACGGAAGTTTGGATTTAGCTGCGTGCTGACCCCAGGTCACGACCCCCAGGTTCACCCTGCTTGCAAAAAGATTACCCGAAGAAACAGTGCAGGCACAGATGGAAGGATGGAGCAAAAAGAGAGCCGCATAATGAGTCAAGGTCAGTGCGGGCAGCAGACAAATGTAATCAGTAGAACTACCTGAGTCGGTACACAAGAGATCAGTCCACGTGAAGTCAGTTTAGGAACGGTTGCACAAAAGGGGCTCAGGAACAAACTCAAGAATAGGGATGAGCCGAACACCCCCCGGTTCGGTTCGCACCAGAACCCGCGAACGGACCGCAAGTTCGCACGAACGTTAGAACCCCATTGACGTCTATGGGACTCGAACGTTCGAAATCAAAAGTGCTCATTTTAAAGGCTAATTTGCATGGTATTGTCCTAAAAAGGGTGTGGGGACCCGGGTCCTACCCCAGGGGACATGTATCAATGCAAAAAAAACTTTTAAAAACGGCCGTTTTTTCGGGAGCAGTGATTTTAATGATGCTTAAAGTAAAAAAAAAAAAGTGAAATATTCCTTTAAATATCGTACCTGGGGGGTGTCTATAGTATGCCTGTAAAGTGACGCGTGTTTCCCATGTTTAGAACAGTCCCTGCACCAAATGTCATTTTTAAAGGAAAAAATCTCATTTAAAACTGCTTGCGGGTTTAATGTCATGTCGGGTCATGGCAATATGGATGAAAATCAGTGAGACAAACGGCATGGGTACCCCCCAGTCCATTACCAGGCCCTTTGGGTCTTGTATGGATATTAAGGGGAACCCCGCACCCAAATTAAAATAAGGAAAGGTCCCTATATACTCTGAACAGCAGTATACAGGCGGTGCAAACAAGACAGGGACTGTAGGTTTGTTGTTAAGTAGAATCTGTTTGTAATTTTGAACATTTTTAACGTGTTTAGCTCCAGCCAAAAAATCTTTTCTAAGCTTTTTGGAAAACATAGGGAAGGGTTATCACCCCTGTGACATTTGTTTTGCGTCTTTCCTCCTCTTCAGAAGATTTCACCTCACTTTTTTGTCCCAATGAAAAATGTTTTTTGAAAATTTGGGTTTTTTTGTGGAACAAGGATTGGAAAGCATCAGTGGAAAGGAGAAATTGTTTTCCCATATTAACTCTTACAGGAGAGAATTTCCCTTCCTAGGGGTAGATTTCATCTCACTTCCTGTTGTCTCCTTCCGTTTGCAAGTAGGAGTCGTTTGTAAGTTAGATGTTTGAAAGTAGGGTCCTGCCCTATATACTCAGCAGAAATTTGGGCCTTAGGTGTTGCTGTGGCCAAAACACTGTAAGCCCTCACAGGGCCCTGCTGTGAAATATTAGATCAAGAATTGTAATTACATGCCCCTGTTGAACAGGAGCTGAAAAATTAGGCCTTAGGCACTGGTGCTGGTGCCACAACACTGCAACCCCTCACAGACACTCTAGTTGGAACGCAGGAACGAGCCCTGCTGCAAAGTATTGCATCAAAAATTGTAATTACACGCCCCTGTTAGACAGGGGCAGAAAAATTGGGCCTTAGGCACTGGTGCTGGTGCCACAACACTGCAACCCCTCACAGACACTCTAGTTGGAACGCAGGAACGAGCCCTGCTGCAAAGTATTGCATCAAAAATTGTAATTACACGCCCCTGTTAGACAGGGGCAGAAAAATTGGGTCTTAGGCACTGGTGCTGGTGCCACAACACTGCAACCCCTCACAGACACTCTAGTTGGAACGCAGGAACGAGCCCTGCTGCAAAGTATTGCATCAAAAATTGTAATTACACGCCCCTGTTAGACAGGGGCAGAAAAATTGGGTCTTAGGCACTGGTGCTGGTGCCACAACACTGCAACCCCTCACAGACACTCTAGTTGGAACGCAGGAACGAGCCCTACTGCAAAGTATTGCATCAAAAATTGTAATTACACGCCCCTGTTAGACAGGGGCTGAAAAATTGTGCCTTAGGCACTGGTGGTGGCGCCCAGAACCAAAAATGTTCTTACAAGCTATCAGCGTGATGATTGAGGAGGAAGAGGATAATTACTCAGGGATAGTCACTCAGCATCAGCATAGGCAGTCTTTGAAGGGATCTGAAAAAAATTATTCAGTTACATCAGCATCAGGTGCTTGGTAGCTGGTGGTGATCCAAGACTGATTCATTTTTATGAAGGTCAGCCGATCGACCGAGTCAGTGGACAGACGCACCCTGTGATCGGTTACCACGCCTCCAGCAGCACTGAATGTGCGTTCCGAAAGAACGCTGGATGCAGGACAGGCCAGTAGCTCAATTGCATACTGTGCAAGCTCTGGCCAGTGATCCATCCTCAAGACCCAGTAACCCAGAGGATTTTCGGTGGGAAAGGTGTCCAAGTCTGATCTTGCCCCTAGGTATTCCTGCACCATGTAAAACAGACGCTGGCGATGGTTGCTGGAACCGATCATACCTTGGGGCTGCGGACCAAAAAATTGTCTGAACGCATCGGTCAGACGGCCACCTTCTCCACCGCTCCTTCTTTGACTGACCGAAGCCTCAGCAACACGTTGTCCAGAAACAGGAGTTTGTAACCTCCCAGTCTCTGGGAACGCGTTGCACAGACCTTTCTACAAGGCCTCCCGAAGATGTTTCATCCTCTGCTCCCTCTGCGATGGCAAGATAAGGTCCGCAACCTTACCCTTGTAACGTGGATCAAGGAGGGTTGCCAGCCAGTATTGGTCCTTCTCCTTGATACCACGAATACGAGGATCCTTACGCAGGCTTTGCAGGATCAGGGAGGCCATGCAGCGTAGGTTTGCTGAGGCATTCGGTCCGGAGTCCTCTGGGTCACTAAGGACAACAACGTCCGCAGCCACCTCCTCCCAGCCACGTACAAGTCCATGTGTTCCTTGGGACTGATCCCTTAAAGACTGCTGATGCTGAGTGCCAGGCTCCACCTCCATACTGACACAATCTTCCTCCTCCTCCTCCTCCTCCTCCTCCTCCTCCTCGTCCTCTTCCTGTGTGATCGGCGGGCACGCAGGAACACTGTCTGGATAAAGGGGGCCTTGAGAGCTAAGGAAGTCCTCCTCTTCCTGCCTCTGTTCTGCCTCAAGTGCCCTGTCCATTATTCCACGCAGCGTGTGCTCCAACAGGTGGACAAGGGGGACAGTGTCACTGATGCATGCACTGTCAGTGCTCACCATCCTCGTGGCCTCCTCGAATGGTGACAGGACAGTGCATGCATCCCTGATCATGGCCCACTGGCGTGGGGAAAAAAAACCAAGGTCCCCTGACCCTGTCCTGGTGCCATAGTCGCACAGGTACTCATTGATGGCCCTCTGCTGCGTGTGCAGCCGCTGCAGCATGGCCAATGTCGAGTTCCACCTGGTGGGCATGTCACAGATTAGGCGGTTCTTGGGCAGGTTAAACTCCTTTTGGAGGTCCGTCAGCCGAGCACTGGCATTATATGACCGGCGGAAATGCACACAGACTTTCCTGGCCTGCCTCAGGACATCCTGTAAGCCCGGGTACCTGCCCAAGAACCGCTGCACCACCAAGTTAAGGACGTGAGCCAAACAGGGCACATGGGTCAGTTGTCCCTGTCGGAGGGCAGAGAGGAGGTTGGTGCCATTGTCGCAAACCACCATTCCTGCCTTAAGTTGGCGTGGCGTCAACCACCTCTGAACCTGCCCCTGCAGAGCTGACAGAACCTCTGCCCCAGTGTGGCTCCTGTCCCCCAAGCACACCAGCTCAAGCACCGCATGGCATCTTTTGGCCTGCGTACTTGCGTAGCCCCTTGAACGCCTACGGAGCACCGCTGGTTCCGAGGAAGAGGCCATGGAGGAAGAAGAAGAGGAGGGGGTGGAGGAGAGAGGTGTGTCACAATCAGCATTTTGGAGGCGTGGTCGCGGAACAACCTCCAACACTACTGCACCTTGTCCTGCATCCTTTCCAGCTGCCAGCAGAGTCACCCAATGCGCCGTGAAACTTAAGTAACGTCCCTGTCCATGCCTGCTGGACCATGAGTCAGCGGTAATATGCACCTTACCGCTGACCGCCCTGTCCAGCGAGGCATGGACATTGCCTTCCACATGCCGGTAGAGAGCCGGAATCGCCTTCCGTGAGAAAAAGTGGCGTTTGGGTACCTGCCACTGAGGAACCGCACATTCCACAAACTCACGGAAGGGGGCAGAGTCTACCAACTGAAAAGGCAGCAGTTGAAGTGCTAGCAATTTTGCCAAGCTAGCATTCAACGGCTGGGCATGTGGATGGCTGGGAGCAAACTTCTTTCGGCGGTGCAGCAGCTGGGGCAGGGAAATTTGCCTGGTATAATCTGACGTCGGTGTACCAAAAGCAGATTGCCCACAAGTACTTGGCTGTGACACACCTAATTCTACACCTTCATTACTCTCACTGCAGGTCTCAGAGAGGACTGAAGGTCTAGTGGGGTTGGAAATCTCAGCTGATGAGGAGCAAGGAGAGATCCTCTTTGTTCTTTGGTGTGGGTCTTTTAGATATGCTTGCCAACGAACTGCATGGCAGGTCAACATATGTCTGGTCAAGCATGTGGTACCCAAGCGGGAGATGTTTTGGCCACGCGAGATACGCTTGAGACATATTTTGCAAATAGCAACGGTGCGATCTGATGCACTCGTCTCAAAAAAGGCCCACACCAAAGAACTTTTTGAATAACGCGCAGAGACTGCAGCGCCCTGCACATGTGGAGCTTTGGGGTGTGATGCAGTCAATGTGCTGCCCTTAGGCTGGCCCCTGGAGGGCATCCTGCCTCGTTGGTGATGTGCCGCCTCCTCCTCCTCCTCCTCTCTCCTATCAGGCACCCACGTTGAGTCAGTGACCTCATCATCCCCTCCCTCCTCATCACTGGAGCAAACCTGGCAGTATGCTGCAGCAGGGGGAGCATGACTGCCAGATTGCTGTCCTTCTTGGGCACCCCCTCTGTCCGTGCTCATGTTACTGCCTTCATCGAGCTCAGTATCATCATCAGAGCCTTCCAAACGCTGGGCATCCTCCTGGAGCATGTACCCAACACTGTGGTCAAACAGTTCGAGGGAATCCTCAGGAGGACATGGTGGAGCTAGGGAAGGAGTCACTGATGACATTGAGCTGAGGGAAGAGGCCGCTGCTTTGCCAGACAAAGCACCCTGGGCATGGGTGAGAGAGGATGAGGAGGATGAGGACGGCTTGGTCATCCACTCGACCAAGTTTTCTGCATGTTGCGGCTCAACACGGCCAGCTGCCGAAAAAAAGGCCAAGCGTGTCCCATGGCCACGGGCTGATGAGGATGCACCGTCTCCACGACCAGCACTAGACACAGAGCCTGCTTGCCCTCTCTTATTGGCTTGTGACTGTCTGCCTCTCCTTCTTGGCCTTCCAGACATACTAATGGCCTGTAGCTGCACTAAGCTGGGATAGAACACCTGTAATTTTCTTCAGGTAGCTTTATATACTGTAACCAGACAAGCCTGCCTGTCAGTAGGAAGATAACAGGAACGGATCTAGCTGAACACTGTGAGCAGGACGCACTGACTGCACTAAATGTAAATAGCAGGAACGGATCTAGCTGAACACTGTGAGCAGGACGCACTGACTGCACTAAATGTAAATAGCAGGAACGGATCTAGCTGAACACTGTGAGCAGGACGCACTGACTGCACTAAATGTAAATAGCAGGAACGGATCTAGCTGAACACTGTGAGCAGGACGCACTGCACTAAATGTAAATAGCAGGAACAGATCTAGCTGAACACTGTGAGCAGGACGCACTGCACTAAATGTAAATAGCAGGAACAGATCTAGCTGAACACTGTGAGCAGGACGCACTGCACTAAATGTAAATAGCAGGAACGGATCTAGCTGAACACTGTGAGCAGGACGAACTGCACTAAATGTAAATAGCAGGAACAGATCTAGCTGAACACTGTGAGCAGGACGCACTGCACTAAATGTAAATAGCAGGAACGGATCTAGCTGAACACTGTGAGCAGGACGCACTGACTGCACTAAATGTAAATAGCAGGAACAGATCTAGCTGAACACTGTGAGCAGGACGCACTGACTGCACTAAATGTAAATAGCAGGAACGGATCTAGCTGAACACTGTGAGCAGGACGCACTGACTGCACTAAATGTAAATAGCAGGAACGGATCTAGCTGAACACTGTGAGCAGGACGCACTGACTGCACTAAATGTAAATAGCAGGAATGGATCTAGCTGAACACTGTGAGCAGGACGCACTGACTGCACTAAATGTAAATAGCAGGAACAGATCTAGCTGAACACTGTGAGCAGGACGCACTGACTGCACTAAATGTAAATAGCAGGAACGGATCTAGCTGAACACTGTGAGCAGGACGCACTGCACTAAATGTAAATAGCAGGAACAGATCTAGCTGAACACTGTGAGCAGGACGCACTGCACTAAATGTAAATAGCAGGAACAGATCTAGCTGAACACTGTGAGCAGGACGCACTGCACTAAATGTAAATAGCAGGAACGGATCTAGCTGAACACTGTGAGCAGGACGCACTGCACTAAATGTAAATAGCAGGAACAGATCTAGCTGAACACTGTGAGCAGGACGCACTGCACTAAATGTAAATAGCAGGAACGGATCTAGCTGAACACTGTGAGCAGGACGCACTGCACTAAATGTAAATAGCAGGAACGGATCTAGCTGAACACTGTGAGCAGGACGCACTGACTGCACTAAATGTAAATAGCAGGAACAGATCTAGCTGAACACTGTGAGCAGGACACACTGACTGCACTAAATGTAAATAGCAGGAACGGATCTAGCTGAACACTGTGAGCAGGACGCACTGACTGCACTAAATGTAAATAGCAGGAACAGATCTAGCTGAACACTGTGAGCAGGACGCACTGCACTCAATGTAAATAGCAGTAACGGATCTAGCTGAACACTGTGAGCAGGACGAACTGCACTAAATGTAAATAGCAGGAACAGATCTAGCTGAACACTGTGAGCAGGACGCACTGCACTAAATGTAAATAGCAGGAACGGATCTAGCTGAACACTGTGAGCAGGACGCACTGCACTAAATGTAAATAGCAGGAACAGATCTAGCTGAACACTGTGAGCAGGACGCACTGCACTAAATGTAAATAGCAGGAACAGATCTAGCTGAACACTGTGAGCAGGACGCACTGCACTAAATGTAAATAGCAGGAACAGATCTAGCTGAACACTGTGAGCAGGACGCACTGACTGCACTAAATGTAAATAGCAGGAACGGATCTAGCTGAACACTGTGAGCAGGACGCACTGACTGCACTAAATGTAAATAGCAGGAACGGATCTAGCTGAACACTGTGAGCAGGACGCACTGCACTAAATGTAAATAGCAGGAACAGATCTAGCTGAACACTGTGAGCAGGACGCACTGCACTAAATGTAAATAGCAGGAACAGATCTAGCTGAACACTGTGAGCAGGACGCACTGCACTAAATGTAAATAGCAGGAACAGATCTAGCTGAACACTGTGAGCAGGACGCACTGCACTAAATGTAAATAGCAGGAACGGATCTAGCTGAACACTGTGAGCAGGACGCACTGCACTAAATGTAAATAGCAGGAACGGATCTAGCTGAACACTGTGAGCAGGACGCACTGCACTAAATGTAAATAGCAGGAACGGATCTAGCTGAACACTGTGAGCAGGACGCACTGACTGCACTAAATGTAAATAGCAGGAACAGATCTAGCTGAACACTGTGAGCAGGACGCACTGACTGCACTAAATGTAAATAGCAGGAACGGATCTAGCTGAACACTGTGAGCAGGACGCACTGACTGCACTAAATGTAAATAGCAGGAACGGATCTAGCTGAACACTGTGAGCAGGACGCACTGACTGCACTAAATGTATATAGCAGGAACGGATCTAGCTGAACACTGTGAGCAGGACGCACTGACTGCACTAAATGTAAATAGCAGGAACGGATCTAGCTGAACACTGTGAGCAGGACGCACTGCACTAAATGTAAATAGCAGGAACAGATCTAGCTGAACACTGTGAGCAGGACGCACTGACTGCACTAAATGTAAATAGCAGGAACGGATCTAGCTGAACACTGTGAGCAGGACGCACTGACTGCACTAAATGTAAATAGCAGGAACGGATCTAGCTGAACACTGTGAGCAGGACGCACTGACTGCACTAAATGTAAATAGCAGGAACGGATCTAGCTGAACACTGTGAGCAGGACGCACTGCACTAAATGTAAATAGCAGGAACAGATCTAGCTGAACACTGTGAGCAGGACGCACTGCACTAAATGTAAATAGCAGGAACAGATCTAGCTGAACACTGTGAGCAGGACGCACTGCACTAAATGTAAATAGCAGGAACAGATCTAGCTGAACACTGTGAGCAGGACGCACTGACTGCACTAAATGTAAATAGCAGGAACAGATCTAGCTGAACACTGTGAGCAGGACGCACTGCACTCAATGTAAATAGCAGGAACGGATCTAGCTGAACACTGTGAGCAGGACGAACTGCACTAAATGTAAATAGCAGGAACAGATCTAGCTGAACACTGTGAGCAGGACGCACTGACTGCACTAAATGTAAATAGCAGGAACGGATCTAGCTGAACACTGTGAGCAGGACGCACTGACTGCACTAAATGTAAATAGCAGGAACGGATCTAGCTGAACACTGTGAGCAGGACGCACTGACTGCACTAAATGTAAATAGCAGGAACGGATCTAGCTGAACACTGTGAGCAGGACGCACTGACTGCACTAAATGTAAATAGCAGGAACGGATCTAGCTGAACACTGTGAGCAGGACGCACTGCACTAAATGTAAATAGCAGGAACAGATCTAGCTGAACACTGTGAGCAGGACGCACTGCACTAAATGTAAATAGCAGGAACAGATCTAGCTGAACACTGTGAGCAGGACGCACTGCACTAAATGTAAATAGCAGGAACGGATCTAGCTGAACACTGTGAGCAGGACGCACTGCACTAAATGTAAATAGCAGGAACGGATCTAGCTGAACACTGTGAGCAGGACGCACTGCACTAAATGTAAATAGCAGGAACGGATCTAGCTGAACACTGTGAGCAGGACGCACTGCACTAAATGTAAATAGCAGGAACGGATCTAGCTGAACACTGTGAGCAGGACGCACTGACTGCACTAAATGTAAATAGCAGGAACAGATCTAGCTGAACACTGTGAGCAGGACGCACTGACTGCACTAAATGTAAATAGCAGGAACGGATCTAGCTGAACACTGTGAGCAGGACGCACTGACTGCACTAAATGTAAATAGCAGGAACGGATCTAGCTGAACACTGTGAGCAGGACGCACTGACTGCACTAAATGTAAATAGCAGGAACGGATCTAGCTGAACACTGTGAGCAGGACGCACTGACTGCACTAAATGTAAATAGCAGGAACGGATCTAGCTGAACACTGTGAGCAGGACGCACTGCACTAAATGTAAATAGCAGGAACAGATCTAGCTGAACACTGTGAGCAGGACGCACTGCACTAAATGTAAATAGCAGGAACAGATCTAGCTGAACACTGTGAGCAGGACGCACTGCACTAAATGTAAATAGCAGGAACAGATCTAGCTGAACACTGTGAGCAGGACGCACTGCACTAAATGTAAATAGCAGGAACAGATCTAGCTGAACACTGTGAGCAGGACGCACTGACTGCACTAAATGTAAATAGCAGGAACGGATCTAGCTGAACACTGTGAGCAGGACGCACTGCACTCAATGTAAATAGCAGGAATGGATCTAGCTGAACACTGTGAGCAGGACGAACTGCACTAAATGTAAATAGCAGGAACAGATCTAGCTGAACACTGTGAGCAGGACGCACTGCACTAAATGTAAATAGCAGGAACGGATCTAGCTGAACACTGTGAGCAGGACGCACTGACTGCACTAAATGTAAAAAGCAGGAACGGATCTAGCTGAACACTGTGAGCAGGACGCACTGCATTAAATGTAAATAGCAGGAACAGATCTAGCCTAATCTAGCTAACTCAAATCAAATGACACTGTCTGTCTCTCTCTCTATCAGCACACCGGATCACACTACACAGGGCCGCCGTGCAGGCGGCCTTATATAGTGTGGGGCGTGTACTAAATCCCCTGAGCCATAATTGGCCAAAGCCACCCTGGCTTTGGCCAATTACAGCTCTCTCTACTGACGGCGCTGTGACTGGCCAAGCATGCGGGTCATAGTGCATGCTTGGCCAATCATCAGCCAGCAATGCACTACGATGCCGCAGTGAATTATGGGCCGTGACGCGCCACACGAATTTGGCGCGAACGGCCCATAACGTTCGCAATTCGACCGACGGTCGAACAGCCGATGTTCGAGTCGAACATGCGTTCGATTCGAACACGAAGCTCATCCCTACTCAAGAACAGAAAATGGTCTGAGTGGAATTTAAGTAGGCAGACACTTGGAAGGCTGGACAGGAAGTAGCAGGAGGGAAGGTATATTAACCACCAGGTGAAGCCGGCGACACTCATAGCTGCAAGTCAGTGCAGCAAGAGCAGAGCACAAGCTTGTGGAACCCCAGGTGCCAGCAGACCTACAGCAGCAAAAGGTAAAAAATGTACGCAACCAGTAAGACACTGATCAGCTTCGCAGCTGATCTGTGAAACCCCCCCTACATCACATTCTGTGCACTTGCTGGCATTTCATGGGTGAAGAGAGAGAGAACAGAGAGAAGATGAGTTTTCAGAGCTGCTGTTGCTGTTTGTGCTAATGTATTGGAAATATATCCTTAAACAGAGGCAACAACGTTGCTTTTGGGTTCATCCCATCCTACAAACCCACTGCTCAAGAGGACAATTTGTCTTGCTTTATTAAGACTTGAGAGAGCACCCTATAAAGTTCAGAAATTACACACGGATGAGCATCGCAGCGTAAATGAAAGTGCCAGTCCCACTAGTCCCAATCCCCCAAGCCTAATCCTATTCCAGTTCCATTATTCAGAATCCTAGCCTTACTAGTCCCAATCGCCTAACCCTAACCCTAATAGAAGTCTTACTAGTCCCAATTGCCTAACCCTAACCCTAATCCCAGTCTTACTAGTCCCAATCGCCTAACCCTAACCCTAATCCAAGTATTACTAGTCCCAATCCACTAACCCTAACCCCAGTCAAACTAGTCCCTATCCCCTAACCCTAATCCCAGTATTACTAGTACCAATCGTCTAACCCTAACACCAATCCAAGTCAAGCTAGTCCCAATCGCCTAACCCTAACCATAACCCTAATCCCAGTATTACTAGTCCCAATCCCCTAACCCTAATCCCAATCTTACTAGTTACAATAACCTAACCCTAATCCCAGTTTTAATAGTCCCAATCCACTAATCCTAACCCTAATCCCAGTCATACTAGTCCCAAACCCCTAACCCTAATCCCAGTCTTACTAGTCCCAATCCCCTAACCCTAATCCCAGTCTTACTAGTTCCAATCCACTAACACTAACCCTAATTCCAGTCAAACTAGTCCCAATCCACTAACTATAATCCTAATCCCAGTCAGGATCTAGTCCCAATAGCCTAACCCTAACCCTAATTGCAGTCCCACTAGCCCCAATCCCACAATCCGAAACCCTAATTCCATGTAAGCTTATGGTTAGCTTTGTGTTGGGTTATGGTTAGCACATGGTTATGGTTTGAGCTAGTATATAGTAAGGGTTATGATAGGCTTTGAGTTGTGTTAGGATTAGCATAGGTTTAGGGGTAGGGTTAGCATAGGGTTACAGTTAACATAGGGTTAGGGTTTGGTTATGGTTAGCATAGGGTTAGGTTTAGCATCTGTTCATGTTTATGTAGTGTTAACAACTGACCTATTTCCTTCACCAGATTTGACTTTCTCCTTGACATTTTGACACCTGACTTGTTGAGACAGGATACCAATTGCTAGGTTGCAGTATCACCATGTGAACATTTACTCATAACACTAAGGTGAATTGATCTGACATAAACACACAATACAAACGCAAAAACAAAATTTTTTTAAATGCAAAAAATGTATTAATGCATATACTCTAGTAACAAAACTGCACATGTGCATTACATAGAAAAGTTTATATATATATTTAAAAAATGCTAAACATTCAAAAAACAAAAAAAGTAATCGAATCTAGAGATTATGTTAAGAGGGAGACGTATGGTGTGGCTCCTCTAGAGGGGGAGGAGGGGGAGGTTGGTTATGTGGACGATATGCCCCTCCCTGGAAACGTGGATTATGGAAATGTTGAGGCATTCCAACATAAGATGACCAAGCAGCAGGTGGGTATGGGTTTGGGCGATTGTTATACGAGGTTCTAGGGAAAACATTGGTGTTATAGCTTCCAGGGAATTAAGCGGGATCGGGGACCTCAGATTGTGGTTGTCTATTTTGGGGAGGACGTTCTTGATAATAATTTATTATGTGCATCAGTTCTATAGGCATATCTGGAACCTTCTCCATCTGAGGACCCAAGCTGCGTGCGAATGAATCGATTTCGGTCTGATCTTTTTTTTTTTTCGTTAAATATTTTTTTCACAACGTCCAAAAATTCCTCGGACTGCCTCTGCTTGTTGGTTTTTCTCCTCTTGTCCTGGTCTCTGGGCAACTGTGGTTGCGATGTTTCAGGTTCTGTACCAATTAGGTGAGAATCATCACCAGGATCGTCCTCCTCCAGCCTGTCAGTCTCCTCTAGGTCATCCCCTGTTTCCGATTCCATGTTGCTCTCAGTCCTAAAACAAGTTAAATAATTAGACAATTTAAAAAAATTATCTAAACAAGTTTGGTATATCTTACAGTAAAAATAAAAATACATAATTAGACAATTCAATATAATTAAACATATTCGTAGACATATACTTACAGTCTCATCTCCATGACGGGCTTCAGGAACCGGAGCTCCTCATGATGGCAGTATACACGGCCACTCCTCCTTCCAGAACCGCTTCTGATTTTTAATTGTTTTTTGAGTTCCCGTCTGAAATTGTCCTGCATGGTCTTCCACCTTATTTTAATTTGTCCTCCTGCAAGAAATTAAATTAATTGTTCTTTTTTAATTACAGATATCTTGCCACAGGAAATACCTACACATCACCACAATATGAGTTTCGAACCAGAATATCAACTATTAGTGAAATTGTGAAGAAAACTTGTGATGACATCTGGAATAAAAAAAAACATTCCTGCCCATTCCAAATAAAAAGAAATGGAATGATATTGCCCAGCGGTTCTGGATCAAAACCGACTTTCCAAACTGCCTGGGAGCAATTGAAGGCAAATATATTAGGCTAATAAAACCCTGTCACAGTGGTACGCGATATTATAACTACAAGAAGTATTTTTCTGTAGTACTAATGGCTGTGGTTGATGCAGACTATAAATTCCTATTTATTCATGTAGGAGCATTTGGGAGTTCTGCAGACTCTACTGTTTTCAATAATTCAAAATTCGAACAACATCTTGCAGCTAATCGACTAGACTTGCCAGAAAACTGACCATTACCTGGGACAGAAAGTCCAGATATGCCCTTTGTTTACATGGCTGAAGAGGCATTCACTATCAATGAGCATTTAATGAAGCCCTATTCACAGAGGAATCTTGGCACCCAGAAAAGAATCTTCAATTATTGTATCTGCCGGGCACATCGGCTAGTTAAATGTACTTTTGGCATTTTTGCCAACAAATGGCAAAAATTCCATAAACCTATCAACCTAAGGGGCAACAATGCATGCAAGTTAATTAAGGCAGCATGTGTTTTGCATAATGTGGTACGGGATCAAGATGGCATCAATTTTGAGGACACATTGGCACACAATTTGGAACCTGTTGATTTCCTTCATGTCCATGGTCCAACAATGGGTTTCAGAATTAGGGATGAGTTGGTGGACTATTTTGTGAGCTCTGCTGGTGCAGTAAATTGGCAAGAAAATATGATCTGACACATTTCAAATAAAAAGATACATTGCTATCTTTCTTTGACCATTTTCTTTTTATTTGTTGTTTTCATGCATAGACTTTGACCAAAAATTGCATAAAAATATAAATAATACTGAGATTGGGACTAGTTTGACTGGGATTATTGTTATGATTGGGGGATTGGGACTAGTTTGACTGGGATTAGGGTTAGGATTGTGGGATTGGGACTGGTTTGACTGGGATGATGGTTAGGATTGGGGGATTGGGACTAGTTTGACTGGGAATATTGTTATGATTGGGGGATTGGGACTAGTTTGACTGGGATGATGGTTAGGATTGGAGGATTAGGACTAGTTTGACTGGGATTATTGTTAGGATTGGGGTATTGGGACTAGTTTGACTGGGATAAGGGTTAGGATTGTGAGATTGAGACTAGTTTGACTGGGATTATGGTAAGGATTGGGAGTAGTTTGACTGAGATTAGGATTAGGATTGGGGATTGGGAATAGTTTAAGTGGGGTTAGGGTTAGGATTGGGGATTGGGATTAGTTTGACTTGGATTAGGGTTAGGTTTGGGGGATTGGGACTAATTTGACTGGGATTATGGTTAGGATTGGGGGATTTGGACTAGTTTGACTGGGATTAAGGTTATGGTTAGGGGATGGTGACTAGTTTGACTGGGATTATGGTTAGGATTGGGGGATTGAGACTAGTTTAGGATAAGGTTTGGGATTGAGACTAGTTTGACTGGGATTATGGATAGGATTGGGGGATTGGGACTATTTTTACTGGGATTACGGTTAGTATAGGGGGATTGGGACGGGTTTGACTGGGATTAGGGTTAGGATTGGGGGTTGGGACTAGTTTGGCTGGTATTATGGTTAGTATTGGGACTAGTTTGACTAGGATTAGGGTTAGTATTGGGGGATTGGGATTAGTTTTACTGGGAAAATAGGATTGGGGAATTGGGACTAGTTTGACTGGGATTATGGTTAGGATTGGGGATTGGGACTAGTTTGACTGGGATTATGGTTAGATTGGGGGATTGGCAATAGTTCTACTGGGATTATAGTTAGAATTGGGGGATTGGGACTAGTTTGACTGGGATTAGGCTTATGGTTAGGGGATTGGGACTAGTTTGACTTGGATTCTGGTTAGGAATGAGGGCTTGGGAATAGTTTGACTGGGTTATGGTTAGGATTGGGACTAGTTTGAATGGGATTATAGTTAGAATTGGGGATTTGGACTAGTTTGACTTGGATTAAGGTTATGGTTAGTGGATTGTGACTTGTTTGACTGGGATTATGGTTAGGATTGGGGGATTGGGACTAGTTTGGGATTAGGTTTAGGATTGAGCCTAGTTTGACTGGGATTATGGTTAGTATTGGGGATTGGGACTAGTTTGACTAGGATTAGGGTTAGTATTGGGGGATTGGGAGTAGTTTTACTGGGAAAATAGGATTAGGGGATTGGGACTAGTTTGACTGGGATTATGGTTAGGATTGGGGATTGGGACTAGTTTGACTGGGATTATGGTTAGATTGGGGGATTGGCAATAGTTCTACTGGGATTATAGTTAGAATTGGGGGATTGGGACTAGTTTGACTGGGATTAGGCGTATGGTTAGGGGATTGGGACTAGTTTGACTTGGATTCTGGTTAGGAATGAGGGCTTGGGAATAGTTTGACTGGGTTATGGTTAGGATTGGGACTAGTTTGAATGGGATTATAGTTAGAATTGGGGATTTGGACTAGTTTGACTGGGATTAAGGTTATGGTTAGTGGATTGTGACTTGTTTGACTGGGATTATGGTTAGGATTAGGGAATTGGGACTATTTTTACTGGGATTACATTTAGAATAGTGGGATTGGGACTAGTTTGACTGGGGTTATGGATAGAATTGGGGGATCTGGACTAGTTTGACAGGGATTAAGGTTATGGTTAGTGGATTGTGACTAGTTTGACTGGGATTATGGTTAGGATTGGGGGATTGGGACTAGTTTGGGATTAGGTTTAGGATTGAGCCTAGTTAGATGGGAGTATGGTTATGATTGTGGGATTGGGACTAGTTTTACTGGGATTATGGTTAGGATTGGGACTAGTTTGACTTGGATTAGGGTTAGGATTGGGGATTAGTTTGACTGGGATTAGGGTTGGGATTGGGGGATTGAGACTAGTTTGAATGGGATTATGGTTAGGGGATTAGGACTAGTAGCACTGGGAATAGGGTTGGGGATTGGGACCAGTTTGAATGGGATTATGGTTAGGATTAGGGGATTGGCACTAGTTCTACTGGGATGAAGGTTAGAATTGCGGCATTGGGACTAGTTTGACTGGGATTAGGGTTATGGTTAGGGAATTGGGACTAGTTTGGGATTAGGTTTAGGATTGAGACTAGTTTGACTGGGATTATGGTTAGGATTGGGGGATTGAATAGAGAAGGGGAATTGGGACTTTAAATGAGGCACATATGCGGTGTTCCTCCATCCCTATACTATGTGCAAAAGAGAAGGGAAAGTGGGACTTTAAATGAGATAGATGACTTTGTGGAGGCAAAGTTAAGATATATGCAAAATTGTTTTATTGGTAACAAATATAGTAAAGAATATGGTAATAAAATAACCACATATACATTCAGTACAATAATTCATATAGACTCCACCCACACCTAACATACAGGTGTGGCATGGGAAAAAAAAGGGTTTGCATGAGTATGGTATTGTCAGAGCAGTTCAAAGGTACATAACATGGGGTAAATTTATATTAATACATATGACATAAAAACAGCACCAGCGACAGGAGTATGGGTGTAGGAAGTAAAACCAAAATAGATGAATAAATGAATGTCAGAATTATTAATCTGCTGCAGACTGAAATTCAATGTGTCCATTACAGACACAGGTCAGCATCACTTGTACCCGATGCGTTTCGTGTAGAGACACTCCTCAGGGGCAGATGCTAAAATATATCTGCAGAGTGTAAAGAAAAAAAGTGGTGACATTAGTTTAATTCTAATTAGTGATGTAGAAATAGGGCAGATTAGCCCGTCCTAAATACTCACATAGGGTCCAAAACGGTAAAATGTTGCGGCCATGTGATCAAAGTCCCAATATAGCCTCCCCCGGGAACTGAGGTAATTGCAGCTGCGCACGGCAGGGCGCATGCAACAAAACCTCCCGATGACCCAAGGCACAAATTGCTGGTGCAAGTGGAAAGTTGCGGTGGCCTGTGGAGGCAACCTGAGGTGATCTGAGAAGGTGTTAAAAAAGGAATGTGAAATTGAGAATGAATAAAAAAGTGTGAATGAAGGAATAATAAAAGAAAAAAAAAAAAAAGTGAATTAAATGGAATGTGATGTAAAAGGGGGGGTGTGTTGACTAAATGTGTGAGCTACATGAGCATTGTTGGTGTTGCATGAAAAGGTGAAAGGTTGGATAGTGAGAACCGATGTTAAAACAAAAAAAGTGGCAACAGTGATAACAAAAAGGAAAAAACATCAAACAAAGTGACAGGCAATTGTGAATGACCTAGGGGGTGACTTACGTGTTGGAGCAGGGCTGGAAGCCAAAGGGAAGTGTTGAATGCGATGTGGTAGCTAGGAGGTGTATCAGCAAGAGTGTGACAGGGGAGGCAGCTTATATGTACCCTGCACACGTGCACGCCGGCTCTTCCCAGCGTCACGCTAGCGTGCGATAGGCAGGAAGGGGCTCCGGAGAGGGCGGTAGACACCGCCCTCTACAGAAGCCCATATTCACTGCCAGAACAGCTGGGATGGAAATCACGTGCTCTGTGTGTTGGCCTCAATCATGACGCCACACACAGGGCAGGATGCGTGGCGCCGATGCTCTGTAGGTATCCACCCACCACCCCGTAACACTCCCCGCCCCCCGGTGGGCGGAGAGGGGAGGGGAAGGGGGAGGCACGTAAAGAGCATCGCAGCTCCCGGGTAGAAGACCAACAAAGGAACCGGAAATCAACACAACCGCAACATACCCCAAATGAACTGGCGCGAACGGCACTGTAGAACTACATGGATACAAAATGAATGTACCCTGAGTGTGTAAAGAACCGGGTATGGTGGCATAACCACCCGGAATTTACGAGCCTCACACTAGGGTAGTAGGGGAACACTACCAACCCAGTCATCAAATCTCCATCCCTGTTCAAATCGAATAGAGAAGGGGAATTGGGACTTTAAATGAGGCACATATGCGGTGTGCCTCCATCCCTATACTATGTGCAAAAGAGAAGGGAAAGTGGGATTGGGATTGGGGGATTGGGACTATTTTTACTGGGATTATGGTTAGGATAGGGGGATTGGGACTAGTTTGATTGGGATTATGGTTATGATTGGGGGATTGGGACTAGTTTGACTGAGATTAGGGTTAGGATTGGGGATTGAGGAATAGTTTGCGTGGGATTAGCGTTAGGATTGGGGGATTCTGACTAGTTTGACTTGGATTAGGGTTAGGGGATTGGGACTAGTAACACTAGGATTGGTTTAGGGTTAGGAGATTGGGACTTTTTTGAATGGGATTATGGTTAGGATTGGGGCATTGGGACTAGTTTGACTGGGATTAGGGTTAGGATTGGAGGATTGGAACTAGTTTGATTGGGATTATGGTTAGTATTGGGGGATTGTGACTAGTTTGACTGGGATTATGGTTAGGATTGGGGGAATGGGACTAGTTTTACTGGGATTAGGGTTAGGGGATTGGGACTAGTTTGACTGGGATTATGGTTAGGATTGGGGGATTGGGACTAGTTTGACTGGGATTGGGGTTAGAATTGGGGGATTGGGACTAGTTCTACTAGGATTATGTTTAGAAATGGGGGATCGGGACTAGTCTGACTAGTATTATGGTTATGGTAAGGGGATTGGGACTAGTTTGACTGGGATTATGGTTAGGATTGGGGATTTGGACTAGTTTTACTGGGATTATGGTTAGGATTGGGACTAGTTTGACTTGGATTTGGGTTAGGATTGGGGATTAGTTTGACTGGGATTAGGGTTGGGATTGGGACTAGTTTGAATGGGATTATGGTTAAGGGATTGGGACTAGTAGCACTGGGAATAGGGTTGGGGATTGGGACCAGTTTGAATGGGATTATGGTTAGGAAAGGGGGATAGGGACTAGTTCGACTGGGATTATGGTTAGGAATGGGGATTGGGATTAGTTTGACTGGGATTAGGGTTAGGATTGTGGATTAGGACTAGTTTGATTGGCATTATGGTTAGTATTGGGGATTGGGACTAGTTTGACTGGGATTAGGGTTAGGATTGGGACTAGTTTGACTGAGATTATGGTTAGGATTGGGGATTGGGGCTAGTTTGACTGGGATTATGGTTAGGATTGGGGCTTGGGACTAGTTTGACTGGGATTAGGGTTAGGGGATTGGGACTCTTTTGACTGTGATAATGGTTAGGATTAAGAGGGATGGCACTAGTTCTACTGGGATTAAGGTTAGCATTGCAGGATTGGGACTAGTTTGACTGGGATTAGGGTTAGGATTGGGGGATTGGGACTATTTTTACTGGGATTATGGTTAGGATAGGGGGATTGGGACTAGTTTGACTGGGATTAGGGTAAAGATTGGGGAATTGGGACTAGTTTGACTGGGATTATGGTTAGGATTGTGGGATTGGGACTAGTTTGGGATTAGGTTTAGGATTGAGACTAGTTTGACTGGGATTATGGTTATGATTGGGGGATTTGGGACTAGTTTGACTGAGATTAGGGTTAGGATTGAGGAATAGTTTGGATGGCATTAGGGTTAGGATGGGGTATTGGGACTAGTTTGGGATTAGGTTTAGGATTGAGACTAGTTTGACTGGGATTGGGGTTAGGTTTGGGGGATTAGGACTAATTTGACTGGGAATAGGGTTAGGATTGGGGGATTGTAACTAGTTTGACTTGGATTAGGGTTAGGGGATTGGGACTAGTAACACTAGGATTGGGTTAGGGTTAGGAGATTGGGACTATTTTTAATGTGATTATGGTTAGGATTGGGGCATTGGGACTAGTTTGACTGGGGTTAGGGTTAGGATTGGGGGATTGGGACTAGTTTGTTTGGGATTATGGTTAGTATTGGGGGATTGGGACTAGTTTGACTGGGATTAGGGTTAGGATTGTGGGATTGGGACTAGTTTGACTGGGATTATGGTTAGGATTGGGGGAATGGGACTAGTTTTACTGGGATTAGAGTTAGGGGATTAGGACTAGTTTGACTGGGATTATGGTTAGGATTGGGGGATTGGGATTAGTTTGACTGGGATTGGGGTAAGGATTGGGGGATTGGGAATAGTTCTACTAGGATTATGTTTAGAAATGGGGGATCGGGACTAGTCTGACTAGTATTATGGTTATGGTTATGGGATTCAGACTAGTTTGACTGGGATTATGGTTAGGATTGGGGATTTGGACTAGTTTGACTGGGATTATGGTAAGTATTGGGACTAGTTTTACTGGGATTAGGGTTAGGATTAGGACTAGTTGGACTGGGATTAGGGTTAGGATTGGGGCATTGGGGCTAGTTTGACTGGGATTAGAGTTAGGGGTTTGGGACTAGTTTGACTAAGATTATAGTTAGGATTGGGGGATTGGGACTATTTTGACTGGGATTAGGAATAGGGTTAGGGATTTAGGACTAGTTTGAATGTAACTATGTTTAGGATTGGAGGATTGGGACTAGTTTAACTGGGATTATGGTTAGGATTAGGGGATTGGGACTAGTTTGACTGGGATATGGGATAGGATTGGGGGATTGGGACTAGTTTGGCTGGTATTATGGTTAGTATTGGGGATTGGGACTAGTTTGACTATGATTATAGTTAGGATTGGGGGATTGGGACTATTTTGACTGGGATTAGGAATAGGGTTAGGGATTTGGGACTAGTTTGAATGTAACTATGTTTAGGATTGGAGGATTGGGACTAGTTTAACTGGGATTATGGTTAGGATTCAGGGATTGGGACTAGTTTGAATGGGAAAATGGTTAGGATTGGGGGATTGGAACTAGTTTGACTGGGATTATGGTTAGGATTGGGGAATTGACACTGGTTCTACTGGGATTATGGTTAGAATTGGGGGATTCGGATTAGTTTTAGTGGGATTAGGGTTAGATTGGGGGATTGGCACTAGTTCTACTGAGATATTAGCTATAATTGGGGGATTGTGACTAATTTGACTGGGATTAGGGTTATGATTAGAAGATTGGGGCTAGTTTGACTTTGATTCTGGTTAGGATTGAGGGCTTGGGACTAGTTTGACTGGGGTTATGGTAAGGATTGGGACTAGTTTAACTGGGATTATGGTTAGGATTGGGAGATTGGGACTAGTATTACTGGGATTAGGGTTAGGGGAATGGGTTTAGTTTGACTAAGATTATGGTTAGGATTGGGGGATTGGGACTAGTTTTAATGGGTTATGTTTAGGATTGGGGATTAGGATTAGTATTACTGGGATTAGGGTTAGGGGAATGGGTTTAGTTTGACTGGGATTAAGGTTATGGTTAGGGGATTGTGACTAGTTTGACTGGGATTATGGTTAGGATTGGGGGATTGGGACTATTTTTACTGGGATTACAGTTAGAATAGGGGGATTGGGACTAGTTTGACTGGGATTAGGGATAGGATTGGGGGGTTGGGACTAGTTTGGCTAGAATTATGGTTCGTATTGGGGATTGGAACTAGTTTGACTGGGATTATGGTTAGGATTGGGGATTGGGACTAGTTTGACTGGGATTATGGTTAGATTGGGGATTGGCAATAGTTCTACTGGGATTATAGTTAGAATTGGGGGATTGGGACTAGTTTGACTGGGATTAGGCTTATGGTTAGGGGATTGGGACTAGTTTGACTTGGATTCTGGTTAGGATTGAGGGCTTGGGACTAGTTTGACTGGGTTATGGTTAGGATTGGGACTAGTTTGAATGGGATTATAGTCAGGATTGGGGGATTGGGACTAGTTTGACTGAGGTTATGGTTAAAATTGAGGGATTTGGACTAGTTTGACTGGGATTAAGGTTATGGTTAGTGGATTGTGACTAGTTTGACTGGGATTATGGTTAGGATTGGGGGATTGGGACTAGTTTTACTGGGATTACGGTTAGGATTGGGACTAGTTTGACAGGGATTAAGGTTAGGATTGGGGGATTGGGACTAGTTTGACTGGGGTTATGGTTAGAATTGGGGGATTTGGACTAGTTTGACTGGGATTAAGGTTATGGTTAGTGGAATGTGACTAGTTTGACTGGGATTATGGTTAGGATTGGGGGATTAGGACTAGTTTGGGATTAGGTTTAGGATTGAGACTAGTTTGACTGGGATTATGGTTAGGATTGGGGGATTGGGACTAGTTTTACTAGGATTACAGTTAGGATAGAGGGATTGGGACTAGTTTGACTGTGATTAGGGTTAGGATTGGGGGATTGGGACTAGTTTGGCTGGTATTATGGTTAGTATTGGGGATTGGGACTAGTTTGACTAGGATTAGGGTTAGTATTTGGGGATTGGGACTAGTTTGACTGGGAAAAAGGTTAAGATTGGGGGTTTGCGACTAGTTTGACTGGGATTAGTCTTATGGTTAGGGGATTGGGACTAGTTTTACTGGCATTATGTTAGGGAATAGAGGCTAGTTTGACTAAGATTATTTTTAGGATCGGGGAATTGGGTTTAGTTTGACTGGGGTTATGGTTAGAATTGGGGGATTTGGACTAGTTTGACTGGGATTAAGGTTATGGTTAGGGGATTGTGACTAGTTTGACTGGGATTATGGTTAGGAATGGGGAATTTGGACTAGTTTGGGATTAGGTTTAGGATTGAGACTAGTTTGAATGGGATTATGGTTAGGATTGGGGGAATGGGACCAGTTTTACTGGGATTACGGTTAGGATTGGGGGATTGGGACTAGTTTGACTGGGATTAGGGTTAGTATTGTGGGATTGGGACTAGTTTGACTGGGATTAGGGTTAGGATTGGGGGATTAGGACTAGTTTGGGATTAGGTTTAGGATTGAGACTAGTTTGACTGGGATTATGGTTAGGATTGGGGGATTGGGACTAGTTTTACTAGGATTACAGTTAGGATAGAGGGATTGGGACTAGTTTGACTGTGATTAGGGTTAGGATTGGGGGATTGGGACTAGTTTGGCTGGTATTATGGTTAGTATTGGGGATTGGGACTAGTTTGACTAGGATTAGGGTTAGTATTTGGGGATTGGGACTAGTTTGACTGGGAAAAAGGTTAAGATTGGGGGTTTGCGACTAGTTTGACTGGGATTAGTCTTATGGTTAGGGGATTGGGACTAGTTTTACTGGCATTATGTTAGGGAATAGAGGCTAGTTTGACTAAGATTATTTTTAGGATCGGGGAATTGGGTTTAGTTTGACTGGGGTTATGGTTAGAATTGGGGGATTTGGACTAGTTTGACTGGGATTAAGGTTATGGTTAGGGGATTGTGACTAGTTTGACTGGGATTATGGTTAGGAATGGGGAATTTGGACTAGTTTGGGATTAGGTTTAGGATTGAGACTAGTTTGAATGGGATTATGGTTAGGATTGGGGGAATGGGACCAGTTTTACTGGGATTACGGTTAGGATTGGGGGATTGGGACTAGTTTGACTGGGATTAGGGTTAGTATTGTGGGATTGGGACTAGTTTGACTGGGATTAGGGTTAGCATTGGGGGATTGGGACTAGTTTGATAGGGTTTATGGCCAGGGGATTGGGACTAGTAAAACTGGGATTAGGGTTAGGGCATTGGGACCAGTTTGAATGGGATCATGGTTAGGATTGGAGATTCGGACTAGTTTGACTGGGATTAGGGTTAGGATTGGGGATTGGGACTAGTTTGACTGGGATTATGGTTAGGGGATTGGTACTAGTAATACTGGGATTAGGGTTAGGGGATTGGGACTAGGGCTGAGCCAAGCACCCCCCGGTTCGCACCAGAACCTGTGAACGGACCAAAAATTTGCATGAACGTTAGAACCCTATGACGTCTATGGGACTTGAATGTTCAAAATCAAAAGTGCTCATTTTAAAGGCTAATTTGCATGGTATTGTTCTAAAAAGTGTTTGGGGACCCGGGTCCTGCCCCAGGGGACATGTATCAATGCAAAAATACCTTTTAAAAACGGCCATTTTTTCGGGAGCAGTGATTTTAATGATGCTTAAAGTTAAAAAAAGTGAAATATTCCTTTAAATATCGTACCTGGGGGGTGTCTATAGTATGCCTGTAAAGTGGCGCGTGTTTCCCATGCTTAGAACAGTCCCTGCACAAAATGTTATTTTTAAAGGAAAAAAAGTCATTTAAAACTGCTTGCGGCTTGAATGTAATGTCGGGTCCAGGCAATATTGATGAAAATCAGTGAGACAAAGGGCATGGGTACCCCCCAGTCCATTACCAGGCCCTTTGGGTCTTGTATGGATATTAAGGGGAACCCCGCACCCAAATTAAAAAAGGAAACAGCAGTATACAGGCGGTGCCTGTCAACAAGACAGGGACTGTAGGTTTGTTATTAAGTAGAATCTGTGTGTAATTTTGAACTGGTACATTTTTAACGTGTTTAGCTCCAGCCAAAAAATCTATTTTAAGCCTTTTGAAAAACATAGGGATGGGGTATCACTCCTGTGACATTTGTTTTGCTGTCTGTGCTCCTCTTCAGAAGATTTCACCTCACTTTTTGTCCCAATGACAAATGTTTTTTGAAAATTTGGGTTTTTTTGTGAAACAAGGTTT
The DNA here is from genome assembly GCA_037952925.1 of Lithobates clamitans. NCBI lineage: Eukaryota > Metazoa > Chordata > Amphibia > Anura > Ranidae > Lithobates > Lithobates clamitans. The sequence continues at coordinate 164,622 of JBBGZY010001514.1, read as the reverse complement.
TTCCCATATTAACTCTTACAGGAGATAATTTCCCTTCCTAGGGGTAGATTTCATCTCACTTCCTGTTGTCTCCTTCCGTTTGCAAGTAGGAGTCATTTGTAAGTTGGATGTTTGAAAATAGGGGCCTGCCCTATAAACGTAGCAGAAATTTGGGCCTTAGGTGTTGTTGTGGCCACAACACTGTAAGCCCTCACAGGGCCCTGCTGTGAAATATTAGATCAAGAATTGTAATTACATGCCCCTGTTGAACAGGGGCAGAAAAATTAGGCCTTTGGTGGTGGTGGTGGTGCTGGTTTCACAACACTGTAAGTCCTCACTCGCTCATGGTGGGCGCAGAAACGGGCCCTGCTGTGAAATATTAGATCAAGAATTGTAATTACATGCCCCTGTTGAACAGGGACTGAAAAATTGGGCCTGAGGCACTGGTGCTGGTGCCACAACACTTCAACCCCTCACAGATACTCTAGTTGGAATGCAGGAACGAGCCCTGCTGCAAAGTATTGCATCAAAAATTGTAATTACACGCCCCTGTTAAACAGGGGCTGAAAAATTGGGCCTTAGGCACTGGTGGCGGCACCCAGAACCAAAAATGTTCTTACAAGCTATCAGCGTGATCATTGAAGAGGAAGAGGATAATTACTCAGGATAGTCACTCAGCATCAGCATAGGCAGCCTTTGAAGGGATCTGCGATTTAAAAAAAAATATTTGGTTACATCAGCATCAGGTGCTTGGTAGCTGGTGGTGATCCAAGACTGATTCATTTTTATGAAGGGCAGTCGATCGACCGAGTCGGTGGACAGACACACCCTGTGATCGGTTACAAAGCCTCCAGCAGCACTGAATGTGCGTTCCGAAAGAACGCTGGATGCAGGATAGGCCAGTAGCTCAATTTCAAACTGTGCAAGCTCTGGCCAGTGATCCATCCTCAAGACCCAATAACCCAGAGGATTTTTGGTGGGAAAGGTGTCCAAGTCAGATCTTGCCCCTAGGTATTCCTGCACCATGTAAAACAGACGCTGGCGATGGTTGCTGGAACCGATCATACCTTGGGCCTGCGGACTAAAAAATTGTCTGAACGCATCGGTCAGACAGCCACCTTCTCCACCGCTCCTTCTTTGACTGACCGAAGCCTCAGCAACACATTGTCCAGAAACAGGAGTTTGTAACCTCCCAGTCTCTGGGAACGCGTTGCACAGACCTTTCTGCCAGGCCTCCTGAAGATGTTTCATCCTCTGCTCCCTCTGCGACGGCAAGATAAGGTCCGCAATCTTACCCTTGTAACGTGGATCAAGGAGGGTTGCCAGCCAGTATTGGTCCTTCTCTTTGATACCACGAATACGAGGATCCTTACGCAGGCTTTGCAGGATCAGTGAGGCCATGCAGCGTAGGTTTGCTGAGGCATTCGGGCCGGAGTCCTCTGGGTCACTAAGGACGACATGGTCCGCAGCCACCTCCTCCCAGCCATGTACAAGTCCATGTGTTTCTTGGGACTGATCCCTTAAAGACTGCTGCTGATGCTGAGTATCAGACTCCACCTCCATACTGACACAATCCTCCTCCTCCTCCTTGTCCTCTTCCTGTGTGATCGGCGGGCACGTAGGAACACTGTCTGGATAAAGGGGCCTTGAGAGCTAAGGAAGTCCTCCTCTTCCTGCCTCTGTTCTGCCTCAAGTGCCCTGTCCATTATTCCACACAGCGTGTGCTCCAACAGGTGGACAAAGGGGACAGTGTCACTGATGCATGCACTGTCACTGCTCACCATCCTCGTGGCCTCCTCAAATGGTGAAAGGACAGTGCATGCATCCCTGATCATGGCCCACTGGCGTGGGAAAAAAAACAAGCTCCCCTGACCCTGTCCTGGTGCCATAGTCGCACAGGTACTCATTGATGGCCCTCTGCTGCGTGTGCAGCCGCTGCAGCATGGCCAACGTTGAGTTCCACCTGGTGGGCATGTCACAGATTAGGCAGTTCTTGGGCAGGTTAAACTCCTTTTGGAGGTCTGCCAGCCGAGCACTGGTATTATATGACCGGCGGAAATGCACATAGACTTTCCTGGCCTGCCTGAGGACATCCTGTAAGCCCGGGTACCTGCCCAAGAACCGCTGCACCACCAAGTTAAGGATGTGAGCCAAACAGGGCACATGGGTCATTTGTCCCTGTCGGAGGGCAGAGAGGAGGTTGGTGCCATTGTCGCAAACCACCATTCCTGCCTTAAGTTGGCGTGGCGTCAACCACATCTGAACCTGCCCCTGCAGAGCTGACAGAACCTCTGCCCCAGTGTGGCTCCTGTCCCCCAAGCACACCAGCTCAAGCACCGCATGGCATATTTTGGCCTGCATACTTGCGTAGCCTCTTGAACGGCTACGGAGCACCGCTGGTTCCGAGGACAAAGCACAGGAAGAGGCCATGGAGAAAGAAGAAGAGGAGGGGGTGGAGGAAAGAGGTGTGTCACAATCATTAGTAGTGGCATTTTGGAGGCGTGGTGGCGGAACAACCTCCAACACTACTGCACCTTGTCCTGCATCCTTCCCAATGCGCGGTGAAACTTAGGTAATGTCCCTGTCCATGCCTGCTGGACCATGAGTCAGCGGTAATATGCACCTTACCGCTGACCGCCCTTTCCAGCGAGGCATGGACATTGCCTTCCACATGCCGGTAGAGAGCCGGAATCGCCTTCCGTGAGAAAAAGTGGCGTTTGGGTACCTACCACTGAGGAACCGCACATTCCACAAACTCACAGAAGAGGGGAGAGTCTACCAACTGAAAAGGCAGCAGTTACAGTGCTAGCAATTTTGTCAAGCTAGCATTCAACCGCTGAGCATGTGGATGGCTGGGAGCGAACTTCTTTCGGCGGTGCAGCAGCTGGGGCAGGGAAATTTGCCTGGTACAATCTGACGTTGGTGTACCGAAAGCAGATTGCCCGCAAGTACTTGGCTGTGACACACCTAATTCTACACCTTCATTCCTCTCAGTGCAAGTCTCAGAGAGGACTGAAGATATCGTGGGGTTGAAGATCTCAGCTGATGAGGAGCAAGGAGAGGTCCTCTTTGTTCTTTGGTGTGGGTCTTTTAGATACGTTTGCCAACGAACTGCATGGCAGGTCAACATATGTCTGGTCAAGCATGTGGTGCCCAAGCGGGAGATGTTCTGGCCACGCGAGATACGCTTGAGAAATATGTTGCAAATAGCAGCGGTGTGATCTGATACACTTGTCTCAAAAAAGGCCCACACCAAAGAACTTTTGTAAAAACGCACAGAGACAGCAGCACCCTGCACATGTGGAGCTTTGCGGTGTGATGCAGTCAGTGTGCTGCCCATAGGCTGGCCCCTGGAGGGCATCCTGCCTCGTTGGTGATGTGCCTCCTCCTCCTCTCCCCTATCAGTCACCCAAATTAAGTCAGTGACCTCATCATCCCCTCCCTCCTCATCACTGAAGCAAACCTGGCAGTATGCTGCAGCAGGGGGAGCATGACTGCCAGATTGCTGTCCTTCTTGGGCACTCCCTCTGTCCGTGCTCACGTTACTGCCTTCTTCTAGCTCAGTATCATCATCAGAGCCTTCTAAACGCTGGGCATCCTCCTGGAGCATGTACCCAACACTGTGGTCAAACAGTTCGAGGGACTCCTCAGGAGGACATGGTGGGGCTAGGGAAGGAGTCACTGATGCCATTGAGCCGAGGGAAGAGGCCGCGTTGGCAGCTGCTTTGCCAGACAAAGTACCCTGAGCATGGGTGAAAGAGGATGAGGAGGATGAGGACGGCTTGGTCCTCCACTCGACCAAGTCTTCCGCATGTTGCGGCTCAACACAGCCAGCCGCCAAAAAAAAGGCCAAGCGCGTCCCACAGCCATGTGCTGATGAGGATGCACCGTCTCCACAACCAGCACTGTTGCCTCTAGACACAGAGCCTGCTTGTCCTCTTTTATTGGCTTGTGACTGACTGCTTCTCCTTGTTGGCCGTTGGCCTCCCAGACATACTAATGGCCTGTAGCTGCACTAAGCTGGGATATATATATATATATATATATATATATATATATATATATATATATATATATACTGCAGCTAGCAAAATCAACTGCCTGTCTGTAGTATGAGAACACCATCCACCTTCTACAGGTAGTTTTTGGTGAACACTGTGCAGAGCTTGCAAAAAACTAACTTGTAGCTTATTTAGCTGCCTGCGGTAGTGATAGGATCAGGAAAACACCACCAACCTTCTACAGGTAGCTTTAGGTGAACACTTTGCAGAGCTCGCAAAAAAATAACTTGTAGCTTATCTAGCTGCCTGTGGTAGTGATAGGATCACGAAAACACAACCAACCTTCTACAGGTAGCTTTAGCTGAACACTGTGCAGAGCTCGCATTACCCTAACTTGTAGTTTTAGCTGAACATTGTGCAGAGCTCGCAAAAAACTAACTTGTAGCTTATTTAGCTGCCTGCGGTAGTGATAGGATCAAGAAAACACCACCAACCTTCTACAGGTAGCTTTAGCTGAACACTGTGCAGAGCTCGCAAAAAAATAGCTTGTAGCTTATTTAGCTGCCTGCGGTAGTGATAGGATCAAGAAAACACCACCAACCTTCTACAGGTAGCTTTAGCTGAACACTGTGCAGAGCTCGCACTACACTAACTTGTAGTTTTAGCTGAACACTGTGCAGAGTTTGCAAAAAACTAACTTGTAGCTTATTTAGCTGCCTGCGGTAGTGATAGGATCAGGAAAACACCACCAACCTTCTACAGGTAGCTTTAGGTGAACACTGTGCAGAGCTCACAAAAAAATAACTTGTAGCTTATTTAGCTGCCTGCGGTAGTAAAAGGATCAGGAAAACACCACCAACCTTCTACAGGTAGCTTTAGGTGAACACTGTGCAGAGCTCGCACTACACTAACTTGTAGTTTTAGCTGAACACTGTGAGGAGGACACACTACACTAACTTGTAGCTTTAGCTGAACACTGTGAGGAGGACGCACTGCACTAACTTGTAGCTTTAGCTGAACACTGTGCAGAGGTCGCACTACACTAACTTGTAGTTTTAGCTAAAAACTGTTCAGAGGACTCACTACACTAACTTGTAGCTTTAGCTGAACACTGTGCAGAGGTCGCACTACACTAACTTGTAGTTTTAGCTGAACACTGTGAGGAGGATGCACTACACTAACTTGTAGCTTTAGCTGAACACTGTGAAGAGGTCGCACTACACTAACTTGTAGTTTTAGCTGAACACTGTGAGGAGGATGCACTACACTAACTTGTAGCTTTAGCTGAACACTGTGAGGAGGATGCACTACCCTAACTTGTAGCTTTAGCTGAACACTGTGCAGAGGTCACACTAAACTAACTTGTAGCTTTAGCTGAACACTGTGAGGAGGACGCACTACACTAACTTGTAGCTTTAGCTGAACACTGTGCAGAGGTCGCATTACACTAACTTGTAGTTTTTAGCTGAACACTGCGAGGAGGACGCATTACACTAATTTGTAGCTTTTGCTGAACACTGTGCAGAGGTCGCACTACACTAACTTGTAGTTTTAGCTCAACATTGTGCAGAGGTCGCACTACACTCACTTTTAGTTTTAGCTGAACACTGTTCAGAGGATGCACTACACTAACTTGTAGCTTTAGCTGAACACTGTGCAGAGGTCGCACTACACTAAATTGTAGTTTTAGCTGAACACTGTGAGTAAGACGCACTACACTAACTTGTAGCTTTAGCTGAACAGTGTGAGGAGGACATACTACCCTAACTTGTAGCTTTAGCTGAACACTGTGCAGAGGTCACACTAAACTAACTTGTAGCTTTAGCTGAACACTATGAGGAGGACACACTACCCTAACTTGTAGCTTTAGCTGAACACTGTGCAGAGGTCACACTAAACTAACTTGTAGCTTTAGCTGAACACTGTGAGGAGGACGCACTACACTAACTAGTAGGTTTAGCTGAACACTGTGAGGAGGACGCACTACACTAACTAGTAGGTTTAGCTGAACACTGTGCAGAGGTCACACTAAACTAACTTGTAGCTTTTACTGAACACTCTGAGGAGGACGCACTACACTAACTGTAAATAGTCTAGCTGCTTGACTGTGGTACTAATAGGATCAAAAGAACACCAGCAATTTTCTTCAGGTAGCTGTAAATACTGTAACAAGAGAAGCCTGCCTGTCAGTAGGAAGATAACAGGAACGGATCTAGCTAAACTGAATACAGTGTATATATATATATATATATATATATATATATATACAACACCTGGGATGCATATATATATACACAATACACTGTTAATGCAGCTAACTCACTGACTGTCCTCCCTAATCTAGCTAACTCAAATAAAATGACACTGTCTTTCTCTCTCTCTCTAAGCATGCCGGAACACACTACACAGGGTCGCCATGCAGGCGGCCTTATATAGTGTGGGGCGTGTTCTAAACCCCCTGAGCCATTATTGGCCAAAGCCACCCTGGCTTTGGCCAATTACAGCTCTCTCTACTGACGGCGCTGTGATTGGCTAAGCATGCGGGTCATAGTGCATGCTTGGCCAATCATCAGCCAGCAATGCACTGCGATGCCGCAGTGAATTATGGGCCGTGACGCGCCACACGAATGTGGCGCGAATGGCCCATATCGTTCGCAATTTGGCGAACGATCGAACAGACGATGTTCGAGTCGAACATGGGTTCGACTCGAACACGAAGCTCATCCATAATTGGGGCCATTTTGAATGGGATTATGATTAGGATTGGGGGATTGGGCCTAGTTTGACTGGGATTTTGGTTAGGATTGGCACTAGTTTGACTGGGATTAGGGTTAGGATTTGGGGATTGGGACTAGTTTGACTGGGATTATGGTTAGAATTGGGGAATTGGGACTAGTTTGACTGGGATTTTGGTAAGGATTGGGGACTAGTTTGACTGGGATTAGGGTTAGGATTGGGGGATTGTGACTAGTTTGACTTGGATTATGGTTAGGGGATTGTGACTAGTAACACTGGGATTAGGGTTAGGGGATTAGGACCAGTTTGAAAGGGATTATGATTAGGATTGGGGGATTGGGACTAGTTTGATAGGGATTATGATTAGGATTGGGATTAGTTTTACTGGGATTAGGGTTAGGATTTGGGGATTGGGATTGGTGTGACTGGGGTTATGGTTAGTATTGGGGGATTAGGACTTGTTTGACTGGGATTAAGGTTAGGATTGGGGGATTAAGACTCGTTTGACTGGGATTATGGTTAGGATTGGGGGATTGGGACTAGTTTGACTGGGATTAGGGTTAGGATTGGGACTAGTTTGACTGGGATTATGGTTAGGATTGGGGATTGGGGCTAGTTTTCCTAGGATTAGGGTTAGAGGATTGGGACTAGTTTAACTGGGATTAGGGTTAGGATTGGGGGATTGGGACTAGTTTGATTGGGATTATGATTAAGGGATTGGGACTAGTAACACTGGGATTAGGGTTAGGGGATTGGGACCAGTTTGAATGGAATCATGGGTAGGAAAAGGGGATTGGGACTAATTTGACTGGGATTATGGTTAGGATTGGAGATTCAGACTAGTTTGACTGAGATTAGGGTTAGGATTGGGGGGAAGTTGGGACTAGTTTGATGGTGATTATGATTAGGATTGGGATTGGGATTAGTTTTATTGGGATTAGGGTTAGGATTTGGGGATTGGGATTGGTGTGACTGGGGTTATGGTTAGTATTGGGGGATTAGGACTTGTTTGACTGGGATTAGGGTTAGGATTGGGGGATTGAGACTCGTTTGACTGAGCTTAAGGTTAGGATTGGGGGATTGAGACTAGTTTGACTGGGATTATGGTAAGGATTTGGGAATTGGGACTAGTTTGAATGCGATTAGGGTTAGGATTGGGACTAGTTTGACTGGGATTATGGTTAGCATTGCGGGATTGGTACTAGTTTGGGATTATAATTAGGATTGGGGGGTTGGGACTAGTTTGACTGGGATTATGGTTAGTATTGGGAGATGGGGACTAGTTTGATTGGGATTAGGGTTAGGGGATTGGGGCTAATAACACTGTGATTAGAGTTACAGGATTAGGACCAGTTTGAATGGGATTATGATTAGGATTGGGGGTTGGGACAAGTTTGACTGGGATTATGGTTACAAAAATGCAAAAAAGAAAAGAGGCTTAACTCCAATATGAGCAGTGCATGCCTGGGTTAACCACTATAATTGCATTTCAACCCCAAAAGGGACTATGTAAAGTATCCCAAACAGGAGGGGACAGAGAAAAGCGGGGCTAATGAAAGGGCAAAACACAGGTAATTATATCAAAAATGAAAATTTATTGGCTCATACACAAATTACAGGTAGAAGGGTAAAGACCCAATAGTGTACTGTTCCTGGTAAAAAATTGCCGACCACCTAAATAGGCTGGTCTGTCGCAAACCACAGAAAACAGGGGGAACAAAACAACATGTAACAAAAACATAAAACATAAACAGCATCCGGAATTGGTGTCAGCCTTGTCGTCCACCGTGGGAAGTGCCCAGGAATTACTGGATAGGGCCCCAAGGCTGACATAGATTCCCCAGGTGGATGGGTGAAGCTTGGGAGGGGATGGAGGACAGGGAAGAGAGAGAGAAAAAAAAAACGTGGTGTTGTCACAATGTGTCTAGGGGGCTCATAGTGGACACCGGCTGGTGGGGGTGCCCGACTGGTATCTACAGTCTGGAGGAACCGGACAGCATAAGATAGTCAGCAAATATGGCAAAGTTCAATGCTGTGTGACTGTGTATCACCGTCAAAGCAATGTTGCTATGGGTAGCCTGAAATCCGGAATGTCCTGGTCTGAGTATATTCTCAGAGAGCCGGGAGTGGTGAGCTGTCTGTAGAGTGCACAACTGGCATGTAAGATAGATCAAGGAATGAAAACAGCCATGGTACATTACCACCCCCAGTTGTAGATAGATGCCATCATCTGCTTCCAAAGCTGATGCCTTCCTGTATCAGTGTCCTGCCGTCATAAGGTCTCAGATCCTTGAGGTGGTATCTGTTGAAGAAACGCTGCGTGCGTGGTACAGGTGAGCTAGTGTGTATGGGGAAGCATGGGTAGATCAGACATCTAGGTGTAGAGCCTCGTCTGTGTGCTTCCAAAGTCTCCCTGAGTGCCGAGCGGTCCTGTGAACAACCTCCTCCCACAGGATGGCGCGCTCACGAACACCAATGGGGAATGGCGTCAAGGCGTAGCGTCTGGGCGGACATGACGTCAACGCGTTTCACATTTGGGGGTGTGTAGCTTCATCTGGACGTGAGTAATGTCTCTGAGAATATATTCAGAGCAGGACATTCCGGATTTAAGGCTACCCATAGCAACATTGCTTTGACGGTAAAACATAGTGACACAGCATTGAACTTTACCATTTTTGCCCTCTATCTTATGCTGCCCGGTTCCTCCAGACTGTAGATACCAGTCGGGCACCCCCATCAGCCGGTGTCCACTATGAGCCCCCTAGACACATTGGGGTTGATTTACTAAAGGCAAACTGACTGTGCACTTTGCAAAGTGCAGTTGCACTCTGCAAGAGCAGGTGCTTCAGAGCTTAGTAATATATAGTAGTGTAGCGCTATATGTATATATAAATAATAAATCTTACATAACTAAGCAGTGAGCAAAAAACAAGCCATCCCTAGCAGGGCAAAATAATGTAGAGACAACTCTGAGTGATTCACAACAACTCTTGAGATACAGTAAATGTTATAGCCCTTGAAATAAGTGAATATAATAAGTCTATAATACGAAAATATTCATACATATGTAACAAATCAACCAATATAGTCCATAAAATTAACAAATGTATTAATAGTGACTAGTGAAATAGAAGACCACCACCAAAAGTCTATGAGGGTTAAATGTTGAAAAATGAAGGAAATGAACTCCCAAGCTTCTTCGTAAACAAAATTGGTCACTTCTGGCAGGTGAATAGATAGATAAGGAACCACAGATGGATGGAGGGTCTAAATGAGTGGCGGGACCATCACCAGAGCATCAAAAGAGGCTTACCAGAATCAGATGACTTGAGAAGACCTACGTCTTTCAAGTCTAAGAAAGCTTATTGACCACCAGGTCTGGCAAGATGAATCGTCAGATATCCACAGCTTCCAATGGGAGGAGGGGTCTCACCACAACTTCAAACGTCCCCAAAACGGTCCAACAGGCCAAACGGATGTTTCAAATACCATGCGAGAAATAAAGCTCACATGGCATGATATTGTTTAGACCAAAAGATCAATCGCGGTAATCATGAGGAGTCCACTCGACATCTTTCGGCTACAGAACCATCATCTGGGGTCTAGACCCCAGATGATGGCTCTGTAGCCGAAACATGTCGGGTAATCATGAGGAGTCCACCCGACATGTTTCGGCTACAGAACCATCATCTGGGGTCTAGACCCCAGATGATGGTTCTGTAGCCGAAAGATGTCGGGTGGACTCCTCATGATTACCGCGATTGATCTTTTTTGAGCTATTTGTGATCTCCTATCATGTGAGTGTTTTCTTTTATTATTTTAATAAATTGATGTTTTTAAACGATATCATGCCATGTGAGCTTTATTTCTCGCATGGTATTTGAAACATCTGTTTGGCCTGTTGGACCGTTTTGGGGATGTTTGAAGTTGTGGTGAGACCCCTCCTCCCATTGGAAGCTGTGGATATCTGACGATTCATCTTGCCAGACCTGGTGGTCAATAAGCTTTCTTAGACTTGTAAGACATAGGTCTTCTCAAGTCATCTGATTCTGGTAAGCCTCTTTTGATGCTCTGGTGATGGTCCCGCCACTCATTTAGACCCTCCATCCATCTGTGGTTCCTTATCTATCTATTCACCTGCCAGAAGTGACCAATTTTGTTTACAAGGAAGCTTGGGAGTTCATTTCCTTCATTTTTCAACATTCAACCCTCATAGACTTTTGGTGGTGGTCTTCTATTCCACTAGTCACTATTAATACATTTGTTAATTTTATGGACTATATTGGTTGATTTGTTACATATGTATGAATATTTTCGTATTATAGACTTATTATATTCACTTATTTCAAGGGCTATAACATTCACTGTATCTCAAGAGTTGTTGTGAATCACTCAGAGTTGTCTCTACATTATTTTGCCCTGCTAGGGATGGCTTGTTTTTTGCTCACTGCTTAGTTATGTAAGATTTATTATTTATATATACATATAGCGCTACACTATTATATATTATTCTTTATCCTAACCTGTGTCTAGAGGTGTGTTAGCTGCTAACTGTATAACAACAACAATTTTTTAGCACTTCTTGGCGCAGCACTGTACTTATCCCTCCATTGCTTCAGAGCTTAGTAAATGAGCAAAGGCTCTGCTGACTTCCATCATCCAATCATGTGCAAGCAAAAATGCAAAAATGCTGTTTTTTTTATTTTCCTTGCATGTGATTGGGCATTCTTTGCAAAGTGAAGCCTTACCTCATTTACTAAGCTCTGGAGCAATTGCACTAGCTGAGTGCAACTGCACTTTGCAAAGTGCACAGTCTAATTGCCTTTAGTAAATCAACCCCATTGTGACAACACCATGTTTTTTTTGTTTTTTTTCTCCCTCTCTTCCTGTCCTCCATCCCCTCCTGAGATTCACCCATCCACCTGGGAGATTGATGTCAGCCTTGGGGCACTATCCAGTAATTCCTGGTCACTTCCCACGGTGGATGACAAGGCTGACACCAATTATACTTGCGTCCGGACGCTGTTTATGTTTATGTTTTTTTTACATGTTGTTTTGTTCCCCTGTTTTCTGTGGTTGCGACAGACCAACCTATTTAGGTGGTCGGCAATTTTTTACCAGGAACAGTACACTATTGGGTCTTTACCCTTCTACCTGTAATTGGTGTATATGCCAATAAATTTTCATTTTGGATATACCGTATTTATCGGCGTATAACACGCACTTTTTTCCCCTTAAAATCAGGGGAAAGTCGCAGGTGCGTGTTATACGCCGATCCCCTGCGATCCCGAGCTGTCAAAACTTCAAAATCGCCGACCGCGATTTGAAAATGGCGCCGCCGGCGCCGAAATATACAGAGCCGGTCCTCGGCTCTTTCCGGCGGCTCTCGTTTACTTTCGGCTCCACTCGTAGTCCCGAGCGGAGCTATCCGAACCTACTCGGATAGCTCCGCTCGGGACTACGAGTGGAGCCGAAAGTGAACGAGAGCCGCCGGAAAGAGCAGAGGACCGGCTGTGTATTTCGGCGCCAGCGGCGCCATTTTCAAATCGCAGTCTGCGATTTTGAAGCCCAGGATGGCAGGGACAGGGGATCGAAGGCTGCACTGGGGCAAGGCTGCACTGGGGAATGCTGCACTGACAAGGCTGCACTGACATGGCTGCACTGGGGCAAGGCTGCACTGAGAAGGCTGCAATGATGGGCATTTAAATGTAAGTTTTTTTTCCCTTCAACTTCCCTCCTAAAAGTTTTTTTTTCCTTAAAATTTCCTCCTAAATTGGGGTGTGTGTTATACGTCGGTGCGTGTTATAGTCCGATAAATACGGTAATTACCTGTATTTTTCCCTTTCATTAGCTTCATTGCTTTTCTCTGTCCCCTCCTGTTTGGGATACTTTTGCATGGGATTATGGTTAGGATTGGGGATTGGGACTAGTTTGACTGGGATTAGGATTTGTGGATTGGGACTAGTTTGACTGGGATTATGGTTAATAATGGGGGATTGGGACTAGTTTGACGGGGATTAGGGTTAGGATTGGGGGATTGGGACTAATTTGACTGGGATTATGGTTAGGATCGGGGGATTGGGACTAGTTTGACTGGGATTATGGTTAGGATCAGGACTAGTTTGACTGGGATTATTGCTAGTATTGGGGATTTGGACTAGTTTTACTGCAATTAGGGTTAGGGGATTGGGATTAGTTTGACTGGGATTGTGGTTAGGATTTTAGGATTGGGACTAGTTTGACTGAGATTATGGTTAGGATTGGGGGATTGGGACTAATTTTACTGGGATTAGGGTTAGGGGATTGGGACTAGTTTGACTGGGATTTGGGTTAGGATTGGGGGGATTAGGACTAATTTGACTGGGATTAGGGTTAGGATTGGGGGATTTGGGACTAATTTGACTCGGATTAGGGTTAGGATTGGGGGATTGGGACTAGTTTGACTGGGATTATGGTTAAGGGATTGGGACTAGTAACACTGGAATTAGAGTTAGGGGATTGGGACCAGTTTTAATGGGATTTGGGTTAGGATTGGGGGATTGGTACTAGTTTGTCTGGGATTATGGTTAGTATTGGGGATTGGGACTAGTTTGACTGTGATTATGGTTAGGATTGGGGGATTGGGACTAGTTTGACTGGGATTAGGGTTAGGGGATTGGGACTAGTTTGAATGGGATTACGGATAGGATTGGGGGATTGAGACTAGTTTGACTGGGATTATGGTTAGGATTGGGACTAGTTTGACTGGGATTAGGGTCAGGATTTGTGGATTGGGACTAGTTTAAATGGGTTTATGGTTAGTATTGGGGGATTGAGACTAGTTTGACTGGGATTAGGGTTAGGATTGGGGGATTGGGACTAGTTTGACTGGGATTAGGGTTAGGGTTGGGGGATTGGGACTAGTTTGACTGGGATTATGGTTAGGATAAGGACAAGTTTTACTGCCATTATGGTTAGTATTGGGGATTGGGGCTAGTTTTACTGGGATTAGGGTTAGGGGATTGGGACTAGTTTGACTGGGATTGTGGTTAAGATTGGGACTAGATTGACTGGGATTAGGTTTAGGGTTGGGGCATTGGGACTAGTTTGACTGTGATTATGGTTAGGATTGGGGATTGGGGCTAGTTTGACTGGTATTATGGTTAGGATTGGGTGATTGGGACTAGTTTGACTGGGATTAGGGTAAGGATTGGGGATTGGGACTAGTTTGACTGGGATTATGGTTAGGGGATTGGGACTAGTAACACTGGTATTAGGGTTAGGGAATTGGGACCAGTTTGAATAGGATTATGGTTAGGAAAGGGGGATTGGGACTAGTTTTACTGGTATTAGAGGATTGGGATTAGTTTGACTGTGATTAGGGTTAGGATTGGGGATTGGGGCTAGTTTTACTGGGATTAGGGTTAGGGGATTGGGACTACTTTGACTGGGATTATAGTTAGGATTGGGACTAGTTTGACTGGGATTAGGGTTAGAATTTGTGGATTGGGACTAGTTTGACTGGGATTATGGTTAGTGTTGCAGGGTTGGGACTAGTTTGACTGGGATTAGGATTAGGATTGGGGGATTGGAACTAGTTTGACTGGGATTATGGTTAGGGTATAAGTTTGACTGGGATTGTGGTTAGGATTGGAGGGTTGGGACTAGTTTGACTGGGATTAGGTTTAGGATTGTTGGATTGGGACTAGTTTGACTGTGATTATGGTTAGGATTGGGCATTGGGATTAGTTTGTCTGGGATTATGGTTAGGATAGGGGGATTGGGGCTAGTTTGACCGGGATTAGGTTTAGGGTTAGGGGATTGGGACTAGTTTGCCTAGGATTGGGTGATTGGGACAAGTTTGACTGGGATTATGGTTAGGATTGGGGGATTGGGACTAGTTTGACTGGGATTATGGTTAGGAAAGGGGGATTGGGACTAGTTTTACTGGGATTATGGTTAGTATTGGGGATTGGGATAAGTTTGACTGGGATTAGGGTTAGGATTGGGGATTGGGACTAGTTTGATTGGCATTATGGTTAGTATTGGGGATTGGGACTAGTTTGACTGGGATTAGGGTTAGGGGATTGGGACTAGTAACACTGGTATTAAGGTTAGAGTATTGGGACCAGTTTGAAAAGGATTATGGTTAGGAAAGTGGGATTGGGACTAGTTTTACTGGGATTAGGGTTAGGATTGGGGATTGGGATTAGTTTGACTGGTATTAGGGTTAGGATTGGGGATTGGGACTAGTTTGACTGGGATTAGGGTTAGGATTGGGACTATCTTGACTGAGATTATGGTTAGTATTGGGGGATTGGGGCTAGTTTGATTGGGATTAGGGTTAGGGGATTGGGAATAGTTTTACTGGTATTAGGGGATTGGGACTAGTTTGACTGGGAGTAGGGTTAGGATTAGGGATTGGGGCTAGTTTTACTGGGATTAGGGTTAGGGGATTGTGACTAGTTTGACTGGGATTATGGTTAGGATTGGGGGATTGGGACTAGCTTGACTGGGATTATGGTTAGGATCAGGACTAGTTTGACTGTGATTATGGTAGTATTGGGGATTGGGACTAGTTTTACTGTGATTACAGTTAGGGGATTGGGATTAGTTTGACTGGGATTGTAGTTAGGATTGGAGGATTGGGACTAGTTTGACAGATTATGGTTAGGATTGGGGGATTGGGACTAGTTTTACTGGGATTAGGGTTAGGGGATTGGGACTTGTTTGACTGGGATTATGGTTAGGTTTGGGGGATTGGGACTAATATGACTGGTATTAGGGTTAGGATTGGGGGATTGGGAATAGTTTAACTGGGATTATGGTTAGGGGATTGGGACTAGTAACATTGGGATTATAGTTAGGGGACTGGGATTATGGTTGGCATTGGGGGATTGAGACTAGCTAAAATGGGATTAGGGTTAGGGGATTGGGACCAGTTTGAATTGGATTACGGTTAGGATTGGGGGATTGGGACTACTTTGACTAGGATTGGGGTTAGGATTTGTGGATTGGGACTAGTTTGAGTGGGATTATTGTTAGTATTGGGGGATTGGGACTAGTTTGACTGGGATTAGGGTTAGGATTGGGGGATTGGGGCTAGTTTGACTGGGATTAGGTTTAGGGTTAGGGGATTGGGACTAGTTTGACTAGGATTATGGTTAGGATTGGGTGATTGGGACTAGTTAGTCTCGGATTATGGTTAGGATTGGGGGATTGGGACTAGTTTGACTGGGATTATGGTTAGGAAAGGGGGATTGGGACTAGTTTTACTGGAATTATGGTTAGGATTTGAGATTGGGATAAATTTGACTGGTATTAGGGTTAGGATTGGGGATTGGGACTAGTTTGATTGGCATTATGGTTAGTATTGGGGATTGGGACTAGTTTGACTGGGATTAGGGTTAGGATTGGGATTGGGATTAGTTTTATTGGGATTAGGGTTAGGATTTGGGGATTGGGATTGGTGTGACTGGGGTTATGGTTAGTATTGGGGGATTAGGACTTGTTTGACTGGGATTAGGGTTAGGATTGGGGGATTGAGACTCGTTTGACTGAGATTAAGGTTAGGATTGGGGGATTGAGACTAGTTTGACTGGGATTATGGTAAGGATTTGGGAATTGGGACTAGTTTGAATGCGATTAGGGTTAGGATTGGGATTGGGACTAGTTTGACTGGGATTATGGTTAGAATTGGGGAATTGGGACTAGTTTGACTGGGATTTTGGTAAGGATTGGGGACTAGTTTGACTGGGATTAGGGTTAGAATTGGGGAATTGGTACTAGTTTGACTGGGATTATGGTTAGTATTGGGACTAGTTTGACTGGGATTAGGGTTAGGATTGGGGGATTGTGACTAGTTTGACGTGGATTAAGGTTAGGGGATTGTGACTAGTAACACTGGGATTAGGGTTAGGGGATTGGGACCAGTTTTAAAGGGATTATGATTAGGATTGGGGGATTGGGACTAGTTTGATAGGGATTATGATTAGGATTGGGGGATTGGGACTAGTTTGACTGGGATTGGGGTTAGAATTGGGGGATTGGGACTAGTTCTACTAGGATTATGTTTAGAAATGGGGATTTGGACTAGTTTTACTGGGATTATGATTAGGATTGGGACTAGTTTGACTTGGATTTGGGTTAGGATTGGGGATTAGTTTGACTGGGATTAGGGTTGGGATTGGGACTAGTTTGAATGGGATTATGGTTAAGGGATTGGGACTAGTAGCACTGGGAATAGGGTTGGGGATTGGGACCAGTTTGAATGGGATTATGGTTAGGAAAGGGGGATAGGGACTAGTTCGACTGGGATTATGGTTAGGAATTGGGATTGGGATTAGTTTGACTGGGATTAGGGTTAGGATTGTGGATTAGGACTAGTTTGATTGGCATTATGGTTAGTATTGGGGATTGGGATTAGGGTTAGGATTTGGGGATTGGGATTGGTGTGACTGGGGTTATGGTTAGTATTGGGGGATTAGGACTTGTTTGACTGGGATTAGGGTTAGGATTGGGGGATGATTAAGACTCTTTTGACTGGGATTATGGTTAGGATTGGGGGATTGGGACTAGTTTGACTGGGATTAGGGTTAGGATTGGGACTAGTTTGACTGGGATTATGGTTAGGATTGGGGATTGGGGCTAGTTTTCCTAGGATTAGGGTTAGAGGGTTGGGACTAGTTTAACTGGGATTAGGGTTAGGATTGGGGGATTGGGACTAGTTTGATTGGGATTATGATTAAGGGATTGGGACAAGAAACACTAGGATTAGGGTTAGGGGATTGGGACCAGTTTGAATGGGATCATGGGTAGGAAAAGGGGATTGGGACTAATTTGACTGGGATTATGGTTAGGATTGGAGATTCAGACTAGTTTGTCTGAGATTAGGGTTAGGATTGGGGGGAAGTTGGGACTAGTTTGACGGTGATTATGATTAGGATTGAGATTGGGATTAGTTTTATTGGGATTAGGGATAGGATTTGGGGATTGGGATTGGTGTGACTGGGGTTATGGTTAGTATTGGGGGATTAGGACTTGTTTGACTGGGATTAGGGTTAGGATTGGGGATTGAGACTCGTTTGACTGGGATTATGGTTAGGATTGGGGGATTGGGACTAGTTTGACTGGGATTATGGTTAGAATTGTGGCATTGAGACTAGTTTGACTGAGATTAAGGTTAGGATTGGGGGATTAAGACTAGTTTGACTGGGATTATGGTAAGGATTTGGGAATTGGGACTAGTTTGAATGCGATTAGGGTTAGGATTGGGATTGGGACTAGTTTGACTGGGATTATGGTTAGTATTGCGGGATTGGTACTAGTTTGGGATTATAATTAGGATTGGGGGATTGGGACTAGTTTGACTTGGATTATGGTTAGTATTGGGAGATGGGGACTAGTTTGATTGGGATTAGGGTTAGGGGATTGGGACTAATAACACTGTGATTAGAGTTACAGGATTGGGACCAGTTTGAATGGGATTATGATTAGGGTTGGGACAAGTTTGACTGGGATTATGGTTACAAAAATGCAAAAAAGAAAAGAGACTTAACTCCAATATGAGCAGTGCATGCCTGGGTTAACCACTATAATTGCATTTCAACCCCAAAAGGGACTATGTAAAGTATCCCAAACAGGAGGGGACAGAGAAAAGCGGGGTTAATGAAAGGGCAAAACACAGGTAATTATATCAAAAATGAAAATTTGTTGGCTCATACACAAATTACAGGTAGAAGGGTAAAGACCCAATAGTGTACTGTTCCTGGTAAAAAATTGCCGACCACCTAAATAGGCTGGTCTGTCGCAAACCACAGAAAACAGGGGGAACAAAACAACATGTAACAAAAACATAAAACATAAACAGCGTCCGGAATTGGTGTCAGCCTTGTCGTCCACCGTGGGAAGTGCCCAGGAATTACTGGATAGGGCCCCAAGGCTGACATTGATTCCCCAGGTGGATGGGTGAAGCTTGGGAGGGGATGGAGGACGGGGAAGAGAGAGAGAAAAAAAAATATGGTGTTGTCAAAATGTGTCTAGGGGGCACATAGTGGACACCGGCTGGTGGGGGTGCCCGACTGGTATCTACAGTCTGGAGGAACCGGACAGCATAAGATAGTCGGCAAATATGGCAAAGTTCAATGCTGTGTGACTGTGTATCACCGTCAAAGCAATGTTGCTATGGGTAGCCTGAAATCCGGAATGTCCTGGTCTGAGTATATTCTCAGAGAGCCGGGAGTGGTGAGCTGTCTGTAGAGTGCACAACTGGCATGTAAGATAGATCAAGGAATGAAAACAGCCATGGTACATTACCACCCCCGGTTGTAGATAGATGCCATCAACTGCTTCCAAAGCTGATGCCTTCCTGTATCAGTGTCCTGCCGTCATAAGGTCTCAGATCCTTGAGGTGGTATCTGTTGAAGAAACGCTGCGTGCGTGGTACAGGTGAGCTAGTGTGTATGGGGAAGCATGGGTAGATCAGACATCTAGGTGTAGAGCCTCGTCTGTGTGCTTCCAAAGTCTCCCTGAGTGCCGAGCGGTCCTGTGAACAAGCTCCTCCCACAGGATGGCACGCTCACGAACACCAATGGGGAATGGCGTCAAGACGTAGCGTCTGGGCGGACTTGACGTCAACGCGTTTAACATTTGGGGGTGTGTAGCTTCATCTGGACATGAGTAATGTCTCTGAGAATATATTCAGAGCAGGACATTCCGGATTTAAGGCTACCCATAGCAACATTGCTTTGACGGTAAAACATAGTGACGCAGCATTGAACTTTACCATTTTTGCCCTCTATCTTATGCTGCCCGGTTCCTCCAGACTGTAAATACCAGTCGGGCACCCCCACCAGCCTGTGTCCACTATGAGCCCCCTAGACACATTGGGGTTGATTTACTAAAGGCAAATTGACTGTGCACTTTGCAAAGTGCAGTTGCACTCTGCAAGAGCAGGTGCTTCAGAGCTTATTAATATATAATAGTGTAGCGCTATATGTATATATAAATAATAAATCTTACATAACTAAGCAGTGAGCAAAAAACAAGCCATCCCTAGCAAGGCAAAATAATGTAGAGACAACTCTGAGTGATTCACAACAACTCTTGAGATACAGTAAATGTTATAGCCCTTGAAATAAGTGAATATAATAAGTCTATAATACGAAAATATTCATACATATGTAACAAATCAACCAATATAGTCCATAAAATTAACAAATGTATTAATAGTGGCTAGTGGAATAGAAGACCACCACCAAAAGTCTATGAGGGTTAAATGTTGAAAAATGAAGGAAATGAACTCCCAAGCTTCCTCGTAAACAAAATTGGTCACTTCTGGCAGGTGAATAGATAGATAAGGAACCACAGATGGATGGAGGGTCTAAATGAGTGGCGGGACCATCACCAGATCATCAAAAGAGGCTTACCAGAATCAGATGACTTGAGAAGACCTACGTCTTACAAGTCTAAGAAAGCTTATTGACCACCAGGTCTGGCAAGATGAATCGTCAGATATCCACAGCTTCCAATGGGAGGAGGGGTCTCACCACAACTTCAAACATCCCCAAAACGGTCCAACAGGCCAAACGGATATTTCAAATACCATGCGAGAAATAAAGCTCACATGGCATGATATTGTTTAAAAACATCAATTTATTAAAATAATCAAAGAAAACACTCACATGATAGGAGATCACAAATAGCTCCAAAAAGATCAATCGTGGTAATCATGAGGAGTCCACCCGACATGTTTCGGCTACAGAGCCATCATCTGGGGTCTAGACCAGAAACCGGAAGCTACGAGCATTTTATGACTTAGATTTCACCGAATGTAAACAGCGCCATTGGGAAATTGGGAAAGCATTTTATCACACCGATCTTGGTGTGGTCAGATGCTTTGGGGGCAGAGGAGAAATCTAGGGTCTAATAGACCCCAATTTTTTCAAAAAAGAGTACCTGTCACTATCTATTGCTATGATAGGGGATATTTACATTCCCTGAGATAACAATAAAAATGATTTTAAAAAAAAAATGAAAGGAACAGTTTAAAAATAAGATAAAAAAAAACAATAATAATAAAGAAAAAAAAAAAAAAGCACCCCTGTCCCCCCGCTCTCACGCTAAGGCGAACGCCAGCGTCGGTCTGGCGTCAAATGTAAACAGCAATTGCACCATGCATGTGAGGTATCACCGCGAACGTCAGATCGAGGGCAGTAATTTTAGCAGTAGACCTCCTCTGTAAATCTAAAGTGGTAACCTGTAAAGGCTTTTAAAGGCTTTTAAAAATGTATTTAGTTTGTCGCCACTGCACGTTTGTGCGCAATTTTAAAGCATGTCATGTTTGGTATCCATGTACTCGGCCTAAGATCATCTTTTTTATGTCATCAAACATTTGGGCAATATAGTGTGTTTTAGTGCATTAAAATGTAAAAAAGTGTGTTTTTTCCCGAAAAAATGCGTTTGAAAAATTGCTGCGCAAATACTGTGTGAAAAAAAAAATGAAACACCCACCATTTTAATCTGTAGGGCATTTGCTTTAAAAAAATATATAATGTTTGGGGGTTCAAAGTAATTTTCTTGCAAAAAAAAAATATTTTTTTATGTAATCAAAAAGTGTCAGAAAGGGCTTTGTCTTCAAGTGGTTAGAAGAGTGGGTGATGTGTGACATAAGCTTCTAAATGTTGTGCATAAAATGCCAGGACAGTTCAAACCCCCCCCCAAATGAACCCATTTTGGAAAGTAGACACCCCAAGCTATTTGCTGAGAGGCATGTCGAGTCCATGGAATATTTTATATTGTGACACAAGTTGCGGGAAAGAGACAATTTTTTATTTTTTTAATTTTTTTTGCGCAAAGTTGTCACTAAATGATATATTGCTCAAATATGCCATGGGAATATGTGAAATTACACCCCAAAATACAATCTGTTGCTTCTCCTGAGTATGGGGATACTGCATGTGTGAGACTTTTTGGGAGCCTAGCCGCGTACGGGACCCCGAAAACCAAGCACTGCCTTCAGGCTTTCTAAGGCCGTAAATTTTTGATTTCACTCTTCACTGCCTATCACAGTTTCGGAGGCCATGAAATGCCCAGGTGGCAAAAAACCCCCCCAAATGACCCCATTTTAGAAAGTAGACACCCCAAGCTATTTGCTGAGAGGTATAGTGAGTATTTTGCAGACCTCGCTTTTTGTCACAAAGTTTTGAAAATTGAAAAAAGAAAAAAACATTTTTTTTTCCTCGTCTTTCTTTATTTTCAAAAACAAATGAGAGCTGCAAAATACTCACCATGCCTCTCAGCAAATAGCTTGGGGTGTCTACTTTCCAAAATGGGGTCATTTGGGGGGGTTATGCCATCTGGGCATTTTATGGCCTTCAAAACTGTGATAGGTAGTGAGGAGTAAAATCAAAAATGTACGCCCTTAGAAATCCCGAAGGCAGTGATTGGTTTTCGGGGCCCCGTACGCAGCTAGGCTCCCAAAAAGTCCCACACATGTGGTATCCCCATACTCAGGAGAAGCAGATAAATGTATTTTGGGGTGCAATTCCACATATGCCCATGGCCTGTGTGAGCAATATATCATTTAGTGACAACTTTTTGTAATTTTTTTTTTTTGTCATTATTCAATCACTTGGGACAAAAAAAAATAATATTCAATGGGCTCAACATGCCTCTCAGCAATTTCCTTGGGGTGTCTACTTTCCAAAATGGGGTCATTTGTGGGGGTTTTGTACTGCCCTGCCATTTTAGCACCTCAAGAAACGACATAGGCAGTCATAAATTAAAGGCTGTGTAAATTCCAGAAAATGTACCCTAGTTTGTAGGCACTATAACTTTTGCGCAAACCAATAAATATACACTTATTGACATTTTTTTTACCAAAGACATGTGGCCGAATACATTTTGGCCTAAATGTATGACTAAAATTGAGTTTATTGGGTTTTTTTTAGAACAAAAAGAAAATATCATTTTTTTTCAAAATTTTCGGTCTTTTTCCGTGTATAGCGCAAAAAATAAAAATGGCAGAGGTGATCAAATACCATCAAAAGAAAGCTCTATTTATGGGAAGAAAAGGACGCAAATTTCGTTTGGGTACAGCATTGCATGACCGCGCAATTAGCAGTTAAAGCGACGCAGTGCCAAATTGTAAAAAGTGCTCTGGTCAGGAAGGGGGTAAAACCTTCCGGGGCTGAAGTGGTTAAGGTCATTTAAAACTTTGCATTATACTAACTCATGTGTTGCTGTATTGAGGTTGAAATATTTTTGATTGGTACCTCAATACACTAAGGCAATGCACATGCTTTTTAGTGTGCCTCAATGTATGGCAATGCATCATAATGCATTTTGGTGTGTTGACAGCCCATTTTACCTTAATGCAACACACTTTAAAGCACATGTTGAGTGTTACCGCACCACAAAAATACAAATGGGGCCTCAACATTTAATAAAAATGTTACTACATTTATACCATTTAATTCCACATCTGCGGTGCGCAGCGATCTACCTGTCACTTGCCAACAGCTGGCGCCTGACGGGTAGATCGAGATTAGCCAGCATGCAGAGTAGCGCAGTAGCGCAGGGAGCTTCCGTAGTAGTAAGTAGTAAGTTCTCGCCACACATCACGCTGTTCCCCGGTGGCCCCTCCTCTCTTCTTGTCTATACCAGATGATCTTACAAGCAAATTGGTATAGACGAGAAGATAGGAGGGGCCGCTGGGGAACAGCGTGATGACACGAGAGACTGAGAGAGAACTTACTACTACAGAAGCTCCCTGCGCTACTCTGCATGCTGGCTAATCTCGATCTACCCGTCAGGCGCCAGCGGTTGGCAAGTGATGGGTAGATCGCTGTGCACTGCAGATGTGGCTAAAAGTGAAACTGGCCACACTGAGCCATCGGCCCACCGGGAATCTCCCGGTAGTCCCGATGGCCAGTCCATCCCTGGCTGCTGCCATAACATTGATATTCCTCTTCCAAGTTTGGACGCATAACGACGGTGGTCGGTTCTGAAGTGAATTCTGTTATGTGAAAAGTGTTCTGTGAATTCCTTAAAGGTTTTTTTTAAGGAACCTTAGTGAGCAAACAACATCATGAAGTCAAAAAGAACACACCAGCCAGATATGGTCTAAATTGAATTTAAAAGCAGTGATTTAAAAAATAATGCTATCACGAGCTTTGAACATCTCACGGAGCTCTGTTCAATCCGTCATTGAAAAATAGAAAGAGTATGGCACAACTGCAAACCTACCAAGACATGACCGCCCACCTAAACTGACAGGCCGGACATGTAGAGCATTCATCATAGAAGCAGCCAATCGGCCCATGTTCAATGATATGTAAAGGTAAGTCTTCCTGATTTTTTAATAAACTCAAATGGACATACAAATCTCCTCTGTGCATTTTTTTTTTTGCACAGAGCTGCCCCAATCCTTTCCGTCAGGGTTTCTGGCTCATAGCTCCTGCATACGATTCAGTAAGAGTGCGGCCTTGTAGAACCTATTTCCATGGTGGCACTTATGCGGGTGCGCTCACGTGTCTAGCTTCTTCGTCCATTGACACATAGAGCAGTACTCTGCTCCACCCACCCCCATTGGCTGCCAATTTTTTTAATGTTATTGCCAACAGTGAGAGTCAATGGCTGCGCTGCTATCAATATATATAATCAGTAACCCATACCAAGACCCAATCACCGTCTCCTTTAAAAGTGATATCTGTCACAAAATGGAAGAGCCACTTCCAACTTTTCTGTGCCCACCATCAGTGCCCCCTATCAATATCCATTAGTGCTTCATGACTGTACATCCTCTCATTGCAAACTATTGCCACCTATCAGTCCACACTTGTGCCACCGATCAGTGCCACCTCATCAGTGCTCAACAGTGATGCCCCATCATAGCCCATAACTGCTAACTTATCATTGCATAATATCAGTGCCCATCAGTGCTGCCCCATAATCATTGTATACACGCCCTTTTAAAAAAAAAAATTAAGAATATGCACCGCGTACTATGTTATTCTTAAAAAATGAATTTATAAAAAGGTCACTGTATCGCATGCAAAGTGAATGTATACTAAAACTTATAAGTTTATTATATATTAATTTAACCTGTTGCCGCACGCCCACTTAGTTCGGGACCGCTGTCATATGTCGGCGGTCCAGAATGTCCGCTCTTGCATGCCTGTGGCACGGGCTAGGTTTCTAGGACATGGCACAACCCCTATCTGTGTAAAGAGCCGTGCCCGCAGCTCTTTAAAGATGTGATCGGCTGTGTCCAATCACAGACTGTCACATGTACAAAAGGAAGTGTTTATATAATATATTTAATATATTTATTGGAATTAATGAACTTTTTTTATAGATTGTGCATTTTATAAATATTAATAAAATTATTATGATTAAAAGAATTAATTTACTCTATTTTATTTTCAGATTACATAAAAATGCCAAAGTGCATTTTTAATTCCTGCCCAAATCGGACGGGCTTAAAATCTAAATATCCTGAGCTAAAACTCCACATCTTTCCCAAAAATTTGGATGTGATCAAACTATGGATTGCCTCATCTAGTTTGAGAGATGAAGACCTTATATTTGCGGCAGAAGAAATTTTAAAAGATAAAAACGGAGATCGTTTTAGAATGTGCTCTGCCTATTTTTCAGCAGAGTCATATGACAAGAAAAAAAAACACGATGCTGTTCCATCATATTTTCCCGATGACAGATCAATTTCTGTTAAAAAAAAAGGGAACTTCCCTGTTGCTGCCAATGTAAGCAATCCGTTTAGGAAAACCAGACTACTAAATGTGATGTGGGTACCCAAACAATGGAAGAAGATTTTACTTCTTTTATTTCAGAGAAATCATATCGATGTATTGCCAGTTATCGTGACATATGTCAAGATCATGATTACTCAGTGTTTTGTCCTATACTTGACACCGATTTATTAAAATCTACTCCTGCAAAAATGAATATTAAGCATGGAATGGCAGAATTAGAAATCACCCCAATAAAGTCTGCTGTTACACAGTCAGATGGTGACTTTACTGAATCTTCGACTAGTGCTACACAAATATTTTTATCCGCTGAACAAAGTGTTGGTCCACTGCCAATTTCTCATGTCACTGAAACACTTAGTTTGGAATCAGCAGATAACACTATTATTTCAGGAATTGATGTTCCAAATTTGAAAGAAGATGATCCCATTGAGAGTATGGATACAAATGATCAAATGAATAGCTCATTAGATCAAAATACCACACTCAATGAAAATTATGCACCATATTTTTCAGAACTTTCTCAAACCAATATTTCTAGGGATGAAAGTAGATTTAACACTGATATGACTGTTACACCTCCCAATGAATGTTTATGTGTTGAGGAAAGAAAATTCATTGTTTTTGAATCTAGTCTGGATAAATTATTTGAGCAGATACGCTGCCCCAACGATCAATGTTTCGAAAGAATAATTAATTTAGAAAAAGTAATGGTTGGCAGCTTACTCAAAGTTTATGGCACATGCAAAGAAAACCACAAAATTCTGCTTTGGGAAAGTCAACCAAAAATTGCTAATTTTGCGGCTGGCAATGTAATTCTTGCGTCGGCCATTACTTGCAGTGGAGCATCATTAACAATGATGGAAATGATGGATCTATGCAATATACCGATTTTTTCTAAGGCAACATATCACAAATATTTGACAAGATTCATCTACAGTGGAATTGATCATACCTGGGTTGAAGAAAAAAATAAAAACTAATTTGCAAAACGATTCGATTTTTTTTAGTCGGCGATGGACAATGTGATAGCCCGGGGTTTTCGGCCAAATACTGCACATATACCATGATGGAACTGGAGTCTGAAATTATATTTGATTTTGAAACAGTGCAGGTGACTCAAACCACCTCGTCCGTTGCCATGGAAAAAATGGCATTTCAAAATTGTCTGGAACGCATTATAGAAGATAAATATGATGTGCAAGTTCTTGGAAGCGATCACCATGTGGGCATAAAGAAAAAAATGCGAGAAGAATATAGCCATATTTCACATCAGATTTGACCTGTGGCACTATGTCAAATCTTTTAAAAAAAATTTGTAAAGGCCAGCAAGAAAGCTAATTGTAAAGAGTTGCAATTTTGGCTTTCTGCAGTAATAAACCATTTTTACTGGTGCAGTAGGCACTGTAAGGGAGATACTGAAATATTTTGGAGCACATAGACATCCCTACTGTACCATGTACGCAACATACATGAGTGGGAGGAGGCTGGTGAAACAAAGTACTGTAAGCATACTCCGATAAGTGACTCTGATGTCCATGTGGAATGGTTAATAAAACCCAGTGCAGCATTCAAGGCACTTGAGGAATTAGTACTGTCAACACAATTGAAAAATGATGTCCCTCATTTGGTGCTGTACTGTCGCACTGGTGCTATCGAAACTTTTTATTCCAGTGTTCTTAAATATCATAGCAAACGGTTACATTACAGGATGAACTCCATGGAGGCACGAACAAAGTTGGCCATTCTATCACATAACAATAATGTTGGTCGTTCACAAGCCATAGTTCGTAGACCGACAAAGAAAAGTGAAGAGCTTGGCACAAAAAGAACCTCTTTAGAGCACCCCCGCTCTAGGAAGAAATGGATAGTGCGTAAAATATATGACCCTGTATGCCATGATCATTTTACAAAACTAATGAAGACAATTGTTCTTGTTGCTGCTGGAAAAATAACACTGACATGGAAATCTAAAGAGGATCTTATGTCTGTAAATAAAGCATCTTCAGAAAGACCTGAAAAAAAATATGCTGTGTCCATGCATAAGTCACGATTTCCCTTGCATAGGGAGGAAGATTAGATGGCATGAACCTATCTGTTAAAAAATAAATGTAATTTTTTTTACTTATATACTTTATCAAAAATATTTTATAAAAATATTTATGTTCATAATATTTTTTTTTTATTTCTAGATATTCCTACATTGTTACGGTATCTTATTTGTTTCAGGTTAGTATTACATTTATATAAAATGTATATTTTATGTAATGAAAGTTATAATATAACATATATGAATAATTTCTCTATCATTTTAGATTTGAATTTTGGAAAAACTTTTCTTCAAGTAATGGTTTAATATATAAAATTTAAAAATTTGTGGACAACAGAAATTACTTTCAATAACTTTATTTTAATGCTCTAAATAATAAAAATGGTAATTTAATCCAAGAAAATGTGTTTTCTTTTTTTAACTAAGATATATTGGTGAAAAAATAATACTTTTCAATATGTTTTTTCTTCAAAGACTCATTTACATTGTTAACCAATAAATTATTGTCATATCATAATCAATTATTGATTAATATTCATATACCATGTAAATAATATATATATATATATATATATATATATATATATATATATATATATATATATATATATATATATATATATATATATATAAATATAATATAAAAATTCATTTTAATTAAAAACTTGACAAATAAAATAAATAATATTATAAAAAAAACACATAAATTAAGATTTAAATTTTTTATTCAAGCACTTGTCAAATAACATTGTACAGATAAATAATAAAAAATAATAATCTAGGTTATTTTTGCAATTTAATTAAAGAAGTTTTTTTTTTTTTTTTTTTTCAACAAATTTTATTGAAAGTGAAAATACAGTACACGTTATGCAAGACGTACAATAGAGGAAATTTTTCAGCTTACAATATTTGGTAATGCATATTACATATCTTATTACAGAATTTAAGAGTATATGGTTAAGTGTTGACTAGCTTCAGTAAATAGATAGTCATTGTACACTTGGTAGATTTAAAAATGTATTTTCATCTGAAGGTGTCAGAATGGTGAAGAGAAATATCCGAATTAAAAAGACGGGATAAAATTGCTTTGCAACCATACCCTCGGTAAATGTAAATCCCAAAAAGTTCTGTGTACTTAACTTATTTATACATGTTAGTGACAAGGGGTTTGGGTAGAGTCAGTAGGATTAGAGGTATATGTGGTTGGGGGGGTCTCCTGTTTTCCTCTCTCTCTGCCACAGCCCCCCCTCTCTTTCAGGGTATACTCGTTTTGTATTCATCTGTGGTAAGAAAATGTAGCCAGCAGGCCCATGTGTGATTGAATTTGGTGGGTGTGTCTTTCGTTTGATGTATGAGTTCTTCCATCTCTGCAGTCTTTTGTATACGTTTGTACCAGTCTGCTACAGTTGGTGGGTCGGGGGATCGCCATTTGCATGGAACACACATCTTTGCTGCGTTTACCATGTGCATAGCAAGAGAGCGAAAATATGAGCGTGTTGGAGTTGTGGAGTGGTGAAGGAGGAATTGCTCTGGGGTGTAGTCAAGTGTGTAGGTAGTTACTTGTTTGATAACTCTGTGAACCTCTTTCCAGAACGGTTGGATTTTGGGGCATGTCCACCATATATGTATGAGGGATCCAATGTCTGTATGACATCTCCAGCAGTGCTGGGGAAGAGCGGTGTTAAAGTGGTGTAGTGTAAGTGGGGTTCTGTACCACCTGGATAGTATTTTGAATGCATTCTCCTGTATTTGAACATTAATGGTTCCCTTGTGTATGTGCGTGTATATATTTTCCCAGTCTTTTTCTGTGAGGATGATAACCAGTTCTTGTTCCCATTTTTTGTTGTGCCATAGTAAGTTTGAGTTCTGGTTCGAGAATAACATGGTATAAGTAAGAGAGATTAAGTGTTTTTGAGGTTCCTCTGTCAAGCATAGGGACTCGAAAGCAGTGGTATGTCTTGCTCATTCTGGTTGGGGTTTGGGTCTATTAAAAAAATGTCTAATTTGTACATATGTCCAGAAGGGGAATGAGGCTGCATTCATTTTGGTGGCCAATTCTTCTTGAGTCAAAAGGCGACCATCAGTAAAAAAGTGTTCTGCTCGAATGTTTGGGTGAGGCCAGCCTTCAGTTAGAAAGGAAGGATATGTTCCTGGTGTGAACTCTGGGTTGTGTGCTAATGGAGTCATTGGACCTAGGATGGAAGAAACACCATGTTTGTTGCATGCTTCCCGAAAGGAGATCAGTGTTGGATTTATGAGTGGGTGAGATTTACATTCTGTGGTGACGTGTTGCGGTGTGGTCCAGGGGAGTTGAGCTAACGGGAGGGGTGACATTGATTGTTCCAGTCGGATCCAGTCTTTATACTTAGTGTGTACGTTCCAATCTATGACCCTTGTGAGGTGACATGCTTGTTGGTATTTTTTTATGTCGGGTAACCCTATTCCTCCCTTAAGTTTGGGATATGTGAGCCTGGTGTAGTTAAGTCTTGGTTTTATTTTACCCCACACAAATTTTATGCAAGCTGTGCGATACGTTGAAAAGAAAGCAGGTGGGAGTTTGATTGGGATTGTTTGCAAAAGGTATAATAGTCTGGGTAAAATGTTCATTTTAATGATTGCGTTTCTCCCAAACCAATAAAATAACCCGGAAGCCCAGTTTGTTAAATCTTTAATTATGTTTTGTAGCAGTGGTAGGTGGTTTAGGGAGTATAGGTCAGTAAGGGATTTTGGGAGTTGTATGCCCAGGTAGGTGATTGCACGGTCGTTCCAGGTGAATGGGAATATTGTTTGGCAATGTTGGTATGTTGCGGGTGGTAAGGTGACATTTAAGGCGTTAGATTTTGTGAAGTTAATTTGGAGGTTTGTTAGAGTCTTAAAGGTATCAAAGTCTTTGAGTAGGTTTGGGATAGTGGTGAGCGGGTCAGTAAGAAAAAGCAGTATGTCGTCCGCAAAGGCTGCTAATTTATATGTGCAGTTTTTAATCTCAATGCCTTTCACATCTGGGTTCTCCCTTAGTCTTCTCATAAGTGGTTCAAGTGTGAGGATAAATATTATAGGGGAAAGGGGGCATCCTTGGCGTGTTCCGTTCGATATGGAGAAGGCATCCGACAGGTGGCCATTAACGCGGACTCTTGCGGTTGGGTTAGCATATAGCGCCATTATGAGGCTTAGCAGTTTTGCTGGGAGGCCTATAGCCCGTAAAGCTTCCGTCATGTAGTCCCAGGCCACTCTGTCGAACGCCTTCTCCGCATCGAGGGAAAGCATGAATCCTTGGTGTTTGGTGGAGGTCAGCCAATGGTGGACGTTTAGGGCTTTGAGCGTGTTATCTCTCGCTTCTCTTCCCTGGACAAATCCAACTTGGTCGAGGTGTATAAGCTGGGGGAGGAGGGGGAGAAGTCTGTTTGCTAATGTTTTGGTGTACCATTTGAGGTCTACGTTGAGTAGTGAGATGGGTCTGTAGTTGGAGACTATATTTGGGTCCTTATTTGGCTTAGGGATTACAGCAATGTGGGCGCTTAAGAGGTCTCTAGGGGGTTCCGAGGAGGACGTGAATGAGTTGAGGGCAGATAGAAAAAATGGGATAAGTGTATCTGCGTATGTTTTGTAGTATCCTACAGTCAGACCGTCTGGTCCGGGACTTTTGCCTGTTTTTAGTTGTTTCAATGCTTGGGCAACTTCTTCTACGGTCAAAGGGTTGTCAAGATCTTGTGCCATGGACTCGGAAATAGGGGATGGACTGTATTTTCGTAAAAGTCAGTGATTAGTTGTTTTCTTGTCCCTTCAGTTGCTATTGGGGTCGTGGGGGAGAGGTTGTATAATTTAGTGTAGTATTTAACGAAGTGATTTGCTATGTCCGGTGTCGAGTTCATTTTTTTCCCTAAGGTATCTGTGATTGAGTGTATTGTCGTTGAAGCTTTTTTGTGCTGTAAGGATCTCGCAAGCATTTTACTGGCTTTATTGCCATATTCATAAAATGTTTTCTGCGATAGGATATATCTACGATGTATTTGTTTTCCTAGAGGGTCCAACAGTTCCTGTCGGGTGTCAGAGAACTCACACAGCAAGCACCCGTCTCCATGCAGCAGCTGCAAATCCTCATTCTGCTAATGCAAAGGTGCATGCACGGAACCATAGCCAGAGGTAAATGAGATCCAGGGTGAGCATGCACAATGGCACCTCTATGCGAATGCGCACACGCGCTAACGCGCGTCCGCGAGCCCCAAGGCGCTAATATGCTAACGCACATGCGCCAATGTGCCAAAGTGCTAATGTGCTAACGCGCATGTGCCAATGT
The DNA here is from genome assembly GCA_037952925.1 of Lithobates clamitans. Classification (NCBI taxonomy): domain Eukaryota; kingdom Metazoa; phylum Chordata; class Amphibia; order Anura; family Ranidae; genus Lithobates; species Lithobates clamitans. Next base: position 132,813 of record JBBGZY010001514.1, on the reverse strand, counting down.
GCTAAGTTGCTAATGCACATGCGCGTACGCACGTACGCTGGCGCCAATCCTGGCACACAGCACCCTATATAAACAGAGAGTCTGCCTAGCATCAGTGCTGGATTGTCTTCAGCTTGTTCCTGTGTTCCTGTGTTCCTGTTGTTATTCTGCCTGATTGACCTTGTTCCTGAAAACCCGGCTATCTTCTGACCATTCTCTTGGATCTCCCCTGCCTGCTGAACCTGCCTCTACTTGCAATACTGACCTTGGCTTGAACTTATGATTACGGCTCTGCTTCCTGATTCTGTACCCTGCTGCCCGTCTGTTGCCAACCCCTGCCTGTTCCTGACTACGGTTTTGCCTTCTGACTTGGTACCCCGCTGCCAGCCTGTTGCCGACTCCTGCCTGTTCCTGATTCTGCAGTTGATCCTGATCTGGCTCCCGCTGAACAAGTTTGGTGATCAGTTTCCACATCTCCTCAGCAGAGGTTCCTATATCTCCAAGTTCCAGCCTCCTGCCTGCAGGCACCTGCACCCTTTCGTTGCCCTCGCACTCCCTGTACCCACCACCAGGGGTGCTTGGACCGGAACCGTGCAAAAGGCCACCCTCATCATTTCGGGCTCCGCTGTAAGGTACGTGACATCGGGTTTGAATAAGTTCAGTTAGGGTAGTTAAAGCTTTTGTGTGCTTGTGTGCTTTTTCTAGATTTTGAATCTTTTCCGTGAGTGTTTTATATTGTCGTTGTCGTTCACGGTTACGTTTCGCTGCTGCTGCGATAAATAGGCCACGGACCACGCATTTGTGGGCTTCCCAATTAGTAAGTGGGCAGGTGTCGGGGGGTTTATTGTCTTGGAAGTACTGTTTAAGGCGGTTTTCGACTTCAACTGCGATGGTGGGGTCTGTGAGTAGGGAGGGATCCAGTCGCCATATCTGTGAGCGAGGAATGGTATTAGGGAAGGTCAATGTCATGGAGATAGGGTGGTGATCAGAGAGAAACATAGCGTCTATGGATGCGTGTTTGAGATTGGGCAGATCTTTTTGTGATATGAAAATGTAATCTATTCTGGAGTAACGACGATGCGGCAGTGAATAGAAGGTGAAATCTTTGCCATTGGGGTATAACGTTCTCCAAGCATCGTGAAGTAGCAGGGTTTGAAGAAGTGATTTTATTTTTTGGAGGGCGGTATAGGGAAGAGATGATGTTCCCGTTGAGGTGTCTTGCGTTGGGTTGAGTGGTATATTAAAGTCTCCGCCGAGAAGGAGGATACCTTCCTGGAAGGTGGTTAACAAGTCAGTGATGTTGCGAAAGAAGGATACCTGGTTGCTGTTAGGTGTATATATGTTAGCTAGTGTGATTTTCTGGTTCAGGTATGATCCTTTCAGAAATAGGTATCTGCCATCTTTATCAAGCAATGTGTCGGTTAGTTGAAAAGGGCATTTTTTCCCTATGATAATTGATACCCCTTTAGATTTGGAGAGTGGGTTGTTGCATGGTATACTGTCGGGTAATGATGGTTGTGTAATTTTGGTGTGGAGTCGGACCGGAAATGGGTTTCTTGTATAAAGATAATGTCAGCTTTGTTTCGGTGCATTGTTAAAAGAAGTTGAGAGCGTTTTTCTGATATGTTGAGGCCTTTAGCGTTAAGTGAGATAATTTTAAGAGTGGGTATGACTGCAGGATTTAACGGGGAGCACATCTTGCCAACTTATTAGTGAGACTGCTGGTGGAAGCGTGTAGTATGTTTGAGGGGCTGTGACAGAGAGACAGGCAGAGAGATCGGGATGCTGGAAACTTTGAGTGTGGGTGTAAGTAGTAAATGTAATTAAGTATGTGGTGGTCTAGGAGCAATAGAGATGTGTGTGGTGGTTTTTGTTTTGGGGGGGGGAAGGGTGGGTGGAGAAGGAAAGGTGGGAAGAGGGTGGGGGTGTTCCGGAGACAGGTGGCAGATGGTTCACCTGTCCGGGTGGGTGGGATCCACAAGTTTGGATAGTCCGGAAAGTGTCAGTGGCGTGTGTTATTTGAGGTGAAATATGAGGAGATAAGCTTGTATTATGCCACTGTGTGGGGGTTGGTCTGTCCAAAGAGGGATGTAAAACAAGTTTTACAGTCTGAGCCATCGGACTCATAGCCCATTCAGGCGCATGTGTTAATAATTGGGGTTTAAGTGTCTAAGGTGGACACGTGGTACGGTGGGATAGTGATTATGCCTCGGGGTATGAGTAGTTGGGACACAGAAAAAGTGTATATTGGAGGCTTTTTCTACTGCGTAGCAGTGATGGAACCCTTTGGGGAGGATGTAGTGGCATGTGCTTACAGTGTATAGACGAAGTCTTGTGTGGCGTAAACTGTAGAACTTTTAGATAAGTGATAAACCTGTGAACAATAAACTCATAGAATCCAAGTTTAACAACTCTGTAATTGCTTAGTTACTTTATCCCTCTCTGGGACTGTATTATTATCGAGAGTGGATGGTATAACAGGGAGAAAGGCAATAGAGGAGGGGGAAGTTCTGCTGTCCCTGTTTCGTACGCTTCCCTTTCCTCTTCGTTGCATACCTTATATGATGGTATAGGCTTTTCCTCTCTTTCTCATCTGCTTTCTGCAATGCCTGTGTTGTTATGTATTAACAGAGCGGCTAGTTGCAGAAGTCAGAAGTGGCAGTCATACTCATATGTTTCGCAGAATGCCTAGATGGGTAAAGCTCAGAGGTGGTTGTGAAGGGTTAGGCGGTATGCAGACGTTTTGGAACCCGGTTGTGTATTATTTATGAAAGTGGTAGAGGTATGGGAAAGCGCATTTGTGGGATATACCGGGCATCGTTGTTGAATTGGGGGCTGGAGAAGTTGTGTGCGGTTCTCTCTGTATCATAGGGATTATTCAGTTAGGGCATTTGGGTCCGTACAGGATCGGGGCAACTATGTTGTTAGCGTGAGGGAACATGGGAGGAGAGGTTAGAATGATCGTTAACTAAACCGCCTCTGAGCTCTTGCTGTCGCTAGATACGTAAAACAAGTATCGAGGAAACCCTTCAGGTAAACTTTGCACTGCAAGATTAACTAGGAAACCGAACTGATCTAAAAACAAAAAACATGTATGAAGAGATAGCAGATAGTAAATTACCCCAGTTAACGTCTAGTGGAGAAGAGAAGTCAATCCAAGGATAAGTGCTGTCAACCAGACTTCGTGTAGAGGGGTAGATTAACTTTGTGTTTCTCTTGTGGTCGTGATGATCGGTGAAGGGAGGTTGATTGAAATCTGCTCTCCAGGGTACACTAGACCGTTCGCAGGGCAGCTGAGCTGCAGTTGTACAGATAATCTGTGAGAGATGTTTTTGTCCCACTGTTACCGAGATCATCTGATGTAATTTAGGCATTGTGGGTTGGAGGTCCGGCTTCGGTAAGAGGGTCGAGTCTGGAAGAGTCGCGGTATGAGCTGTGACTTTTGCGCATTCCTCGTAGTCGGCAATGTCCGCCGGTGTGGGGAATACTGAGATCTCTGCAAAGTGTGGGGTGTAGATGGGTTACTGTATTGGGGTTCGCAGCTCCTGTGAAAGGTTGGGAAGGGACCGCATCAGTGTAGAGCCTCTCCTTGGATTGCGTTGGTGAGGTGGCGTGCAGGAGGATAGGGGGTAGGAGCCGAGCAGAGTGGACCGGTTAGAAAAATTTAAAAGTAAAAATAACGGCAAAGAAGGAAAGATGAAAAAAACTCTTGCAGGGGTTCCAGTACTGCGTAGGGAGGGCGGTGGTGTGGGACATTTCAGTAGTCACGACGGGCTCTGCGAGGCAGGGGAGCAGACATTGGACTTCCGGGTTGTCGCTGCGGTGTAGCGTTGGAGCTGGATCTGTGAGCCGATGGGGATCTTTGCCTCCTGAAGGTCGAGTTTTGGGCTTCCATCGGTTCTTCTCGGATCGAGCTTTCCGGGTGAGAGAAGGTAAAGTCCGCATACCAATTTGGCACATCGACATAGGGTATGTTTAGGACTTGGCAGAAATTCTCCAGTTCTTCAGGAACTCTCAATAGGGCAGAGTTGCCTTGGTGTGTGGCTTGCAGGCTGAACGGGAACTTCCAGCGGTATCGGATTCCCTTGTTCCTGAGGACATCCAGTAGGGGCCGCAGGTCTTTACGGTGGCGGAGTGTGATCGCCGAAAGATCTTGATAAATGTGGATTGGGCGGCCTTCGAAGGTTAGTTGTTGTTTATCACGGGCTTTTTTAAAAATATCTTCTTTGAGGGCGAAATCGTTTATGTGGCAAACGATATCTCTTGGCGGGTCGGATTCTCTGCCACGAGGTCTGAGGGCCCTGTGTATGCGCTCCATGGCAATAGGCGTGTGGCGCGGTTGTTCAAGGAGGCGGTTGAATAGGTCTGACACTGCAGAGAGAATCTGGTCATTATTAACAGATTCGGGGAGGCCTCTCACCCTCAAATTGTGTCTTCTCCCTCTGTTGTCGAGGTCTTCAACGTGTCGCTGAAGATCTCGTAATTGTAAAGTATGTGTGTCCACCTTATGATGTATTTTCCGGATAGCGGTGTTATGTTGGGCCGTTGTGTTTTCTATTCGCTGTACTCTTCCCGCTATGGCCTGCATTTCATGACGGAGGTCCGTTATGGCCGCCAACAACGTGCCCTTTATATCAGCAGCAACTGCTCTTAAATCGTTCAGGCTTGGTTGCTGGTTCAGGGCTGGGTTGTTGTCAGTTGGAGTGGGGGGTTATTCCGTAGGGGTCAGTGTTATCCCCTCAGGGCTGCGAGCGGTGGATGAGGTGGGGGCTGGAGCCGCCATGTTGGTTCTCTTGGTCCTGAAAATCTCCGGTATGTTTTGGCTGATACGGCCGCTGAATTCCCTCGGTGAGCGGGATCTTGTTGCTGAGGGTCCACGGGAGGAAGTCCCCATGATGGGAGACTGTTTGTCAGGTGTGTTCCCCTGTTGTGTGCTTAGTATGGGCTATGGTCCGACGGAGCTCGAGGATTAAGCAGCCATCTTCTCCAAAGGCAAACCACGCCCCTAAAGAAGTTTTTTTAATCTAAAATTCCAATGCCATGTCTCCAGCGTCATAATCATTTGAATATTTAAATCCAATGTATTCACCATCTGGGTCTGGAAAAGCTGTTCTAACTGCATGAACTGCACATGAAGGTATGGGCCTTCGATTCCCTTTGCCCAGATAGCCATGTATCCATGCTGTAAAAGACTTGTATGCGGTTTTACGTACGTTTCTGTAAAATATAATATAAGTTTTGTGCAACATTAATTTAAAAAAAAATGTAAATATTTATTTATTTTTGGTAGTGAGACAAAAAAAATCATTAAATTTAAAAATCCAGGGCGTGTCCAAGATGGCGCTGGGAGCGGACGTGTAGTACCAGAGCTCCCACTCTGGACCTTTTTCCTTCTAATATCCTGGTGTGGATTTTGCATCTAATTCCCAGCCATTTATCACCAGAAACCCCCGGAGGCTCGGGGAATGCGTAGATACAGAAGAGGAGCACAGAAATCGCGAGTTCCTGAGCACACGAGATCGCCGCCGAGGTTTGGGCCTTCCCCTCCTAAGGCCTGTAACATGGAGACGCAGACCTCTGCCCCGCCGGATGGCGCGATCCAGGCCGGATCCCAGGCATTTGAGGCTCTGATGCACGCCATCTCCACTTGCCAGTCCACTCTCACCATCAAAATAGATCATGTCCAGGAGGAAACAGCCCTCATCCGACGTGATATGGATCGATTTAGAGAGCGTGTGGGTGAGGCGGAACGGCGGATCTCCACTACGGAAGATGTGCAAAGAGAACAACATGAGGACATCCAGATCCTAAAATCAAAGGTTAAAGCACTTGAATTCAGGGCCGAGGACGCCGAGAACCGGAACCGGAGAAACAATCTCTGAGTTCTCGGCCTCCCGGAAGGCGCGGAGGGGACGGATGCGGTCGGCTTCATGGAGAAACTACTCCCAACACTACTACCGAAGGCGCAGTTTTCCTCACATTTCTCTATCGAACGCGCCCATCGAATGCCTGCCAGCCGAGGCCCACAAGGAGCGCCGCCGCGCACTTTCATTTTCAAACTTCTCCATTACAGAGACAGGGACACTGTGCTCCGCTCTGCCCGCATGCAAGGAGAGTTACACTATGAAAACTCGAAGATCCTCATTTTTCCGGATTACTCTGTGGAGACACAGAGGCAACGGAAGTCTTTTGACCATGTCCGCGCCATGCTCCGACAGAAAGGGATCAAATACAACATGCTATTCCCTGCTAAACTCAGAGTGCAGGACGGCGAAAAAGTGCACTTCTTCACCTCCCCCAGAGAAGCTGCCGCGTGGGCTGATACCATCCAAAGATGACTTCCTCAGGGAAACTGAGTACGGTGTTGGAGAGGTGGCGGGGGGGGCTTTGTTTCTGAAAGGGAGAGTCTGACTCTTTGGGTGTCTCTACGGACCCCTCTCATATCATTAATGGCTAACGGGGCCTGGGGGTTCAGCACTCCCTCTGCTTCTTTACCTTTCGGACTGAGCCATGCTTCCCCTCCCTTAAGGGCATGTCCACAGGCGCACTAGTATCCTTAACTCCTAGCATGGCAACAGACAAGGCATCGGATCTGAACCCTGATCTTCACCTCCGAATAGAATTCCCTCATTTCTGCTGTCTACACAGGAAGATAAGCTGGGAACCATCACCTTTGCTGCAATGTCATTTCGGATGCGGTACTGACACATTATCCTTAAAAGGACCGTCCCCGGCCTGTATGGACGCCTTTCTCGTTGCTTCACCTCATCCCGCGCACCTGCCCTGCCGCCTTCTCCAGCATCGCCTCGACCCTGGCTGGGGTCGGGGGTTCATATGGATTATCGCAAGTTTTGTGCCCCCGGGGCTCCGGGTGATCCACACCATTTTTTCTCCTCACCGGTAATGTTAATTTCATTTTCTTTGACTCACAGAGGTTGGTTGCCTCTAGTTCACTGCCTCCATGAGCAGCCTTTGGGCTGAACCAAGTTTGGGGATACAGACCTGCCTCCTTCTTTGGGGGTCGGGTGGGGTGGGGGGGGTTTGGGGATATTGAGCCGTGTTCCTGGCTCCCAGTTTTTCGTTTTTGGTTTTGTTTTTCCTTTTGTTTCTGCATTATATTTTCTGACAGTGCTGTATTTGCTGTATCTATACTAAAGGTAATGGCAGGCTCTGATTCGCATCGAGCATCCCCTGTGATGGCTTGTGGTGAAACAAGAAATGTATATCAGCTGTATCCTGTTTTTCTTATGCATAAGATGTGTACATGACTAACCTGGATGTCCTCTCCTGGAACACACGTGGCTTAAACTCTCCACTGAAGCGCTCTTTAGTATTTCAATTTATAAAGAAGCATAATCCCCACATCTGTGTGTTGCAGGAGACACATCTGATTGGTAGCAAAACTCTTAGTCTGAAAAAACCATGGGTGGGACATCACTACCATTCCACTTACTCCAATTTTGCAAGGGGGGTCAGTGTATTGGTCCTGAAAACTCTCCCTTTTAAGCTCCTTGACTTAGTCCTAGATCCTGAAGGGAGATACGTATTAATACATGCCTTGATATATGACTTGCCTTGGGTATTGGTGGGTGTGTATCTGCCCCCCCCCGGCCTCCTTCCGAATCCTCAATATAATCTCGGGGGCGCTGGCTCGCTTCCCCCCGGACAATGTTGTATTGATGGGTGATTTTAACCTGGTCCTGGACTCTGGGCTGGACAGAGCACGGTGGGAGACACTACACGCCGCGAACTGGCAGGCTGGGCTGACACATACGGCCTAGTGGATGTATGGAGGTGGAAGAACCCTCAGGCCAGGGCCTTTACATGCCATTCTGCCACCCGTAGATCCTTCTCTCGCATAGACCTGGCCTATGTCGCGGCGCCTGTCCTCCCCAGAGTTCGGGACATAAGCATACTTCCGCGGGGGATCTCGGACCACGCCCCATTGTTGTTATCCCTGGAGCTGACGGTGGACCCGTCGGATAGACTTTGGCGGTTGTCCAGGTTCTGGATATCTGACGCAGAGGTCGGCTCTCAGTTCCAGGAAACGGTACAGCAATTTTGGGAGGTCAATCCGGGGTCTGCCTCTGATAATGCGGTTTGGGAAGCCTTTAAGGTCTCATCAAGGGGACATTACCAATGTATTATCGCTAAAGTGAGGAGACATCGTAGAGCTGAGCTTACCAAACTAGAGACTGAGGCGATTAGACAGGAAGCCCTATATGTCCGTTCCCGCGATCCACGAGACTACATAACACTCCAATCCCTTACTTGACAATCCCTACAGACCTCCCTGACACAAAAAAAGCTGTTACACCAATCCCAACGCATATTCGAACAGGGGGAAAAGACAGGTCGTCTTCTGGCCTGGCTATCCAGGGAACAGTCCGGGGTAACGGCAATAGCGCAGATTCGTGACAGAGATGGGACACTTCACTCTTCCCCAGCGGAAATTAATCGTTGTTTTACTGAATTCTACCAGCACTTATATAGTTCACGAGTGACATACGACCAACAAGACCTCACTGACTACTTGGAGGAAATTGACATTCCAGTTCTCACACAGTCTGCAGCTAACACACTAGACGCCCCCATTCAATTGGAGGAGATACAAAAAGCCCTCAAAATTATGCAGACAGGGAAGACCCCGGGTCCGGACGGATTCCCGGTGGAATTCTACAAGACCCACATGGAAGTGATAACCCCCAGATTGCAGACGGTTTTTGCCTCAGCTTTAAAAACCGGGACTCTCCCGGCCTCGATGAGCGAGGCGGTAATAGTACTCATCCCTAAGCCTGGGAAGGACCCTACCCTCTGCGCATCCTACCGCCCTATCTCTCTCCTAAATGTTGACGCAAAGATCCTAGCCAAGATCTTAGCCATCCGTTTAAATAAGGTTGTCACTGCCCTAACGCACCCAGACCAAACGGGGTTCATGCCCGGAAGAGGCACAGATATAAATATACGTAGATTGCACACTCACATCGCAGTGGCTGATCCGGGGAGCCCCGGGGTGGTGGCCTCACTCGACGCAGAGAAAGCCTTTGACTCGGTCGAGTGGGGCTACCTGTGGAGGGTCTTGTCCAGGTTTGGCTTTGGTCCAGTCTTCCTCACGTGGATTCAAATGTTGTATGCGCAGCCTAAGGCTCGTATACGCACGGGCAGTACCCTGTTGAGGCCCTTCCTTTTGGAGAGGGGAACCCGCCAGGGCTGTCCCCCGTCCCCGGCATTATTTGCCTTGGCCTTGGAGCCCCTGGTGGCCCATATTAGGAAAGGTAGAACCATTAGAGGCATTAGAGTAGGTCCGTTGGAAGAGAAATTGTCCCTTTATGCCGATGACTCCCTCCTTTACTTGGCTGATGCATCTGACTCCCTGAGGGCTGCTTTGTCTCAGTTTGATACCTTCAGCCGTTTTTCAGGAGTTCGTATCAACTGGGACAAATCGGTCCTCTTTCCACTTCACCCGTCCATGCCTCGTATCGACACCCAAACCCCTCTCCGATGGGTCGAAGAGTTTACGTACCTGGGTGTAAGGGTGGCCTTATCCCTGGACGGATACCTCGATCGTAATCTAACCCCAGTGCTGGACAAACTTACCAAGCAGTGCACAACCTGGCGTAGACTTCCGCTCACGCCAGTAGGCAGAGGGAATTTAATTAAAATGGTGTACTTACCTAAATTGTTGTATTTCTTTCGTCACACCCCTGTCCATATTCCCCGGTCAGTTTTCCGGAGACTGGACAGTATTGTGAGTGACTTTGTCTGGGCTGGGAGGCCTCCGAGAGTGGCCAGACGGACCCTTTATCTTCCCCTCTCCAGTGGAGGCCTGGCCCTTCCGAATTTCCTTATATACTACTGGGCGGCGGTCTTGGTTACCGTCCGCTGGTGGTTCTCCCAGCCCAGACAGAACCCAGCGATCACCCTAGAGGCGGCAATGCTTGGTTCATATGCAGCCCTTTCTAATTTAGTCTTCAGAGGGAGTAGGGCACATCCGGGCGTCACGGTCCCTATGAAAACCACGATCCGGGTTTGGCAGTGTTCACGGGTGGCCCTCCGGGATCCCTTGGTGGTCTCCCCTCACACTCCCCTATGGGGCAACCCCTTTCTTCCCCACCTAAATACAGTACCTGACCCGGCGGCATGGGCAACGAGAGGTATTGTCACCCTCAAACACGTAATGCCAGAGGGGAAGATTCTAACATTCCTAGAATTAAAACAAGCTTTTAAACTCCCCCGTTCCTTCCAGTTTAGATATTGGCAGCTCCAGCATGCTCTCGACGCCCAGTTCCCTACCCCAATTACCTTAAATTCAGACTCTATTGAGAGACTCCTCACCTCGGAACTCCTGCTCAAACCACTCTCCACCCTATACATGTATCTCACAGTAGCTCTTGATACGGACACCTCACACCTGCTCACCAAGTGGAGGATGGATATCCCCGACCTGGATGAGGACACATGGGATGAATGCGTTTCTACGTTTGTTTCCTCTATGATAGCCTCTAGAGATCGTTTTGTCCAACTGAAATTTTTGCATAGGGCATACTATACCCCACAAAGGTTGGCTTCCATCTACCCCTCTCTCAGCCCACTTTGCACGAGATGCTCCACTGAGAGGGGCTCCTTCTTCCACATGGTTTGGACTTGCAATAAGATCCAACCCTACTGGAGAGGGGTAGACACTAGACCCCCTTGTCTTTCTGCTCAGTCACCTTGGGGACGTGGAGGGGGACCGTTATACTAAACTAGGATTGACCTTTGCCCTCTACTATGCTAGGAGAGAAATCCTCCTGAGATGGAGGGGTACGGATCTCTCCACAGTAGCTTCCTGGAAAAGTGCAATTAACAAAGTCCTTCCTTTGTACAAGATCACATATGAAAGTAGGAATTGCCCCGCGAAATTTCAGAAAATATGGTCACATTGGTATGATGCTTGATTGAACTCCTCCTGTATACAAACATGATTGTATCATATATACTACTTAATAGGAAGCTGGGAGTAGTTATGGAGGGGTCGGTGGGCTTCTCCACCCCCTCCCCCCCCCTTCCCTCCCCCCCCCCCGGCTGAAAATGCTTTCCACTTTCTACACCTATGGCAGTGGATTGGTGGGATCACTCTTGGCTCAATTCAGGACTACTGTTCGCTCCAAAGAATACACACATCCCTCTTTTTTTTTGTTTTGTTTTGTACCGATTTACTGCTTACCCGTAACTAACTGTAGCTATACTTCACAACACAGGCTGTCTTCCACCCTAGGCTACCCCGATCTCAATGCTGCCTGGTAACGAATACCTTATAAAGTGATGTAATCTGATTTCAAATGCTGTACTGTTCATGTTTTCAATGTTTTGTATTTTTATGATTTTTGAATAAATAAAAACTCTTACTGTCAAAAAAAAAAAAAAATTTAAAAATCCAAAAATTACTTAAAGTGTATTTTTCATTTACCAAAAAAATTTAAAAAGTCAGCAGCTACAAATATTGCAGCTGCTAACTTTTAATAATCTGACACTTACCTGTCCCAGGGTCCAGCGATGTGGAGGGATTGAAGCCCGGCTCTTCACCCCCACCACTCGGTGGCACCGGCATATTAACTTTGGGTGCTGGGCTGTGGCTTCACAGACGGGAACCCACTGCACATGTGTGAACCACGCCGTGCACCATGACTGGAAGCAAAATCATCTGGGACCTGTCACATGTCAAAGATGATTGACTAGAGGGAGGGGAGAGAGGTGATCTCCCTTCCTGCGCCGAGGGAATGTGACATCAGGAGCCCAGGAACTGAAGGAGTCAGACTACGAGAGACCCCATAACAAAAGGCATTTAGAGCTGACAAAAAAAAAAATGGTCTACAAATGTTTATTTATGAATTTTTTTAAAGGACATAAATTTTATTTTTTTGGGGTGGGGAGGGCGCGGGTGGTGGAACTCCACATTAAAAAAATAATCTTAAAGTTCCTAAATCTTAAGCAATATAACAATAATATATATATAACAATAATCAATGAAAAATTAAATAAAATACTATACCTATTATCATCTGCATTTGGTGCATGTGAAGTTCCTGGGTGTATAATAGTCAAGATAATTGTAGTATTGAGCCTGTCAACAACCCTATTTTTAAAAATGTTTGAATCCGTTATACACAATGAACCTTCATCGATATTTTCAGTAACATTGGATATTTCATGGCAGCAAATTGACTCTCTGGCCGTAGGCATTGCAAGACAATTTCCACAGTCACACCAATCATTGTTTCCTATTCTTGTTTGCAGTCTGCGCTCTTCGGCTGTTTCTGAGTGTGAACGCAATGAAACTTGAGATGGTGGAATGAATGGAAAACTTGGGTCCTCTTCAACTGTCGGATACTTGGACCACATTTTAGCTAAAAGATTTTTTCTCTACATACAGTGAAAAAACATTGTTAATAAATTAGTAGTCAAATGTAGAAGTTTATAGTCAATCTTGTTTTTGATTAAAATTTACCCTTTCCTCTGCTGATCTTATGCTTGTTGCCTGATTCTCTTCCATTGTCCCCATACTTTACTGAGATTCTTCTGTTGTCTTCAGTATCAATAAAAATATTTAAAACAAATTTTTGGAGTAGATTATTTTTTTTTTCTTCACTTTGAACATTTTTATTAGTTTTGAACATTTACAGTGATATAGATTCTTTGCAAAGAAAAATACACCAACATTTTAAGTTACAAATTGGCATTATACAGTAAATGATTCCTATTGCTTTTAACCATATGTTTCCTTATGGCTATAATATTATTTGTGATAGTAGAGGACCATTTACAATATTCCTTTATAGAATCACAAATCATACTTTCTAAGCATGGTAATTATTGATTATCGTATGCATGCAGTTCCGATTAAAGGATATTTCTCTATCTAGGTTGTCGATCTCAACCTGTGAAGTTATAATAGAGTAATAGCAATCGAAGAAACCTCTAAATAAAACAGAACAAAAATGGATAAAAAATACAAATTGGAAATTTTCCGTTATAGCTAGTGTTGCAATGGAAGTATCCCTCAACTATAACTATCACTATTACTACTACTACTACTAGTGTAACTATCTAGTCCTCACTGGCTAACTTTTGTTGCTGAAGATGTGTTTGCCTGTGTTATAACTTTTCAGAGGATATTAGTTAAGTTATGTGTTGTAATCCACCTTTCCCATTTTCGTTTGAAGTTGTCTTTATTACCATGGATATTAGCATATGAATGTTCATAAATGCAGTGTAGATTTACTCTAGAGACAACTTCTGTGAGTGTGTGTGAGTGTCATTTTTCCATTGACACATTATGGATAATCTGGCTGCTATTAAAATATGTAAAACTATTGTTCTGAAATTGATGGGAAAGAGTTCTATTGAAAGTCCTAGCAACGCCAATGCTGGAGAAGGTTTGGTTATGATACCCGTGACAGAGGAAATCAGTTGGAAAACAGATTTCCAATAGCTGGAAATAGATTTGCAATGCCAAAGTATGTGCATCAAATTCCCAGGTTGCCCGCAGTTACGCCAGCAGTCTGGGGACTGTTCTTTATAAATTTTCTCTAATCTAACTGGAGTTAGGTACCACCTATATAGTATTTTATATACATTTTCCCAGTGTAACACACAATGTGAACTTTCAATACTAATTCTTATTGCTCTAGACCATTCTTGTTCCGAGAATGTTGTATTTAAATCTGTTTCCCATTTCAATATTGCTGGTGTTTGTCTGATTGGAGTGTTGGGTTGAAGCAGAGAATAGATAAGTGAGATACCCCCTTTTTGGATAGAATTATTATGATAATATTCCCATATGCTTTTGTCTAGAGTTATGTTATCAGATGTAAAGGACCGCAGGAGATGTTGAATCTGTAACATCTTAAATTTATCTGTCTGTTTAACTAATTCTGGAAGCTCCTTTAAAGTTAAGAACCCGCCTTTTAACCACGATTGAACTGAAAAATCTGGAATTAAGAATTCAAATGTTTCTAGTGGTATATCATCTAAGGGAATATATATAGGTTCTTGTTTCCTGTTCAGGAGACCTGTCCAAGCCTGAAGTGAGGCAGAGATTGAAGGATGTTCTGTTAGATACATTGGTTTATTAGTGGCCGCTGCAAATAATAAGGCTCTAAGATTCTTATTTGTCACCATATTTTTTTCTAAAATAACCCATTGTTTTGTTGAGGATGGATCAAGCCATGCTTTAAGCTGTTCTAGAAGAATTGCTTTATAATAATCTTTGATTATTGGTACCCCCATTCCTCCTTTCGATCTGTGTTTTGTAAGGATAGAGAAAGCTATTCTTGCTCTGGCTCCTTTCCAGATAAATGATCTTAGTGAAGTATCGAGTTTATTAAAGAAAGAGGTTGGAAGGAGTATTGGGACCTTCCTAAGTATGTAAAGAATTTTTGGTAAAATAATCATTTTTAAAGTTGCTATCCTGCCCATCCAGGATATTTCAAATTTGCCCAATTGTGAGAGTTCATTCTGAACACAATGAAGCAGTCTTTTATAGTTGGCTTCATAAAGGTGAACAGATTTAGCTGTGAGGAAAATCCCTAAATATTGGATTTTGTTATTGTCCCAATTACTAGGAAATAATACTTTCATTTTTGCTCTTATTTCATGACTGAGGTTTGTAGTGAGAATTTGGCATTTGGCTACATTAATCTTGTAGTATGATATGGCGCTGAAGGAATCGATCAGTGTGCATATTTCTGGCAATGAGGATTCAACCTCAGAATGACGTCATCTGCAAATAGTCCTATTTTATGACTTTTACCGGCTATAGATATACCTTTAATGTTGGGTGAGCTTCTGATGGCCTCCGCAAATGGTTCCATTACTAAAGTAAAAATCAAAGGGGAAAGGGGACAGCCTTGCACCATTTGTTATGTTGAAGGTATCAGAGAGCACAGAGGAAGTAAAGACTTGTGCCGATGGATTTGTATATAATGCTAAAATGGCTGATAGGATAAGGCCTGTGAAACCAAATTTTTTGAGCGTAGCTTGTAAATATCCCCAATGCACTCTGTCAAACACCTTTTCAGCATCTAACGCTATAAAGGCCATAGGCAGTTTGCGTTTTTCAGCTATGCGGAGTAGGTTAAGAATCCTGCGAGTGCCATCAGGAGCTTGACGACCCTTTACGAATCCTACCTGATCAGGGGCAATTAGGGACGGGGTTATTTCAGCCAATCTATTAGCAATGATCTTTGCATACACTTTAATGTCTGTATTAAGGAGAGAAATTGGTCTAAAATTTTGTGTTGTGGTGGGATCTTTCCCTGGTTTGGGTAATGTGACTACTAGGGCTTTAAGCATTTCTGTTGGTAATGAGCCAGAGGATGCCGCTGTGTTGAATACTTCCACTAAATGAGGAATTAGACTATCAGAGAAGTTTTGATAGTACTCCGCTGATAGTCCATCTGGACCTGGAGATTTATTCAGTGCCATAGATTTAAGGACTTTCTCAACTTCTGTTATATCTGATATTTTTGCATTAAGACGCTCCAATCTCTCGCAATCAAGAGTCGGAAGTTCAACCTTCTCTAGAAATTTTGAAATTCCTTCAGTAGTAGGTTGGGAGGTGTTTGGATCTAATTGAAGATTATAAAGTGTGCTATAGTAGTTTTTAAAAACATTTGCTATATCTTTAGGGTGAGATAGCTTAGTTCCTGTCTTGGGGTCTGTTATATGGGCTATTCTAGTTTTTGTTTGTTTTGTTTTGATATGTTGGGCTAATACCTTTCCCGCTTTATTCCCAGAGGAATAGTAGGAAGCTCTTAAATGTTTAAGGCCTTTTTCATAATCATATATAAGAAGTTGTTTAAGTTCTAATCTACAACTTTTTAGCTCCTCTATTAAAGTTTGGGTCATGTCTGTTTTATTCTGTGTTTCTAATTGGCGAATTTTAGTTAGGAGGGATTTAGTTGCTTGCATTCTTTGTCTTTTTTCCCTTGATGCTATTTGCAGTAGTAGGCCTCTGATAAAAGCTTTATGGGCACACCAGATAGTAGATGCTGGGGTCTCATCTGTAGTGTTGAACTGAAAAAATTCTTCTAGTTGTTTTTTAATTTTTTCTCGATGGGTGTTATGAGTAAAGATGCGTGTATTATTACGCCATAAAATTACGGGGGTCACACTATTTTGTTCTTCTAATTCTAATGTTATAGCGGCATGGTCTGACCAGGTAATGGTATCAATGGTAGTAAGTTTTGCTTTATATAGTGAGGGCAGATCTGTAAGTATTAGATCTATTCTTGAATATGATCTGTGGGGGTTGGAGAAAAAGGTGAAGTCTTTTTCATCCGGGTGGTGGCATCTCCATACATCGTATAAAGATTCGCTATGTATTGTGGATTGGAGCGTTGATTTATGGCGTAGTTTAGGGGGAGAACAGTCTAATTTTGGGTCTACCACTGAGTTAAAGTCCCCTAGTATAAGAAGGTTACCTTTGCATATGGCTTTAACCTTTTTGAGAAATCTCCTCAAAAAGGTTATCTGTCCCTGGTTAGGTGCATATAATAATACAATTGTATACAAAACATCATTTATAGTACAAATTAAAATAACATACCGCCCCTTGGGGTCTCTGATAACCTCCTGCAAAGAAAATGCAACAGAATTTTTAATTGCTATGAGAACACCATTGCGTTTTGAGTCCGTATTTGCAAAAAAAATGTGAGGATACTGTCTATGGGAACATTGTGGTGCTTTGGCCTCCAAAAAATGTGTTTCCTGTACGCAGATAACATCTCCTTTCAGTCTTTGGGCCTCCGACCACATTAGTTTACGTTTAAAAGGGCTATTCAATCCCTTGGTGTTCAGAGAAACAAACTTAATTGTCATTGTATTTCAGATTGCTGGCCGTAGGGTATTCTTGTAGAAACTTATAAGGGAAAGAGAAGATTTTCACATAGGTAGTTTGTTGAATCTCAGAATTGTATTTATCAGAGGTAGGTGTCATACAGAGTAAAGATTGCCATCTACTGTTGAGTAGAAGTATAATCTTTAATAAGTAACATGGGTTAGATGTTAACGCTGTGTTTATCAACCAGTAACCAGTAGAATAGGTTGGAAGAAAGTCGATGAGATCAGGCAAGTGGATGTAGCTGGTGAGGACAACATAAAAAACAGAACAAAATAAACAGAAAAAATGTAAAAAGGATCCCAGAGCCTGCCCCGGATTCCAGAGGCAGTAAGGACTGCTTGAAATCTGAGGGCGAATATCCCACGCCAACATAAAATTAGGAAGTAATTCTTGGGTAACTAAAGTTTACCTGAGCACCCAGGACCGCCTTCAGTGGCAGTAAGTAAGGTACAGAGTATAACCTATCTTAAGTAAGGAGTCAAGACCATTCTTTTTGAAGTTTAGACGGTTCCCGTCTATTTTCCATCGGTTTGTCGGCTGGTAGAATTCCCCATTCTTTTAGAAATTTAAGGCCGGCTTCCAGAGAGAATATGTTGATTGTTTTATCCAGGTGTGTAACCGTAAGTTTCGACGGGGTCCCCCATCTATAGGATATATTATGATTCCTTAGAGCCTTTGTGATAGTAAGGAGCTTTTTTCTATGTTGTATAGTAGCTTGCGATAAATCTGTGTATAAAGCAATAACCGCAAATTGCCCGGTTAATTGTGGATTTTTCCTTATAGCGCGCATGGCTTCTTCTTTGATATGGTAGTAATGAATTCTAGTCAGTACGTCTCTTGGTACTGTATCTGGAAGAAAGGACGGTTTAGGTAGTCTATGCGCTCTGTCTATTATCAGCACCATGTCATTCGCATTGGGTACTAAGGTGCGTAATAGTTGCCGTATATAACCTTGAAGATCATTGGTAGTAATAGATTCTGGGATGCCGCGGAATTTAATGTTATTCCTGCGTGAGCGGTCTTCCATATCTGCCAATTTGGCCGCCATTTTTTGTAAATCATTTTGTTGCTCTTTATAGACATCTACAAGGTTATTGTGTGCAGAAAATGCATCTTCCATTTTGTGTTCGGTATGAGACATTCTTTGTTGTAAATCATGTACAGAGGCATTAATAGGTTTCAGCATATTCATCATGTCAATATGTAAGGTGTCTCTCAGAGAGATCAGCATATCTTTCATATTTGACCGTGTCACTGGCTGTGAAGATGAAGGAAAGTGTTCAAGAGGAGTCTGGGTGGAATGCTCTGCAGAACTTTCCTCCATGTCAGATTCTTCTTCCTGGCCAGCTCCTTTAGCCTTTTTAAATTTAGTAGGGCTACGTCTGGATGGGCTATCAGGGGGATAGAAATCAGTCTCTGCTGTGTTTATGCAGTGAATAGCTGTACATACCGAAGATGACGTGCTGCTGGAGTCTGAGGAGATATCTCCCTCTTCAGCTTGCTGCGTGTGAGCTCCGGAGCCGGCGCCATCTTGGTATACTCGGCCGCTCTTAGGAGGATAGAAATCTATCAGTTTCTGCGGGGCAGAGCGGTGGGAACCTCGCTTGCGGACTGCTCCGTGTGCCGCTTCATCCAGGGAAGCCATCCTGTGTGCAAAAGAGTACCTCCGTCGCTTGATAAGTCGCTCGGCGGTGGCTTGGAGCGGGAGCTTAGCTAGAAAGAGCCTGTCTCTCTCGCCGGCCGGACACGCCCCCGGAGTAGATTATTTTTATATATTTTTTTTGTTTATCTTTGCATATATATGAGAGAGAGAGAGAGAGAGAGAGAGAGAGAGAGAGGGAGATTTTTTTTCTCTGGTACTTTTCACTCAGCCTGCTCCAGGAGGTATGGCCACTTACTTCGGTATTACCTTGTTTTTGGAGAAAGCTGTGACTCGCTATGCCTTGTTTCCATAGTAATCGGAAACGAAGAAGAAGCTTGGCTATTTTGTTACTGCGCATGCGCGGGATTAATAGGATGATTAGGTACTGTGGGCGGAAGCATTTATCACAGCAGACGCGGAAGACCCACAGTACAGATGGCACTGGCGAAGACAGAAAATAAACAGAGAAAGAAGAACATTTTTCTACAGTAAGAGAAACGTTTTCTAAACCCACAGGGTGATCAATCGTTTGTCATTTATGATGTCTTTTAGAATATTTGTAAATTTTAAGTATTTTTTGAGGGTTTACTACCGCTTTAAATAACAAACATGTTATACTTATACTTGTGTAATGGTTTTGCACAGAGCAGCCCTGATCCTTCTCTTTTCGAGTCACCCAGCGGGGCTCCTGGCCTCTACTCCTTGAGCAGTGCCCCCAGGGCAAGCGACTTCAGATCTCATATTTACACCAAAATGCAATACATTTTTTTTTTTAAATGTCATTTGAAAAAATTTTGAAAAAATTCTTCTTTAAGAGGATTGGGCGGAAGTGACGTTTGATGTTGCTTCCGCCCTCCAATGCTATGGAGCCAAGCGGGAGGCCACCTTCCTCTCACTCAGCATCCAGGCAATGAGGGGAGTGGACGTGATCTTCTCCGCCACTACCGATGGCTCCGGTAAGTGGCGGAGACGACCGGAGCGCGGCGGGAGGGGGGTGGGCACCTCTCCTGCCACCGATAAAAGTGATCTTGTGGCGAATCCACTGCAGAGACCACTTTTATCTTAAAGAGAAATGTACATTATTCCCGAAAGTGCAGGGGTTATGGCAACTAGCCATAACAACGGTTTTTAATGTTAAAGTACGGATGTACGGGAACGGCGATATGCGCAAAGTGGTTAACAAGCTTGGGGTATGCATTAAAGCTATACATAAAATTGTGCGCCTGTATAAAAGTAACATTCAGAAAAAAAAAAGATGTTGCCACTAAATGACAGTTCCCAGGCGGCTTTGTTCTGTTTGTAAAAAAGGGCATGTTTCCCCTTCAAAATCTACCTTTAGGCATAGATGCTATAGACCATCCAATGCTGCAGTCTACCATCCTCACTGTCTATATCAACACTGCCTGCAGGATTCCACAATTCACCCCTTTTAGGCAGGAATTCTACACACACTTCACTTCAAACTCAAGCTATCCAGGGAAGAAATTAGCTTTTCAAAGCACTGGTTTACATTTAAAGGGACATACTTCAGCCAAAATCTGTTCTTTCCCTCCTTTTTTCTTCCAAAGCAACCTCTATTACCACTAGATGTCCTTAAAGTGACTCTTCACTCTCTGTGTTTAGTAAAGGAGAACTTTGTTAGCTATTTTACCATCCCTTGGGTAACGCTGTCATCTTGAAAGAGACTACATCTCCATTGTGCACCAATGTATGGGCCCTAACTAGCCGTAAAAGAGTTTTTCACATTTTTAGGGTATTTTATGAAAATGTACTTGCCTAAATTCCTAGGGGTTAAACCCTGACTCTTCTCACAGAGAGCCCGCAAGTGAGCTAGCCCTGTGTTTGTTCTTTTCTTCTCATCTCATTGACTCACTTGGGGAAATTTAAATGACACATTTAAATCTTTAGTCCTGCAGGACAGGTGGGACTGGCTTAAAGTGGTACTGTTTTGTATTATATTGCCTTTTCCCTTTGGTGTTTTGGAATTGTTTTATTTTGCCTGTTTTGCCATTTCTGTGTCATTAAAGGAGTTTTAAAGGCAAAAGGTTTTTCTATCTTAATGCATTCTATGCATTAAGATAAAAAAAACCTTCTGTGTGTAGCAGCCCCCCAGCACCCCCTAATTACTTACCTGAGCCACTTCTCTCTCCAGCGATGTCCACGAATGTCTATGCCACTTGGGACACTCCTCCTGATTGGCTGAGACACAACAGCAGCGCCATTGGCTCCCACGGCTGTCAATCAAATTCAATCGGCCAATCAGGAGAGAGAGGGGGCAGGGCTGGGTTGGGGATCCCTGTCTGAATGGATACATGGAGCTCTGACTCGGCTCGAGTGCCTCCATAGAAAGCTGTTGGCTGGGGGGCACTCAACAGGAAAGAGGGGCCAGGAGCAGCAACGAGGGACCCTAGAGGAGAAGGATCCAAGCTGCTCTGTGCAAAACCAACTGCACAGAGGAGGTAAGTATAACTCCTTTTACCCCAGTCCCTCCCGACTTGTTTGTGTTTCACTTTTTTGTTTCCACCTTTCCCTCTCCTTTCACTTTATTCTCACTTTTTATACGTCTGCTATCAGTCTAATATATATGTTACCTATTTTTCCACAGGCCCTCCACCCTTTTTGGGGATCACCGCCCCACTCATCTTTTGTCGCTTATCTCACTTATCTTCACCAGGTTTTCTTTCTGTGACCCATCTGGGGTTGGTGCCTGGATTGGTGGTGTGCCGCCCCAGGGGGTCCCCTCAGCTCCGGGAGGTGATATCTTTGGCTGACCTGACATGCGGGGCCCCGCTGCCTGTGCACAAATATATGTGTGTAAGTTTGATGGGTTAGGTGTACTATGTGGGTGACATATTCTACATTTACCCACCATTCTCTCCCAAAGAATTTTTCTCCTTTTAAATACAATTGTTTTCCATATTCCTAGGTTACCCTTGGTTTTTTTCTCCTGAAGAGTGGCTATAAAGGCCCGAAACGCGTAGAGCTCACATCTACCCATAGGCGTACCTCACCATTAGCCATATATGAGCGTTCCATTTCCACTCATTGTCCCTCTTTCTTTGCAACCTGTGTATTTGACACTTTAATGTGTCATATATTTTCTATCTGTGATTTTAGCTATTTAATTGTTCATGTAATGTAAATATAAGTCCTTGTTGGAATGTATACTTTGATGAAATATAGAGTAAAGATAGTAGCTATGTACATTTAAAATCATGTGAATATATGACCATTGTGATTACAATAAAATCTGTTTCCTACCTGATTTTTGCACCTGCCCCCCGTGTGCCTCATTTAAAGTCCCGCCCTTTGCTCTTTTTTCTTTGTTATATATTGTACCGGGATGGAGGAGGGGAGTTGAACGCCCCCTATTAAACCTCATTTAAAGTCCCAAATTTTCTGTTCTGGTTTTAAACTAATTAATCAATCAATTAGGGATGGAGGCGCACGGCAGGCACTAACAATAACTATCAGGTTCCTTTGATCTTTTATTTTATTTTTAATTTTTTCCTTTTTTTTCCCCCAGTCCTTCATTTTTTAGTTGGTCCTTTGTAATTTTACCCCCATATCAATAACTTGATGCCGCATCTTCCCATTGTCCTTGGTCAAACTACACACGCTGTATCTGTGCCTGGTTGTACGGGCCGTCGTCTGTCTTGGTTGCCTTGTTTTACGTTCCGGAGCTGCGACGCGCACTGGGGGTTTCCCCGCCCCTTCGATGTGATGCGGGGGGAGGGGCTTCCTCCACTGTGCGTCGACGTCATGCCACCTATGCCGGCGGCTTGGCGTCCTCGTGGCGTGCTTAAAGCCAGCCATTGAGCCTTCCATCTCCAGCGGTCGGAGGGGCTTGCTACAACGCTGTTGGTGGAGTGGCTTGGTGTGTCTGACCATCTCCACCGCTGCGCCTCCCTCGCCCCCATCTCCCGCTGGTGCATGACGTTGGGGGCCCTCTTGTGGCGGCCCGTCCCCCCTGGGTCTCCCCCGGGATTGGGTCTCTCACTCTGGCTCTTTCTGGTTACTTCCTCCCCGGCACTTTCACATATTTTGTCAATTTTATCCATATTCACTCAGCAGAAGGTAAATTCTCCCTTTTCCAACCCCAGTATTTCTTTTTTTCTTTTTCCCCTCTTCCTCCTCCCTCCTTTTACCCCAGTCCCTCCCGACTTGTTTGTGTTTCACTTTTTTGTTTCCACCTTTCCCTCTCCTTTCACTTTATTCTCACTTTTTATACGTCTGCTATCAGTCTAATATATATGTTACCTATTTTTCCACAGGCCCTCCACCCTTTTTGGGGATCACCGCCCCACTCATCTTTTGTCGCTTATCTCACTTATCTTCACCAGGTTTTCTTTCTGTGACCCATCTGGGGTTGGTGCCTGGATTGGTGGTGTGCCGCCCCAGGGGGTCCCCTCAGCTCCGGGAGGTGATATCTTTGGCTGACCTGACATGCGGGGCCCCGCTGCCTGTGCGCAAATATATGTGTGTAAGTTTGATGGGTTAGGTGTACTATGTGGGTGACATATTCTACATTTACCCACCATTCTCTCCCAAAGAATTTTTCTCCTTTTAAATACGATTGTTTTCCATATTCCTAGGTTACCCTTGGTTTTTGCTCCTGAAGAGTGGCTATAAAGGCCCGAAACGCGTAGAGCTCACATCTACCCATAGGCGTACCTCACCATTAGCCATATATGAGCGTTCCATTTCCACTCATTGTCCCTCTTTCTTTGCAACCTGTGTATTTGACATTTTAATGTGTCATATATTTTCTATCTGTGATTTTAGCTATTTAATTGTTCATGTAATGTAAATATAAGTCCTTGTTGGAATGTATACTTTGATGAAATATAGAGTAAAGATAGTAGCTATGTACATTTAAAATCATGTGAATATATGACCATTGTGATTACAATAAAATCTGTTTCCTACCTGATTTTTGCACCTGCCCCCCGTGTGCCTCATTTAAAGTCCCGCCTTTTGCTCTTTTTTCTTTGTTATATAGTAAGTATAACATGTTTTTTTTGTTTTTTTTAAAACGAGACTTAACAATCACTTTAATACAAGTTGAACATTTATCTCATCAGTGTGTACATGTGTATCCTTTGTGTGATAGCCAGGGAGTAGGGATGGACTGAACGACCCACTGTTCGGTTCGCACCAGAACTTTCGAACATTACAGTGTTCGGAACCGAATAACAAACCCTATTGAAGTCTATGGGACCCGAACTGTAAAAATTAAAAGTACCCATTTTGAATGCTTATATGCTAGCAATTGGGCATACAAAGATTATGGGGGTCCAGGTACTGCCCTGGGGAACATGTATCAATGAAAAAAAGTTTGTAAAAAATGTCACTTTTAAATGAGCAGTGATTTATTGATGCTTAAAGTGAAAGCATAAAAATGTAAAATTTCTTTCAATATATTGCCTGCCACGTACACACACGATTGGAATTTTCGTCGGAAAAGCCTTGGATGGTTTATCCGACGGAATTCTGCTCAAGCTTGTCTTGCACACACACCGTCACACCAAATTCCGACCGTCAAGAACGCGGTGACGTACAACACGTGCGACGGGTCTATAAAACGGAAGTTCAATACCCAGTGCGCCACCCTTTGGGCTCCTGCTAATCTTGTGTTTATCTCATGTTAGTAGAAGTTTGGTGAGAGACGATTTGCGCTTTTCAGCCTCATGCTTTTCAGTCCGTTACTGCTCTTTAGTTTGTGCTTGTGGGTTTGTAGCTGGTTTTCAGTGCGTGTAGTCAGTTCATATCTGTTTGTAAGTGTGTTCTTGTCCGCTCGTTTCTGATTTTCAGCTTGCTCTTCACGGGTCTTTCTGTTCTTTAGTGCATTCTGTTAGTTCATTCTGACCAGACGACCGTTTTGAAGTCATGTTGCGGGTACGTTGCTCGTCGTAGAGTTTGTGCTATGTGGGGCAGAGGCAGTACTTGGCGACGGGGAGAAGTCTACAGGACCTCAAGTTCTCTACAGGCATCTCCCCCCAGGCTCTAGGGATCTTTATTCAAGAGACCTGTTCTGCCATTATACATATCCTGCAGAAGGACTATATTAGGGTAAGTTTTCTCCTTTAACATCACATTCTATGTATTTAATGTATGCTAATGTTTTGTATTTCTTTCATCATTCCCTAATTACCATGATCGTAATATGCTGTGAATATTCCCTTTGTGCCCATGCATGCTGTAAGCTTTTAATGCTCCTTATTTGTCCTTCATGCATATTTGCCTTCACTAAACTCCCCAGCATGCTATCCTGGGCCCATATACACCTAGCCTAGTCACTTAACAATGTATTTTGTCAGCTCTTTTTTTGGGGGTCCAAAACTCATTTATAATCCTCCCCCCTCTAAAATTTCTCCAATGGGCCATCAGAGGGGGCGAGGAATCTGATAAATGGACCTTATATTTTTGTCTTTAAATACTACTTAAAATAAATGTTATACTGATGTTGGCCAAGAATGTTTGTGTCTAATCGGCTTGCAATGTTATGTGCAAAAGTAGTAATATTTTTTTTGCTTTTTTGACTCCACAGTTTCCTTCAACACCTCAGGAATGACAGACTGTGGCTTCCCAATTTGCTCAGTGTTGGGACTTTCCTAACTGCGGAGGGGCAATCAATGGGAAACATGTCCACATCGTCCCACCACCCCACTCGGGGCCATACTATATTAATTATAAGGGTTTGAATGTATTGTGTTGATGGCTGTGGTGTCGGTGACATACGAGTTTCTCTATGTGGATGTGAGGAAGAATGGCAGGATGTCGAATGGTGGAGTCTTTGCCCAGACTGAGTTCAACTGACGTCTCCAGAGTGGTGGCTTGGGATTGCCACCCGTGGAAGAAAACGTGGAAGGCCATTCCCCTAGAGGACCCTCACCCCCGAGACGAGGGTTTTTAATTATCGGCTGGCCAGAGCCAGAAGAGTCATGGAGAATGCCTTTGGGATAATGGCCAGCCAGTTCCGCCTATTTCTTACGGCTATTAATATGGCGGAGTACAAACTGAACCACATAGTTCTAGCATGCTGCATACTTCACAACTTTTTAAAGAGAATTGCTCCTAATTATATTGCCTCAGTTGGGCCTGAGGCCGGACTTCCAGAAAATACAATGATGGCACTGGAAGCTGGCCGTCCTGGCTTGCCCCCCCAAAGCGCCCGTGAAGTGTGTCAAAAATATGTAGATTATTTTACGGGTAGGGGGGCCATTGCTATGCCAGCAAATTTGTAAAAGATTTCTATTTTATCTGATCAAATCTTGATTTTGATTTACTGCTTGTGTTTCTTTTAGCTGTCTCCTAGGTTATCCTAGTGCACTTGTAGTGCCAAGTGGTTTTTCCATTATTAAATAACACCCACTGTAAACACCACCTTAAATTCTCCCACTCTACAAGACTCTGGTCCGGCCGCACCTAGAGTATGCTGTCCAGTTCTGGGCACCAGTCCTCTGGAAGGATGTACTGGAAATGGAGCGAGTACAAAGAAGGGCAACAAAGCTAATAAAGGGTCTGGAGGATCTTAGTTATGTGGAAAGTTTGCGAGCACTGAACTTATTCTCTCTGGAGAAGAGACGCTTGAGAGGGGATATGATTTCAATATACAAATACCGTACTGGTGATCCCACAATAGAAATAAAACTTTTTTGCAGAAGAGAGTTTAACAAGATTTGTGGCCACTCATTAAAATTAGAAGAAAAGAGGTTTAACCTTAAACTACGTAGAGGGTTCTTTACTGTAAGAGCGGCAAGGATGTGGAATTCCCTTACACAGGCGGTGGTCTCAGCGGGGAGCATCAATCGTTTCAAGAAACTATTAGATAAGCACCTAAAAGAATGCAACATACAGGGATATACAATGTAATACTGACACATAATCACACATAGGTTGGACTTGATGGACTTGTGTCTTTTTTCAACCTCGCCTACTATGTAACTATGTAACTAATACAAAAACTGGTAGGCAATATCAGACATTATAGTGTCAAAAATGTGTTGATCTTGCCTTCATCAGATGGGGTGATGTCACCCCTGTAAAAGCCAAAGCTGAAGGCAATATCACACATTATAGTGTCAAAAATGTGTTGATCTTGCCTTTATCAGATGGGGTGATGTCACCCCTGTAAAAGCCAAATTTTGAAGATGCAAGCAAATTGGGACTTAAACTGGGGATTTCCCTCCTAATCCCATGCCTAATGTCAACACGTGCTATCTCCCATCATGGGGGATCAATGGACGTGTTTTGGGGGTGCAACCACTTCCTTTCACCTACTTGAGTTGCGAGGAAGGGGTTGCACCCACAAAACGCGTACAATGATATCCCCTGATGGCAGATAGCACATGTTGACACACTGTGCGCATCTTCAAAATTTGGCTTTTAAAATGCTTAAAAAATTTATAAAAATTGGTCCAAAAAAATATAAAATTGTGTCATTTTGTTGTTATTTAGATTCTTCCTAGCACATCAATCATGATCTTCAGTTTTTGTTAAACCTCATTTGTTTTTTGCTTTATGATGTCTAAATCCCGACTACAAAACATTATGCCCTGGATTAGCATTTGTGCACTGTCACTTGTGAAATGAGGAGATTGTTCTTCCTCAACATGCACATCACCTAAAAGAAAAAATACACACAATCTATTATAAATATGCAGGCATACATCTATTACCTGAATCTGTAGTGTCAGACACTGACCTGTTGTGGTGACAGTTTCAACCACCTCTCCTTCCTTCATCCTGAGATTGTGGTGTCCTCTGTTCCCCTTCTTCAGGAGGTGGGGGGGTGCCTGGTGTCCTCAGACGTCCCAAGTCTTTTCTCCCCTATGAGAATGAAACAAAAGGTATACTTAGCACACCGATATTTGAGGCCAGAAATAGGAATATGAAACATTGCTTGGAAGTGGGGTACAATTGTCTGTTTTGGCAGAGTTCCAAGCTGAAGACATGATTTTTTCCCTTACCAAAGCTGGAATACTTACCTTTATTTGGACAAGTTTCACACATGGAGACACCCCAAGTATCCGCTGGAGTACCTGTGTGGGTCACCCTAAAAGTTTGTTCTTGTGTCCCACACAAGTGCTCCTGAGTCCAGATGTGTAAACAGCTGCTGAATATCCTCTCCTTACATTACACTGAATCAAGTTTGCAATTCTTTCTAGTTTTAAACACATCTAGACAACAATTTCCTAAACTTCTTTTAATACAAATTAGCATGACCAAATGTAGTTAACCCTATATCTGCCAAAAACATCGTATTTAGTTGGCAAAGGAACAATGTTTACTGCGACCGATTACTGCTCCCACAAACATGAAAGTAGCCATTTAAAACTGTACAACAGTAAAGAAAAGCACATGGAGCAGCATACAAGTAATAATAATAATAACACACAACAACTACTTACTTTTTAGAAGCACTTTCTTGATCCTTCTGTACTGATCCTGCTCCCTCAATTTCAGGTCTGACCAGCGTTTCCTCAATTGCTCCTTGAATCGTCGCCCCCCCCAAAATTCCTGTGCAGACTCTTCAAAACTTTAGACATGATCTTGGCCTTTCTCACATTTGGGTTTAGGTAAGGTCCATACTTACCATCATAGTGGGGCCCTCTTCAAGATATCCACCATCTCTACAAAGGCCATACTTGAGGCCTTAAATCTCCTGCGGGATCAGGACATTTCTGGCTCCGGACTTTCTTCCTTGTTACTGCTATTATGCACCTGGTGTGTCTCTGCCATGTTCCTCTCCCACTGCGACGAAAGAAAAGGGGCAGGGAATATTCTAGAAAAAACATCAGGGCCGGACGACGCGGGCGGAGTTTCAAGCATGCACAGTGTATATAAAGCTAACATGCGTGTGTCGTACATCGGTCGCACAACGATCTGTGAGTGGAGGAAGTGCCGATCAAGAGAACAAAGGTAACATTTTAACCTGGGACATCAGTGGCCTATACTGATTCGAGCACTGAAGCTTATTTTGGGATAAGATTAGGAGAGTTTAGCCTGATATTAGTGTTTTTGTCTTGTGTTTTGTCTTGCAGCAAATATGAAACAATTCAAAGACCCTGAATTCATGAGCCAGTTCATAGACAGATACAGGGATATGAGAAATTTGTGGGAGGTTAAAAACCCCTTATATCGAAATAAACCAGCTAGGAAGACATCGCTGGAGAAACTGCTGCAATTTGTGAAGGCGCAGGGCCCTGACGCAGACATCGAGTTTGTGGATAAGAAAATGCGTAGCTTGAGAAGCACGTATAGGAAGGAGCTTAATATGGTCCAGTCTTCCATGAAATCAGGAGCAGCAACAAAGTATGTGTATGTACTCAGTCTGTGGTAATACAACAGGATGCAGTTTCTGGAAGACCAGATTGAAGCCAGGGAATCATTTTCTACACTTCCATCCACCCTTCCCTCAACCCCAGCTGAGGCTTCCGAGGACCAACCTGGGCCTTCCATCTTGGAAGAAGTTGAGGAGCCCAGCTGGAGCCAGGTATAGTATTTTTTATCATATTTATTGTCCGAAAATTAGTGTTGTTAACTAGATGTTATTATTGATAACAAAGGAATGATTTAACCAAAAGTGTTTTACATATCAATAGACAGTAGGGGCCAAAAATGATTGGGACACAAATGAAAAATGCTGGGGTCAGAATGATAGTGTTTTCTATTTATTAACATTCAATTTGCAACAGTCATGAGCTGAAAATTGTGTGTGATTGAAAACTAAAACTATGTCCTTTTTTCATACACAGGAAGACCTCAGTCAGGCTCTGGGATGTGGCAGACAGGAGGAGGCGGGGGTAAATGTCAGCCAGGAGGTGTCCAGGCCCAGTAGCCTCACCAAATCCCAGGTGCCTCCCCTCCACCTTACATCAAAAAGGACCAGGAAGGGGGGTAACATTAAGGAGGCTAATGCAGCCCTGAAAACACCCCCCGACGCTGAAGAGGCCTATGGCTGCTATGTAGCTGCAAAATTGCAGCAAATGGAGGAGGGCCAACGCCTCATGTGTGAGATTAATATTTTTCAGGCCCTTCAGAAGGGGTTGAGGGGCCAAATGAGTGATAACATGCACTTATGTTCGCTCGCCCATCTTCCTCCTTCTGCCACAAGTCCACCTCCAGAGCCACAGCCTCCAAGGAAGGCTGCAGGGAAGCCTGCAGGGGAGCATGGAGGGAAGGCTGCAAGGAAGACATGAAAGTGATAGCCTGGATTCAGTCTGGTCTGACAGAAGACGCAGTCTGTTGTAGTACCACAGCCTGGGGACATATATGTCATCTGCTGCTGTTCCTAATCTCTGGGAGTCCTGGACCAGATCGTGCTCCCTATTATATGGACTTCTCAGGCTACCAATTTTTATTTACAAAGCGTTGATGTGTGCCCTGGTGTACAAAGGCTTTGCAAATTCAAGCAGTTTCTTCAGCATTGCCTTCCTCTTTATTATGTTATGAACCAGAATAAATGGAGATTTTTTTATATGAAAATACTTGCCTATGTGTTTTTCTTCAAATAGGACAGTTTGTTTGTGAGTAGGCAGGTACATTTAAAAAATACAATGTCAAATTAACAAGGGACAACAACCAACCTCCTTGAGCTTTAAAAATACAAGATAATAATGTTGTGGAAACTTGACACACAAAAAAAAAAATATGGAGATCACTAGAAAATAATAAAAAAAAATAAAACAAACAAGAGATCTTGTTTAAAAAAAAAGCTGACTATAAAAAATAATTCAAAAGATTATTATGGAGATCTGGCTTTAAAAACAAAAAAGATTATTCAGGAGATCACGAGAAATAATAAAGAAATAAGTTTATCACCAATATGGTACACAGGTTCTCCACCCCTTCCTATGTGCCAAACACTGCGCTCATGGGACTAAAGCCTCACTCTAAGCAGCCGCTTATATATTTAAACAGTGCAAGAAAATAAATGATTCACTATAAACTTGCCCTAACAAACAGTGAAATCAAATAGCAGAGCTAACTTAATTTACCTAAAAAATATGTATGTGAAAATTATATGTGACACAATAATTAACACCACCCTCTATTAGCACAATGTGACCTGTGCTTAGAATCACCATAAAATGTGTATACAGTCTATGTAAAAAAACAATGTTAATAAGTAACATGTGACGAAACATGTCGGGGCGTGGCTATACGGCAATCTAACGTGCTTGACGTAGGACGCTGTGACAGGAAGCGCCATACGAAGATAGCGGGGAAGCGCCTCCAGGAGACTCCAGGGAACGGGTGAGAGAGTCACCGGTCATAGAGCTAAAAATTTTATAATTTTGTTCCCACAAATAGAGCTTTCTTTTGGTGGCATTTTATCACCATTGGGTTTTTTTTTTTTGCTAAACAAACAAATAAAAAAAGACCGAAAATTTTGAAAAATAAAAAAAAGTTTCTTTGTTTTTGTTATAAAATAAGTAATTTGGGGGGCGTGGCTTGGACGGGACCCGATATGGCTGCTTGAAGCAAGAGCTCCCTCGCAGAGAGGACGAAAAAGCTGACTTTTAGGGATTCTCAGGCACAAAACCATCATGGGCAGATCCAACAGGAGTACCTCAACTCCCCGTACCATAAAAGAAACCGGGACCCAACTCAGCAACAACATCCCGGAGATGTTCCGCACACGTCCGCCAGGCCAAAACGTGGAGATGCAGGCCTCACAGGCCTCATCCCCGAGCTCAATTGACAGAGCGGCGGGATCGCTAACAGGGAACCCCGCAATTCTTCACCCAAGCCTTCTAGACCTGCAGAGAGACCTGCAAAATGTTGCATTAGACATCAAACACACCCTGACGACAGCAATATCTGACCTAAAGACAGATATCCAGGCGATGAATGATCGCCTCGCAGGAGTGGAAGAAACCTCCCATCAGGCATGTGCAAAAATCTTATGATCAACAGCTACCCCACATATTTGAACTATACAGACAGGTAGAAGATTTGAATAACCGGGGACGCAGACATAACATTAGACTGCGAGGGGTACCGGAGACCATAGAGCCAAATGCCATCCCACAGACAGTGTGTTCCATCTTTAACAACCTTCTTGACCACCCTGCTGACTCCCCCATAGAAATGGAACGAGCACATTGCGCTCTCAGACCCCCTCCCCGCGACTCTGAACCCCCTAGAGACATTATCTGCTGTATCTTAAATTTCCCCCTCAAGGAGGAAATACTGAGGAAGGCAAGAGAACGGGGGCACATTGTATTTAATGGGGCAGACATTAAACTTTTTCAGGACCTCTCGCAGATAACCCTGCAGAACAGGCGCTCCCTGCGCCCCCTGCTGGATGTATTACGCAACCGCAACATCCAATATAGGTGGAAATTCCCTTTCTGCTTATCTGCCACTCTCAGAGGACGCACGGCCCTACTCCGGACCCCAGAAGATCTACCCACATTTTGCGAGCAATTGGACATTCCTTTGGTGGACATACCGGAATGGTATTCATTCTACTTCCCCTCCGACCCGTGGAAACCTGTCTCCCACAGTTCGTCACCTAAAGCCCAACGTCCACGTTCCAGACGCTGCAGACTGGAGAACTCATCACCTGGGAACCGCTCATCGAGAAGGGTAATGCCCTC
Organism: Lithobates clamitans; assembly: GCA_037952925.1. Classification (NCBI taxonomy): domain Eukaryota; kingdom Metazoa; phylum Chordata; class Amphibia; order Anura; family Ranidae; genus Lithobates; species Lithobates clamitans. Next base: position 100,700 of record JBBGZY010001514.1, on the reverse strand, counting down.
GCATTGCGCAGAAGGCCCCATCACCCCACGTAGAGGATATCAGGAAGCATGATCTACTCCTGATTTTCCTCCTTCTATTTCCATACCGACATTAGTAAGTTGGACTACCTTTGAACTGTTCTGATTTATACTCTTACCTGAACTGTTTATTTGCTATGCTTGTTTTTTTTTTTCTCTCCCCTTTTTCTCTCCTCTTCTTCTTCTTTTTTCTTTGTTTTCGTTCAAGCACTGTATCCCCAGAGACTCTTTGCATCTCATGTACTACTCGGTCACATAACATCTCACCTAGATCTGGAGCCCACCCACTTATTTGCAAGGTACTGTTGCAACAGTTACTCATACATGCATACCGTAGTAGCAGTCATTTTTCCATAGGAGAACTCATGTCATGCTTAAATCTGATACTACTGATCCTACCCTTAGTAACGTGTTTCAGAACCTACTTCTATTTTTGATGTACCTTGTAACTGTAAAAGAAATGTAGAAACAAAACGATCTAGGTGTTCTTCCCAGGCTCAGACTCTGCTCCACTTGATCGCAGGTGGCCTGGACACGGCTACATGTGATCTTTTAGGCCAAATTACCCTCCCCTCACCTGAGTTAGGATTAATTACCAGGCACCCTTGAAACCTGATTCTCTGCAGCCATGTTGAACCCTAAGAAGTGAAATACACTACAGACCTAAACTATCAATCCGATGACGACCACATAGGGTAAGGATTCTGCCATACTAATGCTGCAGCCAGGGACTATCCTAAGACATTTATTGTGCGACCCAGCGGCTACTATAACTACTCATTAGATGTTTCATTAGACAGGATAGTATATAAGTAATACCCCCCGAACTTTCCAGATCCAAATACCTACCTACTGACCCAGCAATACCCCACAAATAGGTATAAGCCAAGAGTCTGACACTGGGAAGGTTTATGACGTTCTACAAATTTCTGTTCCTGCATAGCGATGTTGAATCATTACTTAAATGTTCATTTTACTGTTCAATATTACTTATTAAGAGACGAGTGTTTTTCTTTCCTAATAATTTACTCTAATGTTTTTCATTTAACTCCATTATACCCATGGTACTAACTATGACCTAATACAACCTAAAAGATACCATTTATTACAGAATTACCCTTAAAACATTTTCCTGCTCCTTACACCTCGAAACCTTTTTCAAATCATACACCCACATAACATTCATAGATCCCTCTTTTACATATGCCTATCCCCTTCGTCCTCTCTAGTGCTATAGGGCTTGATCCCCTCCTAGTTTATTGTCCCCACACAGCTGTCCACATGGACTAGAGCTGACAATCCGGACCTCCTCCCCTAGGTGGTTGAGCAAGCCTACAACCACCTCTGGTAATTGACCACACTAATACTTTGGTGGAAAGACAGAGGTACATCCACCACAACTTACATACATATCTTTACCCCCCCTTTCCCTCCGTTACTCGGATACCCCCTATTTCTTTTCTTTCCAACCCCCTTTCTTTAACCCTATCCCTGCTGAATCCCCTTTACATCACATGGCATACCATGTTCCCGACCGTTAAGGACTATACCTTTATCTCTTCTCCACACCAGAAGTACTCTAGAATAGACTACTTATTCCTCTCCCAGACAGATCTCTCTGTCCTATCACATGCCACAAAAGAACCAATGTTCTTGTCTGACCACCACCCCATCACGATGACTCTTACTTTCCCGGAAATTAAAAACACTTCCAAAACTTGGAGGTTGAACCCATCCCTCCTAAAAGACCCAGAAATTCAAAGACAAATTAATACCCGACTCCAATTATATTTTCAAGAAAACTCTACCCCAGATACTACACCCGTCACACTCTGGGAAGCACACAAGTGTGTTATTAGGGGGAAACTTATAGCGTTAGCAACTTCTGCAAAGAAAACACACCAAGAACAGATCACATCACTTATCAAAACGATCAACAAACTTGAAGCGGCGCACAAACAGTCTACCTCACAGAACACACTACAGGATCTTTTATACGCCCGCTCTTCTCTGATGAACGAATTAGGAAAACGCACCAGACGACAATATATTCTTAGACAGAGAGTGTTTTATGAGCACGGTAACAAAAGCGGAAGACTTCTAGCCCGCACGATTGAAGCTGCTAAAACTACTTCGATCATTCACCAGATCCGAGATAAACATGGGACACTTCTCTCTAAGAATGAAGACATCACCAAATCTTTCGAAAACTTCTATTCTAAACTTTACAACCTTCCTCGACCCTCTATCGAATAAACTGACATGACTGACCGAAACTCCCAAATAAAAGACTTCCTAAATGAACATTTCCCCAAACCTATTACCGTGCAACAAGCGGAAGCTCTAGAACTCTCGCTCACCACTGAAGAACTCCATCTAGCAATCAAACAAATGAAAGTAGGTAAAAGCCCTGGCCCAGATGGCCTTCCCCTAATATACTACAAAAGCTTTTCAGATGCTCTCGCATATAGGATGGTAGCAGCATTTAATTCCCTATCGAATCCACTCACTTCCCCAGGCAACATGCTAGAAGCTCATAGAGTGAAGAGTTCACTAGCAGAATAATCTTTCAGAGGAGGAATTGACAGTCATCCAGGCGGTGTGAGACATGCGACTTTATCACCCTGAAGAGCGTGATGACAAAAGTTCCTCCACCTTTAAACAAACTGCCCCTTACCAGCTCCTTTGATCTCTTTTTAGGGAGATTGTATAAGCGTGTGGCTATCTACCCCAGCCTCGGGTCTTTGCTGGGAACGGATCCCAAATGCGTCTCCTCACAAAGAATCCTCTAGGTGATGGAAGGACACTCGTTCCCCATGGAAAAATATACAAAAGTGGCTTCCATAGCGTAACACAATTTGACAATTTTATTAAAAAATAGAGAAATACACTTACAGTGTCGTAGTAAAAAACTCATATAAAACCAAATGCCGGCCGGTTTCAGACTGCTGCCCATTGCTTCCGGGATCAGCGAGGATGGTGGTGACGTCAGCACGCTGCTCCTCCCTGCGCCGTTTCATCACAACTGACGTCTTACGCTATGGAAGCCTCTTTTGTATATTTTTCCATGGGGAACGAGTGTCCTTCCATCACCTAGAGGATTCTTTGTGAGGAGACGCATTTGGGATCCGTTCCCAGCAAAGACCCGAGGCTGGGGTAGATAGCCACACGCTTATATGATCTCCCTAAAAAGAGATCAAAGGAGCTTGTAAGGGGCAGTTTGTTTAAAGGTGGAGGAACTTTTCTGTCATCATGCTCTTCAGGGTGATAAAGTCGCATGTCTCACACCGCCTGGATGACTGTCAATTCCTCCTCTGAAAGATTATTCTGCTAGTGAACTCTTCACTCTATGAACTTTTTACTCCATTTACATTTTGAATTGGACTGTATATGTTCATTGATTTATGGGTAATTTTATTTTATTTTATTTGATTTATGATTACAATCAAATTTCCTTTTACACTGTCGATCCACGCTATATGGGTGTACAATCTGTATGTACCAAGGTGATCACTTTGTTTTAATTTTCGTTTTCATTCACAAGTTGCAGCGCAGCTATTTTTGCCTATATTGTTTATTAAGTGGATATGTCTCACATTTATAGTTGCAGCTATACATTTTTCACAATATACACTTTATATCTATATAGATTTGTTTTTGGGATAGCGCAGTAATTTTAACTGTTTGAAACATGCTAGAAGCCCATGTGGCGGTCATACCCAAAGAAGGAAAAGACCCTTCAGAGGTCTTTAATTACAGACCCATGTTGTTGCTAAACGTAGACATTAAACTCTATGCAAAAATGTTAGTGAACAGACTGTTACCCCTCATCCCTGGCCTCATCTCAACTGACCAAGTGGGCTTTGTCCCTGGTAGGGAGGCCAGGGAAAACACTATTCGCACTTTAAATATCCAACATTGGCTCATCATATCAAAAACCAAGGGATTCCTCCTATCACTAGATGCTGAGAAGGCGTTCGACAAGGTGGCCTGGGACTACATGCGAGAGGTATTAAAAGGTATTGGCCTGCCACTACGCATGTTTACACACATTAATGCTTAATACACTAATCCCTTGGCAAGGGTTAAAGCAAATGGCCTCCTTTCGAACGCCTTCCCTATCAGTAACGGCACTCGTTAGGGATGCCCATTATCCCCCCTGATATTTATCCTAACTTTAGAACCCCTCCTTAATAAAATTCGAGCAAATCCAGACATTCAAGGCTTCTCTATCACTAACAAAGTATTTAAAGTAGCCGCGTTCGTGGACGATATTTTACTGTCCCTGCAGGCGCCGCGAACGTCCCTGCCCAACCTGCTAAAAGACATTGCACACTTTGGTACCCTATCGAACCTAAAAATTAACTATTCCAAATGCCAAGCCTTAAACATATTTTTACCCCCACAAGACGCATTACACTGCCAAGACTCCTTCCCTTTCCAATGGAAAAAAGAAGCTATCACTTACCTCAGCATCCAAATTACTAGACGACTGACCAACCTATATGACTACAATTTTTTTACGCACTCTTTCAAAAGTCCAAGCAGACATGAAAAACTAGGCTAACCTAAATGTTTCGTGGTTTGGCCGCTCTGCCTTAATAAAGATGATCCTTCTCCCCCGTCTCCTTTATCTTATACAGACGATCCCTATTCACTTACCTCCCTCCTTTTTCTCAATTTACAAGAAAGCCTGTACAGCCTTCATCTGGCATAACAACACCCCTTGCATTAAATACTCACGACTGACAAGTACTAAGACCAAAGGGGGAATAGCCTTACCGGACCTCCACAAATACTATCTAGCTTGTCATTTGACTAGAATAATTGACTGGAAGACTCACAAACTGGGAAAAATTTGGGTTATATTGGAGGACTCCTTCTTACACAATCCCCTACGCATTCTCCCCTGGATTTCACCAAAACATTGGCCACATGCTATCAAAACACATATATCCCTCACTATTAGCCTACCGCAAAGCAATTTCCTCTCACCACATATCCTCCCAACCAGGATCATTGACTTCCCTGAGAGGAAACCCTGATTTCCCCCCGGGAATGTCAACTACATTTCTATCACAAGAATGGCCACATGATGAAATCCTGATTCATAACTTCTTTCATAAAGGTCAACTCCGTTCCTACGACGGTTTGAAGTCAATGTTTCGCACAAAAGCGTTCCCTTTCTGGTCATACAGACAATTGAGACATTTCTTTACCTCCAAAGATCCCATTAATACATGGATAAGAAAGCTCACACAATTTGAAGCTCTCTACTCCCTTACTACCCCTCAAAGACACTTAATATCCTTTATATACCTCCTTCTCCAGGATGATTCCCATCAACCACAGAAGGAACCTGCTCGACTATCTTGGGGCAGGGACATGCAAAAAACTTTTACTGATGAAGAGTGGGAAACCATTAACACATATGCACATAAGGGATCATTAAATGTGGAGATTCAAGAAAATGGGTATAAAATAGTCACAAAATGGTACAGAACCCCTTCTCGCTTGCATAAATTCACACCTACAATTTCAAACATATGTTGGAGATGCAAGAGGGAGGTAGGATCTATGATCCACATATATTGGGAGTGCTCTGAACTTCAACCTTTCTGGGAAAAGATTCACTCTATAATAACTCTTGTTAAATATATTTATTGAGTTTTCACAGAAGAAGAAATAAAATGATACAATACATGGATACATATCAATCATAAGAAGATCTTTGCAGTATGATAAAAAAGATAAATGAATAAGTTAATAAAATAAAGTAATTTTCGAGATATCTTACAACCATATTTACTATACACTAGTTGGGATTCTAGATGCAAGATTAAGATTAGAGAAATAAATCAAGTTATTAGACTAAGTATCCATAGGAATATTTTAGGAAATAATAAAAGAAAAGAAAAGGAGAGGGAGGAGAGATAAAGATGGAAAGAAGGAAAGAAGAGAGAAAAAAAAAAGAGAGTTTCATTAGGTATACAAATATAATATATATTTCAGTAATAATATGATATATATCTTAGTGTGGTAACAACAGAGATTGGTCAAAATCTGTAGGGAGGTAGTTTTTAACCCATGGTTGCCAAATTTTGCGACATTTATTTATTTTATTTTCTTCAATAGCTGTCATCTTGGCGTATAAAAGGGCTCTGTTCATTCTGTGTTTAGCTTCAGCAAGAATTAGATTTTGGGACTTCCACACCTTGGCAATCGTTTGTTTAGCTGCAGTGCTAAGTTGGATAAACAATTGGAATTGAGTATGGGTGAGTATTGTGGGTTTAAGGTTTAGGAGTGCCGTTGCAGGATCTGGAGGAATTGTGATTTCCAGGGCTTTAGAAGCCATAAGAAATATATTCTATCAGAATTCTTCAACTACGGGGCATTGCCACCATATGTGAAAATGTGTTCCTGCTGTGTCACATCCTCTAAAGCAATTAGGTGAATATGTGGGGACAAATTTAGCTATTCTAGCTGGTACAAGGTACCAGCGTGCTAGAACCTTGTAATTAGTTTCTACAGCAAAACAATTTGGAGAGGAAGTTTTGGTGGCTGACCATATATTCGACCAATCTTGTTTATTAAACACTCGATTCATATCTTGTGCCCATTTAGTTGTGTATGAGGGTAGAAACTCACTAGATATCATATTAAGTTGGAAATATAATATTGAGATAAGTCCTCTAATGTGTGGATCACTTATACAAATCCGCTCAAATTGAGTCATTTGATTAAGAGTTGAGCCTGTACTAAGAAGTGGTTCATAAAAATTTTTAATTTGTAAATATCGAAATATTTCAGTTTTAGGTAACCCAAAGGTTTCACATAGTACAGGAAATGTATAAATAGCTTTAGTCGAGGAAAGATTGTATAAACGAGTCAGGTTCGTAGAGGTCCATGCAGAGAATGATTTTGGGAATTTCCAGGCAGGATAAAAGGCTGGATTATTAAGAAATGAAAGCAAGGGATTATGTGTTGATTGAAGATTATGTGCAAATTTACATTTATCCCATACTGCTAGGGTCTGTTTCGTGATAGGATTAGAAAGATGTATTCTATCAGCAGGACAGAGCCAAAACATATTTGCCACTGAGATAGGGTCACTTTCCAATGATTCAATAGCTACCCATAGGGGAGCTTCTACAGAAGTATGATACTTGGGTATAAGTGCTAGCTGTGCAGCGTAGAAATAGGAGGAAAAGTTGGGCAATCCCAAACCACCACTCAATTTATTAAGGTAAAGCATAGATTTAGGTATACGAGGTTTGGTGGTACCCCAAATGAAGGACATAACTCTACGTTGAGTAAGTCTAAGAAAGTAAGATGGTAAAGAAATAGGGAGTACCCTAAATAAATTTAGGAATTTCGGCAGGATTGACATCTTTACCGCATTAATCCTTCCCAACCATGACAATGATAGAAGAGCCCATTGTTTCAGGAAGCCGGAAGTTTGTTTAAGGAGGGGTAATTAATTTGCCGCAAAAAGGTCTTTAAGAGAGATTGTGAGTTTTATTCCTAGGTATGGAAGCAGCTTTAGAACCCAAGTAAAGGGTAAGGAAGTTTGTGCCTGCTGAAGTTCTAATTGAGATAAGGAAATATTTAATGCATTTGATTTTGTTGGATTAACATGTAGTCCTGATATTTGGGCAAAATTATATAGTGTTTTTAGTAGATTAGGGGTGGATATATGGGGATGAGACAAAAATATGAGAATGTCATCCGCAAAGAGTCATAGTTTATGGTGATAACCACCTAGTTCGATACCTTTAATGTCAGGATTGGTTCAAATAAGGTGTGCCAGGGGTTCTATTATTAGGGCAAAAAGTAGAGGGGAAAGAGGGCATCCTTGTCTAGTGCCTCTTTTGATATCAATCATTGTTGACTTATAGCCTGCATATTTTATATATGCTCTAGGATTATTGTATAAGGATGAGACCCAGGTTAAAAAATTGTTTCCAAATCCCCATTTACCAAGGACATATTCCATATAAGGCCACGTAACCGAATCGAATGCTTTCCTTATGTCTAAGGATACAAGGCAAGCTGGGATTCGTCTAGTTTTAGCCGCATTAATAAGTAAGAGTGCTCTCCTGATATTATCTCCAGCTTGGCGTTTAGGCATAAAGCCTGTTTGGTCTTTATGGATTAGTAGGCCAATAATATTATTCAGTCTAGTGGCCAAAATTTTAGCAATTAATTTTATATCGAGATTTAGGAAGGATATAGGACGATAATTTGTCCAGGAGGTGGAGTCAGAATGTGGTTTGGGGATCATTGCTATTATAGAGGTGAGAGTCTCTGTTCTAAATGAGTTACCTTTAAGGATCGAATTGAAGCCTTTAGTTAAGATAGGTGTTAAGACTGATGCAATTTGTCTATAATATGTTGCCGAAAATCCATCTGGGCCTGGTCTTTTACGTAATTTTAAAGATTTTATTGCGTTAAGAACTTCAGTATCTGTAATTGGACATTCAAGAAGATCTTTCTGTTGTTGATCAAGGTTAGGAAGCGTGATATTGGAGAACAGTGTGTCTGCTTTAGTTTTATCAAAATTTGAGGCAGAAGAATATAGTTTAGATAACTTAGAGCGAAAAATTTCAAGTATTTTCACTGGGTTACTAGTGTAAGATTCCCGGGATACTTTCAATCTGATAGGCGTATGTATATGTTGTGAATTTTTTTAAATTCTGGCCATAGGTGTATCAGGTTTATTTGCCCTGCGATATTGAACATGCTGGCTTTTTCTTATAAGTTTATCTGCGGTATCAGTAAGAAAAAGATCTAGATCCAGGCGGGCTTTTTCTAGTTTGGTACTGTTGGTAGCATTCGGGGAGGTTTGAAAAGTTTGATGACAGTCATTAAAGGTGGATTCAAGTTTTGCAAACAACAGTTTGCTTTCTCTTTTAAGGTTAGTTGCTTGTTGTATCAGTCTACCCCTAATGACTACCTTGTGCGCCTCCCATAATGTAATAGCAGAGACATCGTCTGTATCATTGGATTTTAGGTAATCAGAAATTGCTTTTTCAATCTCAACACAATGAGAAGGGTGGGTCAGAATTGAATCGTTTATACACCAAGTGGTATTGTGTGATCTAGGAATTGTGGAAGCAATGGTAATGAATACTGCGCAGTGGTCTGTCCATGGAAAAGGAATGATTTTGGATGATATGATTTCTGGTAGCATACTTGACGGGATTAGAATATGATCTATTCGTGAAAAAGAGTTATGCGGATAAGAATAATGAGTGAAGCGCCTACTAATAGGGTTCATCTCTCGCCAAGTATCTACCAGGCTATGAGTGGTGAGTAGATGTTGAAAAGTTAGGTTTATTGAGTTTGTGGTAGGTCCAGGGGGAGATTTATCTAAGAACGGGAAAATAGTAGCATTAGAATCCCCACAAATAACAACAGTACCAAACTTATGTACTTCTATAAGTTGAAAAAGATGGGATAAGAAAGCAGTTGGGCGTTTGTTAGGGGCATAATAAGACACAATAGTAATAGGATTATCAGAAATAAATCCTGTTAGGAGAACATATCGTCCTTCAGGGTCTGTTATTTTGGATACAAGGTTAAACGGAGTGGAACGGTGAAAACCAATGAGAGTTCCGCGCTGTTTAACCGTAGCTGAAGCAGTATAGAATTGTGGATATGATGATGAAAGAAATTTGGGATAAACTTTGTCAGTAAAATGCGTTTCCTGCAAACATATAATATTAGCTTTTTTCATAGCAAAAGAGCGTAAAGCCTTGGTTCGCTTATGTGGAGTATTAAACCCCTGTACATTTAATGACAAGATATTTATAGGAGCCATAAAACAACGAATGTGAATATTATAGCATAACAAGCAGAGTACTCACCGAGAGCCAGGATCACCAACCCGATAGTCAGGAGGGAATAGCAAAGATTAAAGAAAGAAGCAATAGAATAGAAAAAGAAAAAAGGAGAGGAGAATCGAACAAACCCAATATGAAGACAATTTAGCAGTATATAAAGGCTAAATAATAGGGTGTAGGAGCATCTCAGGAGAGTTTTTAGAACTCTCTGAGAGGGTCCGGGACCACCAATAGAGACCCCCATAACAATGGTAAGTTCAAAAACTTGAGAGGAAAAAAAAAACAGAAAAAAGTTAATATAAAAAAAAAAAAAAAATATATATATATTAAAAAAAAAAATATATATATATATATATTTTTGTAACATAACAGTAGTATGTAGCCATAACTCATTTTAGTCATGAATATGGCCAGTTTATTAACTCTGTCAGCATACTGTGCTGGAAAAAAGTAGCAAGGACAAATAACTAGTCTGGCTTAGAATGTCAGTCCATTGAATCCTCATTGTTTGGTGGTGAATGTTCATATCGACCTCGCTTGTTAAGATTTTGATGGGAAGATGTGGAATAGCTGGGTTTTGGGTCTTTGTTTTGCTGTGTAGAACGAAAAGCTGAGCGCCTATGAGACTGGTCATTTGGTAAGATTGCTTCGGCTAGGCCCATATCAAATAGGGCTGACTTCAAGTCCTCTGAAGAGCGACAAACATATTTTGTTTCCAAATGAGTAAATCTGAGACAAAAAGGAAATCCCCATTGATAGGAAATTTGATTTCTCTGGAGTACCTGGAGTTGAGGTTTAAGTGCACGTCTTTTTGCAACCGTTAGTGGGGACAAATCTGTGAAGAGTTGGTAGGTATTGCCCTGGAAGCTAAGAGATTCTCTCCCTCTGGCAGCTGTTAGTATCTGTTCTTTGGTTCTGTAAAAGTGCAATTTAGCTATAATATCCCTCGGGGGACCATTTATTTTGCGTGGGGCTAACGCTCTATGCACTCTATCCATTTCGAACCTGTCAATAGGGGTTCCAGGTAATAATTCTTGAAAGAGCGCCGTGATATTAGCCTGCAGGTCTAGAACAGATTCAGGGATTCCCCTGATTCGCAGATTCAATCGACGATCTCTGTTCTCTTGGTCCTCTAAACGATTTTGTAATGTAAGGTTTTCCTCTTTTAGTACCTTCATCTCAGACATGTAGTTCTGTGTAAAATTATCAATTTCATCAACCCTCAGTTCTAAGTCAGCTGTTCTCTGACCTAGTTCTCTAATTTCTTTAGTCAGTTTGTCAGTTATATGATCAGAAGTCTGTTTGAGGGCTTTCTGAAGCATACATTCAAATTTTTTGAAGATGTCAGACTGTGTAGCAGCTTGTAATTTACAGTATTCATATTCAGACTCAGACTCACCATTAGCAGCCTGTGTCTTCTGACTGTGAGGTAAAGATTTTTCAGTGTATTCACCGCTGTGCTGACTGTGAGGTAAAGATTTTCCAGTGTATTCACCACTGTGCTGACTGTGAGGTAAAGATTTTTCAGTGTATTCACCGCTGTGCTGACTGTGAGGTAAAGATTTTCCAGTGTATTCACCGCTGTGCTGACTGTGAGGTAAAGATTTTTTAGTGTATTCACCACTGTGCTGTGAGGGAGAGGATGCCGCCGCCATTCCAGCCGCCAGCCTGTGTGCCGTTTTCTCCATTTTTCCTGCTTTAATTTTAGTTTTAGGAGCTCTCAAGACCATTGTCAGTGAAGCTGACAGTATTAGGTAGGATTTTCTGCAGTTTTGGGATACTTGCTGGTTCACTGGGACCTGTAGTCCTCCGATGAAAACTCCAGAGGAGCGGAGCTCTAAGGTAACATTACCTTCACCTCAGGCTGCCGCACATGTGCCGCCACTCTATAATAGCTCAAGTAACCACCTACACACTAGATTATAACCCGGCTCAATACCTCCTCCATCACACAACCCTGCCTAAACGAACTTACTACAAGTCTCTGGCCATGCACATGGTCAATGCAGCCAGACTTTGCATCCCAGTCCATTGGCGATCAGCTGATATACCTACCATTAGAGAATGGTTCACCAGGGTTGCAGGGATTGAGGAGATGGAAAAACTACATATCACAAGATCGCATTCAAAAATTCAACGCCACATGGGCGTGCTGGACACACCTAAAAACTACTGAATAATTCCGATCCTACTTTCCTACTTTCCTTTATGATACTCCACTTACCAATTTTACTTGACCTGATCCCCTAAACCTGACAAGGACAAGAGAATTTAGAGAGGAGCGCCCCCCCCCCACCCTCCTTCCCCATACCATTCTTCCCTTCCTTCTCCTCTTCACTCTCCCCTTTTTTTCCTCCTTTCTACCCAACCTCCCTCCCCCTCTAAACCCCCCTCTAAACCCCTCTCTTACCCTTACTGTTTCCTCTCATATCTCCTTACCCCCATCTCACCTAAACTATCTTTTCACAATCATACTGAAATGACCAACAAATTATGCACAACCTGTCTGCCAACTGCCGTTCTTTCCTCAACACTTAAAAAAAAAGGTTCTCCTCAGTGGCGTAACTAGAACCTTCAGAGCACGATGCAAAAAACCATGGAGGGCTTCCCTAACCCCCGGACAAGGCTCTTTCCTCTGAGCCTGATGGTGGAACCCCAGGGCCCGGTCACAAGTGGGTGGCTGGCTGCATATAAAGTAACCGATTTCTCCATTCCCCCAACTTCTCCTCCTCTCCCTCCGACAGGCATTCAGCAGCTGCAGGAGGAAAATGGAGAGATGGGTTCCTCTATGTCGGTATTTCTCAATCTTTTTCCAGTCAGGGCACCCTTGAAGTATAGCCCTAGGTGAATGGGGCTGCACTGCAACCACCATGCAACTGTGTGCATTGCATGCAGTTGCAGAATAGTGATGATGCATTTAAGGGGTTAAAACAGGCGGTCAGTAGGCAACATATTGCCTCTTTACCGGCTGTCAAATGCCTTTGAAAAGCGATCTGAGCATGGATCGCTTTTCAGAGGAACAGTATTTTTTTTTGCTGGTACTATGAACAAGCAAAAAAAATAAAAAATCGGTTCCGATTGTACAGGTATAGGGGGTCAGGATTAAAAGCCTATACCTAAAATGTGCATACATACATGTAAACACACACATGTATAAAAAAAACACACACATATATATAAAAACACACATTTATATCCACATTCTGGGCGAGGGTATTTATGGGACAGACGCCATATTTTGGGGCCCTCCTGGCTGACAGGTATGCGTTAAGGAGCTACCTTGTGGTCCTCTGTTTGGGAGGCTCACGATACTACGGCGCAGGGGTGGGTCCAGAGGCTTGTCTGGAGCCTACCACCGTGGCCGAGGAATGGTCCTGAGCTGTCGGTCCTGTGTGACGAAGTTGGACAGCCGAGGAGATCCCAGGGGAGGACCCGTCTTGGAGAGATTACGCGACGTGCTGGTCTATAGATGGGCTTGGTGACTCGGTTGGAGGACGTATCCAAAAGTAACTATACAGCATAGTGTTACCGGCTCGGCTTAAAGGTTCAAGCACTGTGACTGACTTTCACTACAGAAAAAAGTATACATCCTGTGGCAGAGGATCATAGGGATTTTGTTCCCAAACAAGTCAGTGGCAGAGACTTTGATTCGTGCTGCGTGCTGGCTGCTAGACCAGAGAGAGGCCTATCCAGACGAGCAAGGAGTGTGTCCCACGAGGGGAGTGCATTTCAAAAAGTATTTGAATTCTACCAGGACATTTTGTCAAGAGAACCCTACCAGAGAATATTTGAGTTTCTTCTGCGAGTTTCCTTTCTACCTCTTTCCTGCTACATCCTAAGTCGTTTGTTTAATAAAGCATTGAAAACGTACTCCAGTGTTGGTGCGTGTGTTGTCCAGGAGTAAACTCAAGGGAACCCTAGACCTGGTGCCGGTGAAAACAGAGGGAAGCAGAGTGAAGGTAACAGACCCGCTTAAACCAGCAGCTCCACCGTGAGTTAGTGCTATTCGCAAGTTCTAGTGCGGACCGAACCGGGGGGGTGTTCGGCTCATCCTTACCCAGCAGTAAACCCTGCCAGTGCTTACTCATCAGTGCTGCCTATCAGAGCCATCTATCAGTGCCCATCGGTGCCACCTATAAGTGCCCATTAGTGCCACCTATCAGTCCCCATCAGTGCCGCCTATCAGTGCCCATCAGTGTCACCTATGAGTGCTGCATATCAGTGCCCATCAGTGCTGCATATTAGTGCCTCATCCTCAGTGCCTAAACACTTTTTAGGACAATACCATGCATATAAGCCTTTTTTTTTTGAATCAAGTCATTTTTTATTGATTTTTCCAATTTTACATTATTCAAGATGACCAGTAAAAAAAATTACAAACATTCGTGTGCATATAATCCCATAACACATTCCAAATCTCTTAATTTAACCCTGTTATATTAACCCGCCTCCCTCCCCCAGTACCCCTTCGCCCACCCACCACCCCAAACTATTACTTCCGGTTTAATAGCCATGACTAAAACTAGCAAAACTTGTTACCCTATTATAAACCTGATGCGTGTACTAATCCCTTCATGATTCAATACCCTATTCCTTATTTTCATACCCATAGTGAGGTTCTATATTTCGTCATTACTTCCCTGACACCATGGGCCCCATATCCTTATAAACTTCTTGTGACTTCCTCTCCTAGTATAAATCACCCTTTCTGTGCCAATTACTGTGTTCATTGTATTAACCCATTCTACAGAAGAAGGGGGCACTGTTGATAACCATGCTTTCGCGATTAATTTCCTCGCCTGGTATAGACAACGTGCGATTGCTATTGCTCTATGGCCTTCCCCAACGCTTTTACTTATTAACCCCAGCACACATATCTTAGCCTCGCGTTTCAGTCTTATCCCGAACCTGGCATCTATAATATTTAGGATCTCAGTCCAATACCTGACTAGCTTCGGGCATCTCCACATTATATGAATAAGATCGCCCGTCTCTAGGCATCTAGGACATTTATCGTCTGGTCTTCGACCAAATCTATACAGTCTCTTGGGGGTATAATAAGCTCTGTGCACGAGCAAGAGGTGCGATGCCCGCTGCGACGGAGAGAGGGACACCAGTGGGCCAAGCTCCAGAATTCTCTCCCACTGCTCATCACTCAACTCCCCCACATCAGTCCCCCACCTCTCCCTCGCACCCAGCAGTGGAGCTAATCTAGTTGCCCTAGCCATCAGGTGGTCATAGATCCCCGATATTAATCCCTTAAGGCTGGGCGCCTTCACCACCTTACTAAGTAGCGGTATGCTACTCCATTCCAATGCCTTAGTCCTGAATTGCTTGTCTAGTGCATGCCTGACCTGGAGATAGAAGTAAAATGTTTCTTTAGGGATTCCAAACTCCGCTCTCAGGTCCGAAAAAGACTTTAAAGTATTACCCTTGAATATTTGTACCAGCCTATTTAACCCCAACCGATCCCAGATCTTATTTTTTTCAATCGTTTTTAACTCCTTAAGTTGCCCATTCTGCCAGATGGGTGAGTACTCCGTGACACCCCTATATCCCATTTCAATCTTTACTAACCGCCAAATCTTCATGACCAATTTAAATGTTGGAAATGAGGCTCCTATAGATCCGGCTTCCAATGCCCCTATTAACGATTTATGCGGGCTCCCTGATAACATAATATTTACGCTGGAATTAACCTCACCCCTACTTTCGCACCCTCCCATATGTTGCAACTGGGCCGCCAAGAAGTATCTGAATGGATGAGGCACCGCCAGTCCCCCCTCCTTGTTAGGGCGCTGCAAGGTCTGGAGACTAATCCTAGCCTGACCCTTCTTCCATATCAATTCCCGGAAGAGCGAGTTGATTTTTGAGAACCAATCCCTCCCTATCCAAACCGGTGAATTGTGCAAGATGTACATTAGTTGTGGCATCCAGATCATCTTTAATAGGTTTACGCGTCCCGCCATGGACAAGGGGAGTCGACACCAGATATCCTTCTTCTTTTTAAACTTTTCTAATACCGGAGCTAGATTGTCCTTAATATACTGAGTTGGGTCATTAGTTAATACTATGCCCAGATACTTGAACTTCTCTACCACCCTGAGACGAGGAATCCCCTGAGGGGGAGGACCGGGAGTCGAGTCAAGCGGCAGAAGTGTAGACTTCTCCCAATTGATTTTTAGCCCCGATATCCTCCCAAACCCTTCCACCAATTGCATCGTCTTTACTAGTGATGGCCCCATGTCACCCAGAAACAACAATACATCATCAGCGTATAGTGCTATTCTTTCCTCAGTCCCTTTTCTTTTATAACCCTGCAGGCCTGAAGCCTTCCTTATAACCTCTGCGAAAGGCTCCATTGCCAGGGCAAATAGCAGGGGTGACAAGGGGCAGCCCTGCCTAGTCCCCCTCTCAAGAGATATCCTTTCTGAGAATGTATTATTTATTTTTAATCTAGCACTGGGATGCTGGTATAGGATCTTAAGCCAATTAATAAATAGAGGGCCGAACCCAAATTTCCCCAACACCCACCATAAGTATCCCCATTCCAGGGTGTCAAATGCCTTGGCAATGTCCAAGGACAAGACAGCCCTGGAACCCACATTCTCTACCGGGGTCTGGAGGTTCAAATAGGTTCTTCTTATATTTTTACTGGTAGACCTATTCTGCATAAATCCGGACTGGTCCGGGTGGATCAAAGAGGATATACATTTATTCAGCCTGGATGCCAAGACCTTTGCCAAGATCTTGACATCCGTGCCCAACAATGAAATTGGTCTATATGACGATGTGTCTAATTGGTTTTTCTCCTCTTTCTGAATCAGTATTATAGTAGCTTCCGACATTGACAAGGGCAAGCTACCTACTGCAGCTGACCAATTCAATGCCTTCAGAAGCTCCGGAGTCAGCACCTCCCCGTAACGTTTATAAACCTCAGATGGCAATCCATCGGGGCCCGGGGACTTTTGATTCGGCATATCCTTAATTGCTTGTTCAAGCTCCTCCAGTGTTAACGGTGCTTCCAGACTATTCATATCTGTGTCCGACAACACCGGTAAGACAGTATCTTCCAAGAATTTCTCCATCACTTTTTGTTCCGGGCAATGACGCGTTTTATATAAATCTCTATAGTATTCCGCGAATGTTTGGGTAATTACCTCAGGGTCTGATGAAATATTCCCTTCATTAGTTTTAATCATGGGGATTATTGAAGAGGGAGCATTAGTTTTGGCCAATAAGGCCAGCGTCCGACCCACTCTTTCCCCCTCCTCAAAATATCTCTGCCTCTGGAAGACCTTCCTATTTTCTGCTCTTCTAATCTCTTCCTTTTTGAGTTCCTGTTGTTTCATTACCCAGAGTTCTCGATTTTCAATAGTTGGCTCCGCTATGTATTTTCTTTCTGATTCTTGGACCTCTTCTCTAATCAGCTCCCCCTTTGCCCTTGTCTGCTTCTTTATTTTCGATATCTGCTGTATCAAAAGTCCTCTGAGATATGCTTTCAAGGAGTCCCAGAGCACACCCCCCGAGGCAGTGCCAGTGTTGAATTCGATAAACTCTCTCAAACCTACACCTATTTCATCCCCATTCCCCAATAACCCCAACCATGCTGGATTTAATGCCCATATTCTCTGGCCTCCATTATCTCGCTTACATATTGTCAGTGTCAATGGTGAATGATCAGACACCCCCCTGGGACGATATTCAATTCTACCTATTAGGGGCTGGGCTTCCTGGTTACCAATGGCCATATCTATACGGGAGAGAGTGTGGTGTGTCCCTGAGAAGCAGGAGTATTGTTGGCAGCTAGGGTTACGCACTCTCCACATATCACTCCAGCCGACCTCCTCAAGGAACTGTACCAGCCTTCCCTCCAACCCCCTACCTCCCCCAGGCCCAGGCGGGAACCTATCCAACCTGCTATCAAGCACATTATTAAAGTCTCCCACCATAATGAGCGGGACCTCTCTCTTATCCTCCAAGAACTCCAATAATAACCACAGAATCTCCATCTTAAATGGTGGAGGAATATACACATTTGCTATAACCAATGGCCTACCCTCGATTAAACAGGACAGAAAAATAAAGCAACCCAAGCTATCAACATTGACATCCCTGCAGGAAAACGTTACTCCTTTCCTAATCAGAATACTCACTCCCCTCGAGTAGGAGGAGTACACTGAGTGATATTGTGTCGGATAATTTTTTTTATTCTTAATAGATAGCTTAGTCTCGTTGGTCAAATGGGTTTCCTGCAGGCATATCACCTCAGCAGCACAAGATTCTAGCTCCTGGAATACAATAGCTTTTTTCATAGGGTCACCCATCCCCCTAATATTCCAGGAGGTTAAACCAACTGCTCTATTCTGCATTCCAAATAAACATCAATATAGACAAATACCAACTAAGGGAATAACGGAGTAAAATTAGATTTCTGTTTTTGCATATCGTGGCCAAGGCCACAAGGTGGCACTGTTCTAAACCCCTATCTTTAATAAAAAAACTGAGAGAAGAAAAAAAAAGAAAAAAACCCAGACTCCCACCTCCAATCTGATGATACCACTTCACCACATGTGCCCTTATTCCCCTTAACCTTTTAACCTTTTGACACATCTCATCAGTACTCCCATTCACCCCCTTCAGTGCTAGAATTGTGAGGAGGGGGCCACAGGAGCCCGGGAGCGAACTGCCACCACACCCCGCCCCCCTCCCAGTCCTACCCAGGTTCCTAATCCTATTAGTGTTTATAAACTTCACGTGTTTACCCTTCATTTCTTTCAATCTCAAACAATTTTTAACGGTGAAATGTGCAGTTTTGCCTTTTTTTATTGCAACTATAATACCCCTTTTTATAAATAATTCCTTCTCCTCCCCCCCTTGCCTGACTCGGCTTGCCCTAGGGGCCTTCCTTGTGACCTTACTACTCCCCTCACCCCACTTCATCCATCCCCTCCCCCCTCCCAATCCCCACTCAACCACCCCCTCCCCCCTCCCCAACCCCAACACCCCCAGGACCCATAGGGCCCTGGTCACCAACCTAAACCTCACTCTCATTACAACTTTCCCCGCCCAGCCCTCTCCCTCCCAACCCTTGATGCTGCACCCCAAAAGAACAAAGAGAGAGAACACAAAAAAAAAAAAAAAAAAAAAAAAAAACACAGAACATTCAGTTACCCCTATGCAATAACATCATTATAAGTTCTTTTTG
The DNA here is from genome assembly GCA_037952925.1 of Lithobates clamitans. Lineage (NCBI taxonomy): Eukaryota > Metazoa > Chordata > Amphibia > Anura > Ranidae > Lithobates > Lithobates clamitans. The sequence goes on along the minus strand of JBBGZY010001514.1, from coordinate 81,629 downwards.
TTCTCTTCAAACCAATCCGTGACTCCTTTGACAGATTCAAAAAAACGAACAGACCCTAGGGCCTCAATACGCAGTCGTGCTGGGTATAGCAAAGCATATGGTATATTATGGTTCCGTAGGGCCCGCTTAATGTCCAAAAAACCTGCTCTTCTCTTTTGAAGGTCTGGAGAGTAATCTGGATAAATCGAGATTTTAACCCCGTTAAAGAAAATGTCCCCCTTCTCTCTCGATTTTTGCATTAAGTTCAGCTTGTCTTTGTAATTAAAGAACCGCAAGATCATTGGTCTCGGACGATCTCCGCCATGTATTGGTCTGGAAGGCACTCTATGAGCACGCTCAATCGAAAAAAACTGTGAAAAAGCCTCAGCCCCAAAAACCTCCTTAAGCCATCTTTCCATAAATTCTTCGGGCCGGGAACCCTCACTTTTCTCGGGGAGACCCATCACTCTTACATTTTGTCTTCGCGACCTGTTCTCCCATTCATCCAGTTTAAGCTTATTAACTTCCAGCTGAGCTTGCATTTTAATAAATTCCTGCCGCATTGGAATTACCATATCCTCTAGTTGGTTAACCCTTTCCTCCGCACCTTTAATTCTCTCCACTGCTTTCTGTAGCTCTTGTTTAATAGTGCCAAATTCTTCGCCTAGAGCTTTTAATTCTTCCCACATCCCGCTTATCGAGCTCCTGCAAGCATTAACCGCGCATAATACCTCTTTTAAGGTAGGTTCCTGTTCACTGATTCCGGTCGCATTAAAACTGCTATCCCCTGCTTCTCCTGGGTGCCCCCTCTCAGGGCTTCTTTTATTTGCTGTTCTTGTGTTACCCGTCAGGTTATCCGGACCTTTCCCCAGGCTTTTTCTTTCCCCGTGGCCCCCTACCGACATCTTCCCCGAGGGAGGCTGAATACTTTTAGTAGGGGACTGCATTGAGCTATGAGCAAATTTTTCAAGCTTCGCAGCAGCTGCTGCTGCAGCCACATTTTGCGTCCCCTTTTCCTTCTCTTTAGTTGAACGGGTAGATTGGGTAGGCATACTTTCCTGGGGCTGCTGTTGTTAATCCACCCCCTTCTTCTCAATCAGAACACGCTGGGAGCCTTTAATAACTATATAGCCCACCGGGCTGTCCTAGCTATCAGCCAATATGTCCTTGATTAATAGATAACCGGTCTATTTAATAGGAGACAAGTCCTAGGCACCCTGCTATAACAGTCACCGGCACTTTGCTTTATAAGTATATATAATTCAAGTTCTTTACCTCTCTCCGGTTAGCTTAGAGGATGAATGCTTGCAGGGGGATGCAGACTACTCACAACTGGATCCCTCACACCCGCTGTCCACCGCTCCGGACCTCCTCACTTTTTACATTCAGCGTCTGAAGTAATCTCTGCCGCTGCTCTGTCACGGCTCTGGCTTCCTCCACCTACTCAGGCTCTCGCGATGACTGCATTACGTCGCTAGGCAACCAGGCACAATCACAGTCACGGCGGCAGTATCTGTCCCGGCGCTCCGATCCGTTCGGCAGCTCAGCAAGGCGGGTACTCCTTCCCGGTCCCCTCTCCCGTCAACCCGGCCACTCAGCGCTCCATCCCTCCGTCAGGAGCCGAACTTAACCTTCAGTAAGTCACAGTAAGTCACAGATAGGAGCCGGGATCTTCACAGGGTATTCATGCGGCTGGATAAGTACAAACGGCAGCCATAGTGCAGCATCAGGGTTGGAGCCAGAGAGAGCTCTCACTCACTCACTGCTCACACCTGCATCCGGTCACGCCCCCCCCCCTGATATAAGCCTTTAAAATGAGCACTTTTTATTTCTCCCATAGACTTTTAAAGGGTGTTTTGCGGCATTCGAATTTGCCGCGAACACCCCAAATTGTTCACTGTTCGGCGAACTGGCGAACAGCCGATGTTCGAGTCGAACATGAGTTCGACTCGAACTAAAAGCTCATCCTTACTGCTGGGCACTGATTGGTATCTACAATGGGCACTTATTGGCACCTCTAAAGTTCATACCTGGTGGTCCAGGTGGCCCTGGGTGGGCATCCATGGTCAGCATCCGTGGTGGCCATGGGTGGGCATCCTTGGGGGACTGCGTTGATGATCAGTTAGCGCAGACCCCACTGTCAGGAGAGCAGCCAATCGACTCTCCTCTACTTGCGTCTGTCAGACACAATAGAGGGAAAGCGGATATACGGCTTTTCCTGTTTACACCATGATCAGCTGTGATTAGACACAACTGGTCACATGGTAAAGAGGCTCCGTCAGAGGCTCTTTACCCAGATCGGAGATGCAGTGTGTTATCAACGATCGCCACGCTGCGTGCCCCCACGATCACGTCATATGACATCCAGTCAGGATAACAGAACCACTTTGCACACGTCATATTGTTTTATGGCTGGCGGGAAGTGATTAAGGTGTGCTCAAGAGATTTCATTTTCTGCACTCTGTGTGGGGACAGGGTGAGTTCTGAGACTTTCCCCTTGTAACGGTGGTCAAAGAGGGTTGCCAACCAATAGTGATCCTTCTCCTTTATGCCATGTATTCTTGGGTCCTTTCGCAGGCTTTGAAGCATGAGGGAGTCTATGCACCGCAAATTTGCGGAGGCATGAGAAGCAGACTCCTCGGGGTCACTGAGGATTATAGTATCTGGAACTGCCTCCTCTCAGTCACCTACTGCTCCCAAGGGTTCTGGGGATGGAAAACAATCTCTATGCCGCGTACACACGAGCGGAATTTCCGTTGGAAAAATCTTGGATGTTTTTTTGGACGGAATTCCACTCAAGCTTATCTTGCATACACACGGTCACACCAAATTCCGACCGTCGAGGACTAGGTGACATACAACACGTACGACGGGACTAAAAAACGGAAGTTCAATAGTCAGTGCACCACCCTTTGGGCTGCTTCTGCTAATCTCGTGTTTATCTCGTGTCAGTAGAAGTTTGGTGAGTGACGATTTGCGCTTTTCAGACTCGTGCTTTTCAGATCATTACTGCTCTTTAGTTTGTGCTTGTGGGTTTGTATCTAGTTTTCAGTGCGTGTAGTCAGTTCGTATCTGTTTATCAGTGCATTCTTGTCCGCTTGTTTCTGATTTTCAGCTCGCTCTTCACAGGCCTTTCCGTTCTTCAGTGCATTCTGTTAATTCGTTCTGACCAGACGACCGTTTTGAAGCCATGTTGCAGGTATGTACTCATCGTAGAGTTTGTGTTATGCGGGGGTTTGGTGTTGGGGTTCTTGCTTTGACCCAAGCCCAGTCCATGAACAGAGTGGGGAGGAGTTCATGGACCAAGAATTGGTTGCTCCAGCGTGACCAATTCTCCCATATGCCTTTGCTGCTGTCAGGACCTTGGTAGGAGACCGAGTTGCTGAGAGGGCTCCCCTTGCGGCCGAGTGCAGCACAACCCTGAATATGGTACAGGGATGTGGTGCTCACAGAAGCACGGGTTGCCTGGAAGTTGGAGCCGGTGTTGGTGGCTTGATAGAGAAAGTCCGTAGAGGCAAATTGCTTAGGGTCCAAGGAGGGGACCAATGGAAGTCCAATAGGAAAATCAGAAGCCAGGCCAGGGGGTCAAACACAGTAAGCAGTCCGAGAATCAAAGCAACAAGTCCAGGTACAGGAGACAGAGGAATGCGGAGTCCGTTTAGCCAAGCCGGGGTCAGATGCAGGAAGCAGGCAGGGAAAGTCAGAAGCAAGCCAGTGGATAAGCCAGGAGGTCCAGAGGAGTCGATAACAAGCCGGGTCGGTACACAGGAAGTCAGGACAACAGGAATCACAATCACAGGAACACAGGAAGAGCTGACGATAATCCAGCAATGTGGCACTGACAGTGGGACGTTTAAATAGACAAGGCGTAGTATCACGTCGTACGCACACTGTTCCGTTCGTGCGTTCGTAACATCGCGACGTTGCTACACACGGGCATTCGTCCGAATGTGGCGCCAGGCGTCCGCCTAGTAGAAACATTGCACACCCGTGTGCGTTGATGCGCGTTAGCGCGACCTTGCCTGTGCTGGTTTGCTAGCCTATTTCCCTGACAGCTGCGAGAGATCCAGGAGAAAAATTCTGATGCTTTCAGGAATTTTCTCCGGATGAGGGACCCCTTTTTCACCGTCTGTTGGCTTTGCTTTCCCCTTATATTATGAAGCAGGACACCTGCATGCGGCAAGCCATCACTCTGGAGCAGAGGCTAGTCGCCACGTTGCAGTACTTGGCGATGGGGAGAAGTCTATGGAACCTCAAGTTCTCGACAGGCATCTCCCCCCAGGCTCTGGGGATCATTATTCAAGAGACCTGTTCTGCCATCATATAGGTCCTGCAGAAGGACTATATTAGGGTAAGTTTTCTCCTTTAACATCACATGTATTTAATGTATGCTAATGTTTTGTATTTCTTTCATCATTCCCTAATTACCATGATTGTAATATGCTGTGAATGTCCCTTTTGTCCTCATGCATGCTGAAAGCTTTTAATGCTCCTTTTTTGTCCTTCATGCATATTTTCCTTCACTAACCTCCCCAGCATGCTATCCTGTGCCCATATACACCTAGCCTAGTCACTTAACAATGTATTTTGTCAGCTCCTTTGTAGTGCTTTACCCTAAACACCCCTAAAATGTGTCCAAATGTTATTGTTGTCCTTAAATTCAGGTAGAGTGGCAGAGGCTTTTTTGGGGGGTCCAAAACTAATTTCTAACCCCCCCTAAAATGTTTCAAATGGGCCATCAGAGGGGGTGAGGAATCTGATAAGTGGACCTTATATTTTTGTCTTTAAATACGTAAAATAAATGTTATACTGATGTTGGCCAAGAATGTTTGTGTCTAATCTGCTTGCAATGTTATATGCAAAAGTACTAATATTTTTTTTTGCTTTTTTGACTCCACAATTTCCTTCAATGCCACAGGAATGGCAGACTGTGGCTTCCCAATTTGCTCATCGTTGGGACTTTCCCAACTGCAGAGGGGCAATCGATGGGAAGCACGTCCACATCGTCCCACCACCCCACTCGGGGTCACACTATTTTAACTATAAGGGGTTTCATAGTATTGTGTTGATGGCGGTGGTGTCAGCGACATACGAGTTTCTCTGTGTGGACGTGGGGAAGAATGGCTGGATGTCGGATGGTGGAGTCTTTGACCAGACTGAGTTCTACCAACGTTTCCAGAGTGGTGGCTTGGGATTGCCACCTGTGGAAGAGAACGTAGAAGGACTCCCATTTGTTTTTATCACTGATGAAGCATTTGGTCTGGGTAATCACCTAATGAGGCCATTCCCCCAGAGGACCCTCACCTCAGAGAAGAGGGTTTATAATTACCGGCTGGCCAGAGTCAGAAGAGTTGATTAATTACCGGCTGGCCAGAGTCAGAGAATGCCTTTGGGATAATGGCCAGCTGGTTCCGCCTATTTCTTACAGCAATAAATATGGCGGAGTACAAACTGAACCACATAGTTATAGCATGCTGCATACTTCACAACTTTTTAAAGAGGAATGCTCCGAATTATGTTGCCTCAGTTGGGCCTGAGGTCAGACTTCCAGATAATACAATGACAGCCCTGGAAACTGGCCGTCCTGGCTTGCCCCCCCAAAGCGCCCGTGAAGTGCGTCAAAAATTTGTAGATTATTTTACGGGTAGGGGGGCCATTGTTATGCCAGCAAATTTGTAATTATTTTAGATATTACAAAAACATTTAATCTGATCAAATTTTGATTTACTGCTTGTGTTTCTTTTAGCTGTCTCCTAGGTTCTCCTAGTGCACTTGTAGTGCCAAGTGGTTTTTCCATTATTAAATAACACCCATTGTCACTGTAAACACCAACTTAATACAAAAACTGGTATTGAGCATTGAAAGAAGAAGCCACACATTGTTGAGTATAAAACCTTTTACTCCGTGCACATTCACATGTGCGTTGTAAAACTTTTTTTTTTTTTTAAACATCTTGTTTTTATAAAGTTTTACCTTGAAAATATTTGTTTAGTACATAAACAGGCATGTTTCAAAACATAACATACACAACTCAGGAACTTACAAAGTTCAACATTGAAAAACTGAAGGCAATATCAGACATTATAGTGTCAAAAATGTGTTGATATTGCCTTCATCAGATGGGGTGATGTCACCCCTGTAAAAGCCAAATTTTAAAGATGCACACAAATTGGGAGTCAAACTGGGGATTTCCCTCCTGATCCCCTGCCTAATGTCAACACCATCATGGGGGATCAATGGATGTGTTTTGGGGGTGCAACCTCTTCCTCTCACCTACTTGAATTACGAGGAAGGGGTTGCACCCACAAAACGCGTACATTGATATCCCCTGATGGCAGATAGCACATGTTGACACACTGTGTGCATCTTTAAAATTTGGCTTTTAAAATGCATAAAAAATTTTTAAAAAATTGGTCCCAAAAATAGAAAATGGTGTCATTTTGTTGTTATTTAGATTCTTCCTAGTACATCAATCATGTTCTTCAGTTTTTGTTCTATGTCATTTGTTTTTTGCTTTATGATGTCTAAATCCAGACTACAAAACATTATGTCCTGGATTAGCATTCTGACCCTATTAGTACCACAGGCAGGCAGCTATAGTATTTACAGTTAATGTAGTGCGTCCTCTACACAGTGTGCACCTAAAGCTACCTGAAGAAAATTGGTTGTGTTCTTCTGATGCTATTAGTCCCACAGGCAACTGCAGTATTTACAGTTAGTGTAGTGCGTCCTCTTCACAGTGTGCACCTAAAGATACCTGAAGACAATTGCTGTTGTTCTGATCCTATTAATACCACAGGCAGGCAGCTGCAGTATTTACAGTTAGTGTAGTGCTTCCTCTGTACAGTGTGATAGTGTGCACCTAAAGCTACCTGAAGAAAATTGGTGGTGTTCTTCTGATCCTATTAGTACCACAAGCAGGCAGCTGCAGTATTTACAGTTAGTGTAGTGCGTCCTCTGCACAGTGTGCTCCTGAAGCTACCTGAAGACAATTGCTGTTCTTCTGATCCTATTAGTACCACAGGCAGGCAGCTGCAGTGTTTACAGTTAGGGTAATGCGTCCTCTGCACAGTGTGCACCTAAAGCTACCTGCAGACAATTGCTGTTGTTCTGATCCTATTAATACCACAGGCAGGCAGCTGCAGTATTTACAGTTAGTGTAGTGCGTCCTCTGCACAGTGTGCACCTAAAGCCAATTGCTGTTCTTCTGATCCTATTAGTACCACAGGCAAGCAGCTGTAGTATTTACAGTTAGTGTAGTGTGTCCTCTGCACAGTGTGCTCCTAAAGCTACCTGAAGACAATTTCTGTTGTTCTGATCCTATTAATACCACAGGCAGGCAGCTGCAGTATTTACAGTTAGTGTACTATGTAATCTGCACAGTGTGCACCTAAAGCTACCTGAAGAAACTTGGTGGTGTTCTTCTGATTCTATTAGTATCACAGGCAGGCAGCTGCAGTATTTACAGTTAGTGTACTGTGTCCTCTGCACAGTGTGCACCTAAAGCTACCTGAAGACATTGCTGTTGTTCTGATCCTATTAATACCACAGGCAGGCAGCTGCAGTATTTATAGCTAGTGTACTGCGTCCTCTGCACAGTGTGCACCTAAAGCTACCTGAAGAAAATTGCTGGTGTTCTCATACTAATAATACTACAGGCAGGCAGTTGATTCTGCTAGCTGCAGTATCAGTATATATTTACATCCCAGCTTTGTGCAGCTACATCTCACTGCAGGGAATTAGTATGTCTGGTTGGCCAAAAAGGAGAGGCAGACAGTCACAAGCCAATAAAAGAGGGCAAGCAGGCTCTGTGTCTAGAGGCCACAGTGCTGGTCGTGGAGACGGTGCATCCTCATCGGCACGTGGCCGTGGGACACGCTTGTCCTTTTTTTCGCCAGCTGGCCGCATTGAGCCGCAACATGCGGAAGACTTTGTAGAGTGGATGACCAAGCCGTCCTCATCCTCCTCATCCTCTCTCCCCCAGGCTCAGGTTACTTTGTCTAGCAAAGCAGCTGCCAACGTGGCCTCTTCCCTCAGCTCAATGGCATCAGTCACTCCTTCCCTGGCCCCACCATGTCCTCCTGAGAAGTCCCCCGAATTGTTTGACCACAGTGTTGGGTACATGCTCCAGGAGGATGCCCAGCGTTTTGAAGGCTCCGATGATGGTACCCAGCTAGAGGAAGGCAGTAACGTGAGCCCAGAGAGAGGGGGTGCCCAAGAAGGACAGCAATCGGGCAGTCATCTTCCCCCAGCTGTAGCCTACTGCCAGGTTTGCTCCAGTGATGAGGAGGGAGGGGATAATGAGGTCACTGACTCCACGTGGGTGCCTTATAGGAGAGAGGAGAAGGAGGAGGCAGGATGCCCTCCAGGGGCAAGCTTAAGGGCAGCACACCGACTGCATCACACCGCAGAGCTCCGCATGTGCAGAGCGCTGCTGTCTGCGCGTTATTCCAAAAGTTCTTTGGTGTGGGCCTTTTTTGAGACGAGCGCATCAGATCCCACCGCTGCTATTTGCAACATATGTCTCAAGCATATCTCGCATGGCCAAAACATCACCCGCTTGGGCACCACATGCTTGACCAGACATATGTCGACCTGCCATGCAGTTCGTTGGCTAAGCGTAACTAAAAGACCCACACCAAAGAACAAAGTGGACCTCTCCTAGCTCCTCATCAGCTGGGATCTCCAACCCCACTATGCCTTCAGTCCTCTCTGAAACCTGCACTGAGAGGAATGAAGGTGTAGAATTAGGTATGTCACAGCCAAGTACTTGGGGGCAATCTGCTATCGGCACACCAACGTCAGATTGTACCAGGCAAATTTCCCTGCCCCAGCTGCTGCACCGCCGAAAGAAGTTCACTCCCAGCCACCCACATGCCCAGTGGTTGAATGCTAGCTTGGCTAAATTGCTAGAACTTCAACTGCTGCCTTTTCAGTTGGTAGACTCTGCCCCCTTCCGTGAGTTTGTGGAATGTGCGGTTCCTCAGTGGCAGGTTCCCAAACGGCACTTTTTCTTATGGAAGGCGATTCCGGCTCTCTATGGGCATGTGGAAGGCAATGTCTTGGCCTTGCTGGACAGGGCAGTCAGTGGTAAGGTGCATATTACCGCTGACTCATGGTCCAGCAGGCATGGAAAGGGACGTTACCTATCTTTCACTGCGCACTGGGTGACTCTTCTGGCAGCTGGGAAGGATGCTGGGCAGGGTGCAGTAGTGTTGGAGGTTGCTCCGCCACCACGCCTCCAAAAGTCTACTAGTGGTGATTCTGCCACACCTCTCTCCTCCACCCCCTCATCTTTTTCTTCCTCCATGGCCTCCTCCTGTGCTGATTTGTCCTCGGAACCAGCGGTGCTCCGTAGGCGTTCAAGGGGCTATGCAAGCACGCAGGCAAAAAGATGCCATGCTGTGCTTGAGCTAGTGTGCTTGGGGACAGAATCCACACTGGGGCAGAGATTCTGTCAGCTCTGCAGGGGCAGGTACAGAGGTGGTTGATGCCATGCCAGCTTAAGCCAGGTTTGGTGGTTTGTGACAATGGCACCAACCTCCTCTCTGCCCTCCGACAGGGACAAATGACCCATGTGCCCTGTTTGGCTCACGTCCTTAACTTGGTGGTGCAGCGGTTCTTAGGCAGGTACCCGGGCTTACAGGATGTCCTGAGGCAGGCCAGAAAAGTCTGTGTGCATTTCCGCAGATCATATAATGCCAGTGCTCGGCTAGCTGACATCCAAAAGGAATTTAACCTGCCCAAGAACCACCTAATCTGTGACATGCCCACCAGGTGGAACTCAACGTTGGCCATGCTGCAGCGGCTGCACACGCAGCAGAGGGCCTCAATAAGTATCTATGCGACTATGGCACGAGAACAGGGTCAGGGGAGCTTGTTTTTTTTTCCCCCACGCCAGTAAGCTATGATCAGGGATGCATGCACTGTCCTGTCACCATTTGAGGAGGCCACAAGGATGGTGAGCAGTGACAGTGCATGCATCAGTGATACTGTCCCTCTTGTCTACCTGTTGGAGCACACGCTGCATGGAATAATGGACAGGGCACTTGAGGCAGAACAGAGGGAGGAAGAGGAGGGCTTCCTTACCTCTCAAGGCCCCCTTTATCCAGACAGTGTTCTTGCGTGCCCGCCGATCACACACAGGAAGAGGACGAGGAAGAGGAGGAGGAGGAGTGTGTCAGCATGGAGGTGGAGCCTGGCACTCAGCATCAGCAGCAGTCTTCAAGGGATCATTTACAGTCTGAAGAAACCCATGGACTTGTACGTGGCTGGGAGGAGGTGGCTGCGGATCATGTCGTCCTTAGTGACCCAGAGGACTCTGGACCGAATGCCTCAGCAAATCTACGCTGCATGGCCTCCCTGATCCCGCAAAGCCACAGAAGGAGTGGTGGAGAAGGTGGCCGCCTGACTGATGCGTTCAGACAATTTTAGTCCGCAGCCCCAAGGTCTGATCGGTTCCAGCAACCATCACCAGCGTCTGATTCATATGGTGCAGGATTACCTAGGGGCAAGATCAGACTTGGACACCTTTCTCACTAAAAATCCTCTGGGTTACTGGGTCTTGAGGATGGATCACTGGCCAGAGCTTGCACAGTATGCTACTGGCCTGTCCTGCATCCAGCATTTTTTCGGAATGCACCTTCAGTGCTGCTGGAGGCTTTGTAACCGATCACAGGGTGCGCCTGTCCACCGAAACGGTCGATCGGCTGACCTTCATAAAAATGAATCAGTCTTGGATCACCAGCTACCAAGCACCTGATGCTGATGTAACCAATTGATTTTTTTATTTAATGTGAGATCCCTTCAAGACTACCTATGCTGATGCTGAGTGACTATCCTGTTATGCTGAGTCACAATCCTCTTCCTCCTCAATTTTCATGCTGATAGCTTGTAAGAACATTTTTGGTTTTGGGCACCGCCACCAGTGGCCAAGGCCCAATTTTTCATCCCCTGTTTAACAGGGGCATGTAATTACAATTTTTGATGCAAGACTTTGCAGCAGGGCACATTCCTGCGCTCCAACTATAGCATCTGTGAGGGGTTGCAGTGCTGTGGCACCAGTGCCTAAGGCCCAATTTTTCTGCCCCTGCTCAACAGGGACATGTAATTACAATTCTTGATCTAATATTTCACAGCAGGGCCTATTCCTGCGCCCACCAAGAGTAACTGTGAGGGCTTACAGTGTTGTGGCAACACCACCACCCCCACCAAAGGCCCAATTTTTCTGCCCCTGTTCAACAGGTGCATGTAATTACAATTCTTGATATAATATTTCACAGCAGGGTCCATTCCAGTGCCCACCAAGAGTAACTGTGAGGAATTACAGTGGTGTGGCACCAGCACCACCACCACTAGGAAAGGCCCAATTGTTCCACCACTGTTCAACAATGGCATGTAATTACAATTCTTGATCTAATATTTCACAACACGGCTCATTCCTGCGCCCACCAAGAGTAACTGTGAGGGCTTACAGTGTTGTGACAACACCAACACCTAAGGCCCCAATTTCTGCAGAGTATATAGGGCAGGCCCCTACTTTCAAACATCCAACTTACAAACGACTCCTACTTGCAAACGGAAGGAGACAACAGGAAGTGACTCTACCCCTAGGTAGGGAAATTCTCTCCTGTAAGAGTTAATATGGGAAAAACGTGTCTCCTCTTCACTGATGCTTTATCACCAATCCTTGTTTCACTAAAAAACCCAAATTTTCAAAAGAACATTTGTCATTGGGACAGAAAGTGAGGTGAAATCTTCTGAAGAGGTGCACAGACAGCAAAACAAATGTTACAGGGGTGATAACCCTTACCTATGTTTTCCAAAAAGCTTAACAATAGATTTTTTGGCTGGAACTAACTACACTTTAAAAATGTACCAGTTTAAAATTACAGATTCTACTTAACAACAAACCTACAGTCTCTGTCTTGTTTGCACCGCCTGTATACTGCTGAGTATATAGGGCCTGGGGGACCCACGTCTTTCCTTTTTTTAATTTGGGTGCGGGGTTCCCCTTAATATCCATACAAGACCCAAAGGGCCTGGTAATGGACTGGGGGGGGTGGGGTACCCATGCCGTTTGTCTCATTGATTTTCATCCATATTGCTGGGACCCAACATTACATTAAAGCCGCAAGCAGTTTTAAATGACTTTTATTCTTTTAAAAATGTAATTTTGTGCAGGGACTGTTCTAAGCACGGGAAACACATGCCACTTTACAGGCAAACTATAGAACCCCCCAGGTACGATATTTAAAGGAATATTTCACTTTTATTTTTTCACTTTAAGCATCATTAAAATCACTGCTCCCGAAAAAAACGTCCGTTTTTAAAACTTTTTTTGCGCTGATACATGGGGCAGGACCCGGGTCCCCAAACCCTTTTTAGGACAATAACTTGCATATTAGCCTTTAAAATTAGCACTTTTGATTTTGAACGTTCGAGTCCCATAGACTTTAATAGGGTTCTAAAGTTCGTGCGAACTTTCGGTCCGTTCTGGTGCGAACCGAGCCGGGGGGTGTTTGGCTCATCCCTAGTCAACACAGCAGTTTTTGTTTTCTCAAGTTCCTTCTGTAACATAGCTTTTTTACTTGTTGATCTCTCATTTTTTCCCTATCTGTAATAGAGTGACAACACTGTTCATTATGAAACAAAATCATGTAGTAGCATTGTTACCCTGCACAGGGTAGACTTAGAGGCATATGTAGTCATGTACACAACAAATGCATCAAACCCCAACTCCAGCTAATGTTTTTTTTTTACTGTATAAACTTTCAAAAATGTGTCAAGTACTCACCAAGGCCGAGTTGCTGAGAGAGGCTCCCCTTGCAGCTGGGCGCACGATACCCTCTGGAAGTGGCACAGCAGGTATTGGGCACGAAGAAGCACGGGTCGCCAGCAGGTAGAAGGGCAGCTGGGAGGTTCTTCAAGTAGAGAAGTGATCCGTGCTGGGTGGCTGACACCTCACTGGAACTGTCTAGGCAGGAGTCTGGATATGAAGACTGGAGCCTGTAAAGAGGAAACTGAGGGTCAAACACAAAGGCAAAAGTCCAAGAACAGGCCGGGGTCAAACACGAGTAGACAGGCAGAGGTAATCAGGCTGAAGCTCCAACACTGGGATAAGGCAGAGGCAAAGTCCAAGAGCAGGCCGGGGGTCAAACACGGGTAGTCAAGCAGGCTGAAGATCAAACACTGGGATAAGGCAGAGGCAAAGTCCAAGAGCAGGCCGGGGGTCAAACATTGGTGATCAGGCAGGTAGAGAAGTCCAGAAAATTAGCCAGGGTCAAACACAGGAGAGGTTCAAGGTGAGGTCAAGGTCGATCCGGGTCACAACAGGCAGGCACAGGTACACAGGTTCAGGAACAGGTTACAGGAGCTGAAAAGACAAAAGATACCATACACAAGGCTGACCTTTATAGGCCTGCCCAAGGGACTTCCGCTGTGCGCATAGTGGCGTGCACGTGCACTATAGTACATCGCGCACCCGCATGCGTCGACCCACAGAGCTGTGTGTTTGGAAGCGCAAACCCGTCAGATCGCGCACCCGTGCGTGCCGTAGCGCAACCCTTCTGCGCAGGCGCACAGGAAGGCGCCGATGCTGGCAGGTCAAGTTCCTACTAGTTCTCTGACAGTGCCCCCCCAAGGGGCAGCTTCCGGATGCCCGACTGGACTCGCCTTTCTGGGTGTCTACTGTGGAAGTCTTGCACTAAGCGAGGAGCACGAATGTTCTTTGAGGGTTCCCAGGTATTGTCTTCTGGAGGATACCCCTTCCATATAACTAGGTATTGGACCCGTCCCCCCTCTTTCTGCAGTCTACTATAGATTCTACCTCAAATTCCTCTTCCCCTTCAATCTCAGTTGGAGGAGGAGGTAATTCTTCTCTTCCTGAAAAAGGATTAGGAGTTACTGGTTTCAGTAAAGAGGCATGGAACACTGAATGTATCCTATAAGAACTGGGTAGCGCTAGTTCGAAAGCCACAGGATTTATTGCTCTCTTAATCTCAAAAGGGCCAATACATTTTGGGCCTAGTTTGCGTGAAGGATAGGGGGGTTTGAGATTAATAGCAGATAACTACACTTTATCTCCGACCTTGAAATTCGGGGTACTCCTTCTCCCTCTGTTGTAATATTTCTCATAGTTATCTTGAGCTTTTTTCATGGCTTCTTGAATCTGTAAAAAATTTGTTTGAATAGAGCCTATCCGATCCTGTACTGCAGGGGTTGAGACTTCAGGGATGGCGTCTGGTAGGAAAGAAGGGTGGAATCCATAATTTGCCTAGAACGGTGTTTGGTTGATGGCAGAGTGTATGGAATTGTTATAGGCAAATTCTGCATAGGGCAGAAGGGTAGACCAGTCATCTAGGAACAAAAACACTGAAGATATTGTTCTAAAGATTGGTTGGTCCTCTCCGTCTGACCATTACTCTGTGGATGGTATGCGGACGAGAGGGAGATCTTGATTTCCAGGGACTTGCACATATCCTTCCAAAACTTAGATGTGAACTGGACTCCCCTGTCAGAAACGATGTTGAAAGGAACACCATGAAGTCTTACGATTTCTTTTAAGAAGATATCTGTTGTAGCTGAAGCCGAGGGGGTGCCCATCATGGGCAAGAAGTGAGCCATCTTTGAGAGACGGTCAACCGCTACTAGAATGGTGTTAAATTTCTTAGAGGGGGGTAGGTCCACGATGAAGTCCATGGAGACTTCTTTCCAGGGGCTTTCAGGGACAGGTAAAGATCTAAGAAGTCCCCAGGCTTTGGTGTTTGACCCTTTACTGCACTGGCAAGTGATACATGATTTTAGATAGCTCTTGCAATCTTGCCTCCAATTCGGCCACCAGAAGGAACGATTAATGAGTTCAGAGGTCTTTTGTATTCCGAAGTGCCCTGCTAGTTTGTGATCGTGAAAAGTCTGCATAATTTGGAGTCTCACTGAGGGAGGAACGAATACCTTGTCCTGAGCCCATAACAATCCATCCCTCCTTTCTAAAGAGGATATTTCGGATTCGGTGCATTGATTGGTAGCCTCTTTGATGGTTGACTTGAGATTGGGCTGAATGAGGCAGAGGAAGTTGTGTGGAGACAGGGTGGTCCCAGGTTCTGTTGGTTCACATGCTTCAGGGAATATACGGGAAAGTGCATCCGCCTTTCTGTTCTTGGTCCCTGGCCGATAAGAGATTTGGAAGTTGAACCTTGAGAAAAATAAGGCCCAACGGGCTTGTCGAGGCCTAAGACGTTTGGCAATGCGGAGGTCCTCCAAATTACGATGATCCGTGAAAATCATGATGGGTTGGGAAGCCCCCTCCAGCAAGTATCTCCATTCCTCTAAGTCAAATTTTATAGCTAGTAGTTCTCGCCCCCCTGCGTCGTAATTCTTCTCCGGGGGGCTGAGTTTACGTGAGGAAAAAGCCACTGGGTGAAGCAGTGCTTTTTATAATAAAACAGAATCTGTTGCGCTTAATAAAACATATAATGGAAGCTGCTGACACAAAAATTGCTGGATACAATTGAAGAGATATCAATAGGAATGGTGCAGAGCTAAAAATATTAATGTAAAAATGTCCCAATAAGAACCAAAATAAATATGGTCAAACAAAAGTCCTCTCCCTCAGGAAGAAATAATACTCTAATCAGCGAGATCCATATTGAAAGGAGACATAGAATAGAGATGAAAACACCATCACCAACAACCAAACTGACCCTTACCATCAGTGTATGGGTTATACACGTGTGTAGAAAAAAGGCAGTCTTCCTAGAATAAACCAATGATCTTCTAATGGAGTAGCACCAACATATTCCCCTCTGAACTAAATGGAAGGCTTTAGATCTCCTTTTGGTAGCTGGATATTAAACCAAGTATACTCCAGTATGCATATGCACCTCAAGATCGTGGTACGTAGGGAATAAAAAGAAATCTCCATAAACAAGGATGATTTATTGAAAACATAAAAACCACTCACATTTAGTAAGAAGGTATAAAGCAGTGTGAAGCGTCCAGCGCTTCTAACCACAAAGATGGCCGCTGTGTCACTGTCCCAGCGCGTCCTGCGTCTGGGAGAGGATAGCTCCTAACGCAGATTCTGAGGTGTCCACTTCTAATACATAGGGTAACACTGGATTAGGAAGCTGAAGAACAGGAGCTGATATAAAAAGTCTCTTTAATGCATCAAAAGCTTCCTGGGCTTCTGATGACCATTGGAATTTTACTTGCTGGCGGCTAAGCTGTGTGATAGGAGAGATGAGCAAAGAGAAACCCTTAATTAATCTGCGATAAAAATTGGCAAAGCCAACGAATCGCTGAACCCCCTTTTTGTCAGAAGGAGCTGGCCACTCTTGGATGGCTTTAACTTTTTGTGAGTCCATTGCGACCCCTCCTGTGGAAATGCATAGTTGCCAACATTGTAAAAAAAAAAATGTGGCACACTTTTGTGTCTGTAGGTGGAGCCGTACAATAATTAGAGGCGGGTCATTTGTTTGTAGGCGTGGCTTAGGAAAAATATACAAGTGCGGCGCGCGAAGCGGTGAAAAATAGACGTGGTTTACGTGACATAGTGGGCATGGCTTAAATGGGCGTGGCTCAAGAGGGTGTGGTTAGAGTCTGAGATGAATGAGGGATGGAGAGGGAAAGGGGGAGAGGGGGAGAGGGGGAGAGGGGGAGAGGGAAATGACGGGACAGCAGCCCCAGATCCTACACAATAAAAATATGTGTATTCTAGAAAGTTTAACAATCAGCAGATAAAGATACTCCAAATACCTGGTGTTAGAACTTCAATCATCCCGGCACCATGGCTGTTATGGTGTCAGGATGATTGAAGTGCATTATTTCTATTATTACATTGTAATATAAAATGAAATCATTCAACTCACCATAATGCAGAATCAGTGAGATCCCTGAGCGTGTCACTAGCCACGTCGCCTGCCACCAGCTGTCCGTCCTTGCATCAGATGCCCCAGCAGAGTACGTCCTTGTATCAGATGTCCCAGCAGAGTCCGTCCTTGCTTCAGGTACCCCCAGCGCAGCCCCCCTTACATCAGATGTCCCCAGCGGAGCCCCCCCCTCACACCAGGAGTCCCCAGCGGAGCCCCCCTCACACCAGGAGTCCCCCTCACACCAGGAGTCCCCGGCGGAGCCCCCCCTCACACCAGGAGTCCCCGGCGGAGCCCCCCTCACACTAGGAGTCCCTGGCGGAGCCCCCCTCACACCAGGAGTCCCCGGCGGAGCCCCCCTCACACCAGGAGTCCTTGGCAGAGCCCCCCTTATACCAGGAGTCCCCGGCGGAGCCCCCCTCACACCAGGAGTCCCCGGCGGAGCCCCCCTCACACCAGGAGTCCCCGGCGGAGCCCCCCTCACACCAGGAGTCCCCGGCGTAGCCCCCCCTCACATCAGGTGTCCCGGGCGGAGTCCCCCTCACATCAGGTGTCCCCGGCGGAGCTCCCCCTCACATCAGGTGTCCCCGGCAGAGCCCCCCTCACATCAGGAGTCCCCAGCGGAGCCCCCCTCACATCAGGTGTCCCTGGCGGAGCCCCCCCTCACATTAGGAGTCCCCAACGGAGCCCCCAACACATCAGGTGTCCCCAGTGGAGCTCCCCCTCACATCAGGTGTCCCCGGCAGAGCCCCCCTCACATCAGGTGTCCCCAGTGGAGCCCCCCCCTCACATCAGATGTCCCCAGTGGAGTCCCGCCTCACATCAGGAGTCCTCAGCGGAGCCCCCCTCACATCAGGTGTCCCCGGTGGAGCCCCCCTCACATCAGGAGTCCCCAGCGGAGCCCCCCTCACCACCCGAGCTAATTCATCTTTTAAAATTTCCGAAAGACCCTGGCGATGCTGGTATTTGAGAGCGGCCTCATTCCAGTTGGTGTCTCCTGCCCATTTTCGGAATTCCACTGTATAATCTTCCACGGGTCTCCTTCCCTGGGTCAGGGTGTGCAAAAAGGATTCAGCGGTGGCAGTGCGTTGCAGATCGTCATGCAATTGACCCATAGCATCAAAGCAAGTGTCCACTGAGTTGAGAAGGGGACTCTTCTGCTCAAGGAGTTTATGGGCCCAAGATTGTGGCTCGTCAGATAGCAAGGAGATGATGAATCCCACTTTTATGGATTTGGCATGAAAAGTCCTGGGTTGGAGGGCTAGGTATAACTGACAGGCATTTTTAAATGCCCTGAACTTCTTCCAGTTCCCGGAAAACCGTTCTGGAGTGGGAACCCTGGGTTCAGGAAGTGTCATTACTACTGTGGGAGCAGGGTTAGGTTGACCTTGCTGGGAAAAGGTTCCACTGGCAGATGCTGACGTGGTATCCACGAGACTGGGGGTAGTGGTCAGGTGCTGAAGACGTCCTTCAATCTGAAAGTAGCCATCTTGGAGCCTCTGGACAGCCTGGGTAAGGGCTGAAACTTGCTGACAAAGCGCCTCAAGGGGAGAACCAGCTCTGTCGGCCCCGCTCATGGCTGGTTTGTACTGTCAAGTACTCACCAAGGCCAAGTTGCTGGGAGAGGCTCCCCTTGCAACTGGGCGCACGATACCCTCTGGAAGTGGCACAGCGGGTACTGGGCACAAAGAAGCACTGGTTGCCAGCAGGTAGCAGAGCAGCTGGGAGGTTCTTCAAGTAGAGAAGTGATCCGTGCTGGGTGGCTGACACCTCACTGGAACTGGCTAGGCAGGAGTCTGGATATGAAGACTGGAGCCGGTAAAGAGGAAACTGAGGGTCAAACACAAAGGCAAAAGTCCAAGAACAGGCCGGGGGTCAAACACGAGTAGACAGGCAGAGGTAATCAGGCTGAAGCTCCAACACTGGGATAAATCAGAGGCAAAGTCCAAGAACAAGCCGGGGGTCAAACATGGGTAGTCAAGCAGGCTGAAGATCAAACATTGTTATAAGGCAGAAGCAAAGTCCAAGAGCAGGCTGGGGGTCAAACACGGGTAGTCAAGCAGACTGAAGATCAAACACTGGGATTAGGCAGAGGCAAAGTCCAAGAGCAGGCCGGGGGTCAAACACGGGTGATCAGGCATGTAGAGAAGTCCAGAAGATTAGCCAAGGGTCAAACACAGGAGAGGTTCAAGGCGAGGTCAAGGTCGATCAGGGTCACAACAGGCAGGCACAGGTACATAGGTTACAGGAGCTGAAAAGACAAACCAGCAATGATACCATACACAAGGCTGACCTTTATAGGCCTGCCCAAGGGACTTCCGCTGTGCTCATGGCGAAGTGCACGTGCCCGTGCGCTATAGTACATCGCGCACCCGCATGCGCCGACCCGCTGAGCTGTGTGTTTGAAAGCGCGAACCCGTCGGATCGCGCACCTGTGCGTGCCGTAGTGCAACCCTTCTGCGCAGGCGCACAGGAAGGCGCCGATGCTGGCAGGTCAAGTTCCTACTAGTCCTCTGACAAAATGTGAATAAAAGCCGATTGTTGAAAACACCCTAACCAGTGTTTAATGGTTTGTCCCAACACTGTACTTGCCACTCTTGCTGAGCAGCTTGACCTGTTATAGAAAGTGGAAAAATAACAATCCACAATGCTGCTGTGTAATTTCACTGCAAAACATATGTGTTGTCACCCCACCCTGTTAAAGAAAGTGGAATTGATCTACTGACAGGCTTAACAGGTGATAAAACTCAGTTATAAGGGAAAGGAAAGGGGGGACTCAGAAAACATGTTATTACCACTGTACTATATAATTTAATTTATGTTACAGACAAGGATCAAATCACCCAATTGTAAATCCCCTGATGAAGGAATATTGTTGAATCTCCGAAACATGTCGGGATATATGCTGTAAAACTCTCCGTCTGTCCTCAACTTGTTTTAGGCAGTGGATTGTGAGCTTTGGGTTGATATCTCTTACCTTGTACATGATTTGATTTACTGATGTATATTAAAGTGAACTTTGTATCTATAATATTTTTTCTATAATTAATAAAGTTGGCACTTATGTGCATTATTTTACATATTGTTAGTCCCTACATTTTTCTGCCCAAAAAGTCCTAAGGGACAACCTCTCTATGTACTAGTTGCATATTCTCCTTTATTCTATTTGTACAAGGATGTTGGCAGTACCTCATACATCTTCAGTTCTATCTCCTCCTTCTTCCCGGGCTCAGAAAACATCTTTGTTAGTTTTAGTGACACAATGCATCATATAAATACTTGATGCGCTCTAATAAATGGTCAATCAGTGTGCATCTATAACACAGTGCTACATACAATCCCATAAGGTGTAAAAACATATAAAGAATTGATGAACTCTAATGAACGGTCAATCAATGTGCATCTAAAACACTGTGCTACATACAAATGTGCAAAAATTAGGAATATACCATTGTACAAAATAATCCAATAAATAAATAAATTATTAACAGGTGCAAATTGGTGTTGAAATTCCCAAACAATTACTAAGTGCTACTAAGTGCAAGAAATCCTCATAATGCTAGGTAGCAATAAGAAAAATATATATAAATAATAAATGCCAATCTAATGAGTATATACTGCCAATGAAATGCAATAATAAGATAAAAAGATAAAAATTTGGCGCAGATAAATTAGTCCAGAATATAAGTATGATTTAGCCCAGCCGTTTTTTCCTTAAAAAATAAATTATTTTCATTTCTGTGATGATTGTTGTTCATGATTTTCCATTCCGCTTCAGCCACAATAGTATTGGTAATTAAGTTCTCAGCGCAGGATGATTTATGAAAAGCAAACAAAAAGATAGATCATTGCGTGATGAACAAAAAGAAAGTACACAAGCAAAACAGCACAGTGATACACTCACGTGCGCCCGGTTTAGTTAAGGCATACAGGCATGCAGATCGCAATCAGCCGCTGTGGACGAGGCTTATCAAAAAGCCGCTGCTGATCAGCTCGATGTGTCATACAGCAGTGAACGTCCTAGGCTCCTCCCACGCTTTGCGTCACTGACACGTGACTTTCTCAAGGATAAACCCGAGATGCCACAGTCTCCGTATTTAAGTCTGATGGCATTCAGATTACCATGGTAACAGCGCTGTGTTCATTGGATCATCATACTGCTTACTGCTTGCTTATATATATATTTATTTAAAAAAAACAACGTTTAATTTATACATACTTTAAAAACAATTTTTTAGTAACAGGATATGAAGTTAACGACATAAAAATGAAATAGGAACATTAACCATATACAAACATGAACTCCCTCAAGTGGTACGATCCGGTATTGCACACTCCCAGATTTTAAATAATATGGTGAGATGCCTCACATACCGGCGGCTGATATATTGACCCGTGATGGAACAGCCTGAAATGGTAACACAATTTACCATGATTCATTGAAATCCAGCATTGTGCACCCACCAAAACAGAAAGAACAAGATGAGATGGTGACGGCGCACAATACACGATCCAAGGACATATCTACATATATATATTCTTAAAAACACACAAATGGCCCCCATTGTGAATGAGTGTGCCAAACCTATAGGCTATGTCATAAAGATTCATAAAAAATTATTATTATCTTCTGTTTCATGAGGGTTAAAAGATGAATAAAAATAAGAATGAAATTAAAATAATAAAATTGATTAAAAAACTATCTGAGATTAGAATATGAGATTAAAATATACCAGCTGACAGCTGTCCTTATGGACCATGGCTAATCAATATTCCAAAGGGACAATTTATACGTCTAAGAAGAAACTGCTCTGATAACAAAGAATACTAAAAAACAAGCACAATGGATGGGAAAAAAGTCTGAAGATAAAGGATATAGCAAAGATTTTATTGGGGATAAAATCAAAGAAGTCAATCAGATCCCAAGAGAGTCATTGATCCAAGACAAAACCAAGGACAGCAAAGATAATAATGATATACCCCTGGTAATGAACTTTAGTGTACAACACAAAAAAATGGAAAAAATTATTAATAAATATTGACCCCTTCTAAAAACAGATAAAACTCTCTGCAACATTCTACCTGATAGACCTCGCTTCATATATAGGCGAGCTCCAACACTAAGAGATTTAATAGCCAAAAATGTCCCGGTACCTCCCAAAAGAATGACAGAATTATCCTTCTTCCAAGGGAAAGGATTCTTCCCCTGCAAGAGGTGCTATGCCTGTAAAAACACCCAACAAAATGAGCAAAAGTGCAATAAGTTTGCATCAACCAGCACTAGAAAAGAATATGATATTAAGGACTTCATATCATGTAGAACTGAAGTAGTAGTATACGTCCTGCAATGCTCCTGCTCACTGCAATATATAGGCAGAACAAAAAGGCCTATGTGGAAATGCATAAGGGAGCATATCCAAAATATCAAAAAAGGTTTCCCTAAGCATAGTGTTTCCAAACACTTTGATACGCACCACAACAGAGATCCCACAGATTTAAAATTTTGGGCAATACAGAGATACAAGCCACACTGGAGAGGTTCAAATAAGATCAGAGAACTCAGCAAAAATGAGTCAAAATGGATATATGAGATGGGTACTCTTGCGTCAAAAGGCTTGAACATTGAATTTGATATCAATTGCTTTATATCAGATTATTAAATATTTAAATTTGCCCCACTAGTATATGTAACTTTTAATCATATTTTAATCTCATATTCTAATCTCAGATAGTTTTTTAATCAATTTTATTATTCTCTATTTCAATTTCATTCTTATTTTTATTCATCTTTTAACCCTCATGAAACAGAAGATAATAATATTTTTTTTTTCTCATCAAAGTTTATTGAAAAAGAATAAAGAATAGAATATGTGGAGATGCAGCTCCATGTAGTGAAATACAGTGCTGGATAATACATAAGGAAAATTATATAGTGTGACAGACCTAGCCGGAAGAGAGACTTTTGGAGGGGACTGTATGCTGGCCTCTTGCCGATCGATCGTGGGCCCTGGCATTTGGGGGAACGGTGCTCTTTGTGAGCTGTATGCCTGGGGACCCTTGAGGCGGTATTACTGTGGATTCGGGTCCTGGTCCCCCAGGACACACAGACTCTGGGGACCCTGGATTTGCCATATTGGAATAGTGACTGATTCATACCGTTGGGACTCCTACTGTTAAATGCTAATGTCATTAATTCCAGCTACCTGTCTGTTGTCTGCTAAAATGTGTATTGTAAATAAGTCTCTAGTATGGGATCTAAGAGTCATTAGATCCCCATTGTTGTTTGTGTTTAATTAACTCTGCTATTGTGATAATGTTGATTGGATTTTCTGAACTACAAAATTGCCAGTCTGGCCTAAAGGTCATGTCTGAGTCATCTAGGCTGTCTAAAGGGATTAGTTAATTAGCTCATGTTAATTAGGTTAATTAGGTTACAGCTGTATTGTTAGAGTAATATGAGCAGGAGGTCTGCACCTCCTCTTTTATTGTATAAATAAGACTGTATTCCTGTCAATAAAGAGAGATTCCTGGTTGAACTTACATACAGCCTGCCTGGTGTTTGTTCTGAGCTATCACAACTGGGTTAGAACGGCACATAGCTGTGGGTCTAATCCCGAAGCAGTGGATGACTGACCAATCAGATGGTGCGATCTGCAATCTGATTCTATAGCAGCAGAGGAGTGTCGGGAGAGTGGAACCGAGCGAGCAAGGGGCTCGTTACATATAGCTCTAATGATGTTGTATATATTAGCATAAACGAATTGTAATATTTCAATTTTTAGATTTATCAATGCAGATGTCTTTGTCAATCAGTTGCATATCCTAAGTTTGTCTTCAAGAAAGAATAGGAAGTTTGAAAATAGATAGAAAGGAAAAGGACAGTAGTGTACATACTTTCAGCTTCGGTTATTTGGAAACTTTATTCAATAAGTTGAGTATTTTCCATAACCAAGTTTATATAATTACATTTTTAAGCACAGGTAATAATGTTAATAATCTTCAATGTGGGTTATATGAATGTAGTCAAACAGCATCAGTCTAGTTCAGTACATCAAGATATGCCTGAGAATATTTGTATATAAGCCATGGTGACCAAGTTTTATGAAAGCGTTCCACATTTTCTCCTGCCTGGGCAATAGTCTCCTCCATCTCACAGAACTCTGATATCTTACTAAACCATTCCCGAACAGTTGGGATTTTTGTAGACTTCCAATAGAGTGGAATAAGAGCTTTGGCAGGGTTCAAAAGGTGTTTGGAGAGCGAGTATTTGTACCTCCTAATGGGAAATTCCGTGACATGCAGGAGACAGCCCATTGCATCTAGCTTCAATTTTGTTTCTGTGATCAGGAATATTTTTTCCCTGACCTCCGCCCAGAAAGGGCTCAACACAGGACATTGCCACCATATGTGTAGTAAGGAACCGTTTTCATTAATACAACGCCAACAAGTATCTAGATGGTCAGGAAACAATGAATGTAACTTTACTGGCGTGGCATACCATTGAGTGAGTAACTTGTATGCTGTTTCCTGAGTTCTTGTGCTCAGGGAGCATTTATGAGCGAAAATGCATGCTTTCCTCCATTGTGAGGCCAACAATGGAATACCTAGTGCTTTCGACCAGCTCTCTCTGAGATCCTCCTTGCCCTTGCCCCCCACTTCTTGAAGCCAGCGGTATGCTAGTGAGGTCACTTTGGGGATAGGTTCCTCTGACTGACAGACTGACTCTAGTTCCGTTAATGGTCTGCTGAAGTTGTGTTTTCTCGATGTTTTGTTAAGATAGCTACGGCATTGAAAATATGTCCATAACGGTAAATCTGGAAGGTTATTTGTGGTTTTAATGTCTGTAAAGTCTCTGAACTCTTGATTGTGAAAGCAATGTGTAGCTAATAGGGGTTTGTTTGTGTCAGTAGATCGTAGTGATCGGTTTCCCATTCCCGGCAGGAAGTCAGGGTTATTCTGTAATGGGGTGAGCGGGCTAAGATGAGATGAGAAGTTTGTAAGTTGCGTTAGTTTATTGAATATTGCTAGGGTGGTGCCCACTAGGGGGTGTGTTCTCATATCTGCTGGGTGTATGGCTCAATACTTCTTCTAGTTCCACCCAATCTTTAATTGTATAGTGGCAATGCCAATCTGTTATCATAGTGACATGTGAGGCGAGATAGTAGGTGAGAAAATCTGGGATGCCCATCCCCTCTTTGTCTTTGGATAGAGTAAGCCGAGTGAATCGTACTCTGGGTTTTTTGTGGGCCCAAATAAATTTCATTTGAGTTGAATGAAGTATTTTAAAGAAACTCTGGGGAATTTTATTGGTAAATTTCTAAATAAATAAAGTACTCTTGGCAGAATAGTCATTTTACAGATGGCTACCCTTCCAAACCAGGAGATACCCTTTGGGTGCCAACTTTGGAGGTCTGAGCATATTGTTTTCAGTAGGGGGACGAAACTGTGGTCATAAATTTGAGAAAATTTGGGTGTCAGCCAGATCCCTAAGTATTTAAGTGCTGAACCTACCCATTTAAAGGGGCAATTGGACTTGATGAGTTCTGCTTTATTTGTAGGAATCGAAATGTTTAAGATCTCCGACTTGGCGTAATTAATTTTAAGGTTGGATAAATATCCAAAAATAGAGAATTCTTTCATTAAGGAGGGAAGTGAAATGTGGGGATTTGTTATGAAAAATAACAGGTCATCTGCGTAGGCCGCTACCTTGAACTCCTTTCCACCAATCTCAAACCCCTGTATTGCCCTTTCTGCTACAATTCTTCTGATAAATGGTTCTAGTGTTAGAATAAACAAAAGGGGCGAGAGAGGGCAGCCCTGTCTCATACCATTGTTGATTTTTACTGTGTTTGAAAGAGAACCATTGATCTTAAGTTGTGCAGTGGGGTATAGATGTAGTCTATTCTCGAGTATCTGCTGTGAGGGATAGAGTAGAAGGTGTAGTCCTTGTCCTCTGGATGAATAAATTGCCAGGAGCCTACTAGTTGTAGTGAGTACAGTAGTGTTTTTATTTGCTTAAGTATTTTGTATGTGACATAGGTTTTGCCTGTGGACGTATCAGTAAGGGGATTTAGTGGCACATTAAAGTCGCCTCCTAAGATAAGGCTTACCCAGCTAAAATCTTTGAGTTTTTCGAGAATTCTGCGGCAAAAGGTCAGGTGCGCTGTGTTGGGAAAATAAAGGTTTGCTAACGTAATAGGTGTGTCACAGCATTTCCCTTTCAAGAATATAAACCTGCCTTCTGGGTCAATGAGTTTGTCTGATGATTCAAAGGAAGCGTCTCTACTAATAAGTATGGACACTCCTTTGGATTTTGTTAAATCATTCGTTGCGTGGTACACCTGTGTGAAAAAAGAATCAGTAAGCTTGGGAATTTGTTGAGTTTTGAAATGAGTGTCTTGTAAAAATACGAAACGAGGTTTACCTTTTTTGAGTTCTTTTAACAGGGTTTTGCGCTTTTCAGGGATATTCAGACCCTTCGTGTTGTGAGAGATCACTGTGGGCTCATATCCCAATGATGAGTAAGCCATATTGAGGACTCAGAAAGAGCTGACGAATCAATATCTGGAAAGAAAGCTTAAGTTTCCGTTAGGATCTTTGTCGTATTATGTACACAGTCTTATGCCCCGTACACACGGTCGGACTTTGTTCGGACATTCCGACAACAAAATCCTAGGTTTTTTTCCGACGGATGTTGGCTCAAACTTGTTTTGTCTACACACGGTCGCACAAAGTTGTCGGAAAATCTGATCGTTCTAAACGCGGTGACGTAAAACACGTACGTCGGGACTATAAACGGGGCAGTGGCCAATAGCTTTCATCTCTTTATTTATTCTGAGCATGCGTGGCACTTTGTCCGTCGGATTTGTGTACACAACGATTGGAATTTCCGACAACGGATTTTGTTGTCGGAAAATTTTATCTCCTGCTCTCCAACTTTGTGTATCGGAAAATCCGATGGAAAATGTCCGATGGAGCCCACACACGGTCGGAATTTCTGACAACACGCTCCGATCGGACATTTTCCATTGGAAAATCCGACCGTGTGTACGGGGCATTAAACTTTATGAAACCTGTCAAGGAGGTATGGATAGTGGGATATAAGGGAGAGAAAGTAAGAAGGGAATATAGAGTAAGTGAGAGATATTGTAATCTCCTTGGATGCCCAATGGGTCCAAGGTAAATATATTAGTGCTCCCAACCAGGGAGATCCTCTCCTGTCAAGGAGCACTTTGTCGGAGCATAGTGGGCAGCCGCCTAATTGCTCTGGTTAATCCAATTAATTAGATTAGGTATGTAACACCTGATTGATGAGCAATAACCGGCAGCAGCCATTAAAGGCAAAATATAAACAACATTGGTCAACTATGCACCCAAGGTGCAACAATGAAGGAACTGACTGAAACCCTTAGCATTTAACAATTTAACTATTATATTAAGAGATGTCGATGATCTACATGACAGCGTCTCTACTCTCAATGGAGACTCCAAGGCCCCCTCCACGCAGGGGTATCATCTTATTGTCTTCCATCCAAAGGTGATTTCAAAGGGAGACCTAGTATATTGTGGTGATTCTCTTTTTTTTTTTTTTTTGGTCATCGACATTTCTTTAGGCTAAATATACTAATATGTATAGTAATCGACTATAATCTACTAAAGTCCACTTATTCCCACTAGTATCCTTGCGTCTGTGACATTCACCAAGAGTATAATGCATAACCTACATAGTTGGTAAAGCCAGTGTGTGGGAAATGAGTAATAGTCCCAGTAGGTATTATCTCCATCTGAGAAGGGTTCTCAATAGGACCTACCGTATTTATCGGCGTATAACACGCACCGGCGTATAACACGCACCCCAATTTAGGAGGGAATTTTAAGGGAAAAAAAACTTACATTTAAATGCCCATCATTGCAGCCTTCTCAGTGCAGCCATGTCAGTGCAGCCTTGTCAGTGCAGCCATGTCAGTGCAGCCATGTCAGTGCAGCCTTGTCAGTGCAGACTTCCCCAGTGCAGCCTTGTCAGTGCAGACTTCCCCAGTGCAGCCTTCCCCAGTGCAGCCTTCCCCAGTGCAGCCTTCCCCAGTGCAGCCTTGCCCCAGTGCAGCCTTGCCCCAGTGATCCCTGCCATTCTGGGCTTCAAAATCGCCGACTGCGATTTGAAAATGACGCCGCCGGCGCCGAAATACACAGAGCCGGTCCTCGGCTCTTTCCGACGGCTCTCGTTCACTTTCGGCTCCACTCGTAGTCCCGAGCGGAGCTATCCAAACCTAGCCGAGTAGGTTCGGATAGCTCCGCTCGGGACTACAAGTGGAGCCGAAAGTGAACGAGAGCCGCCGGAAAGAGCCGAGGACCGGCTCTGTGTATTTTGGCGCCGGCGGCGCCATTTTCAAATCGCGGTCGGCGATTTTGAAAATGTGACAGGTCGGGATCGCAGGGGATCGGCGTATAACACGCACCTGCGATTTTCCCCTGGTTTTAAGGGGAAAAAAGTGCGTGTTATACGCCGATAAATACGGTAATTCCTTGTGCTCTTTTACTGTGAGAAAGGTGAGATCCTGCTTGTTAAGACAGTTCCAGCCGGAGTGTCTTTGAGTTCTTGTAGCATAAAACTGTGGGGTCAGCAAGTAGGGCCTTGTGTCAGGCAAGTTGAATTTACTTACTTCCACCCAAGAATAGTGTTAGTCCCGAGAGATGTCTTCAAGCCTCTTCAAAACCCCTGGAGGAGTGAGGTCTATTATTTCGAGTTCCCGCTTGAGATCCGCCTGGGCGCCATGGTTTCATCTTTTTAGGGAGACGTTTTTCCGGAGATGAAAAGGGGGATCTTTCCAATGGGGGCAGCATAAATTCTTGATACCACTCTGGTAGGTCCACTTGTTCCAGTTGGAGTGCCTGACAAAACTCCGGGAGATCCTCTAGTGAGCGTAATGCGTGCTGTCTCCCGTTGTGGTTCACCAGAAGTGCGAACGAAAATCACCACGTATAACGAAGGTCCTTTTTTCTTAGCTTGTCCAGTAAAGGTCGAAGAGCTCTGCAATTCTTTAAAGTGATCTGTGAGAGATCATGAAAGAGCATGATGGTCTCCCCATTGAAAACGATCTGTTCATTTCTGCGCGCATAATGTCCTCTTTTAGGGAGAAGTTCTGCAAGCAGCATATAATATCACGTGGCGGCATGTTGTCAGGTCTTCTTGCTCGGAGTGCTCTGTGTGCTCGCACAAATTCTATGTTCGTCTCCTCTGGTCTCTCTAACAAGCTGTTGAAAACTCTCTGTAAAGCTGGGGTGATTTGGTCAGCCTCCACAGTCTCTGGGATTCCTCTGACCCTGATATTATTTCTTCTCCCCCTGTTATCTAAGTCCTCGAGGTGTTTATTAATCTCGATGAGATGTTGGGACTGTGTGTGGGTAACTCTTTCCAGGGGGTGTATCGCCTTGTCCCTGCATTTGCCTGCATTTTCTACAGTGGCCATCTTGTCTGTGAGGATCAGCATGCTGGATTTTAGGTCCGTTATTGCTGCCGAAAAAGTGGCTTTAATGTCGGCTGCAAAACCTGACATTCCAGCGTATGTTAGAGGGAGGTCTGGGTGAGGAGTACTCCTACCACCATCTCTTCAGCTGCAGATTGAGAATCCTCGCTGTAATCATCCTCCAGCACATGCGGCGTCGCCATCTTGGCTCCCAGCAGGCCTTCCCGTGCCGCCGGAGGATTTCAGAACAAATCCTCAATATTCCTCCCCTTGTAAGCTGCCGTCGAGCGGCGGGATCTTGTGCGGGGTGTCCCGATGTTCCTTCTGCTCATTATCGGGTGCCTTGGGCGATAAGTGACGGCCTAAGGCTGCCTGAATGCCGGAGCTCTTGTATCAAGCGTCCATCGCTGTTGCATGCCAAGCCACACCCCTCAATAATAATTTTTTATGAATCTTTATGACATAGCCTATAGGTTTGGCACACTCATTCACAATGGGGGCCATTTGTGTGTTTTTAAGAATATATATATGTAGATATGTCCTTGGATCGTGTATTGTGCGCCGTCACCATCTCATCTTGTTCTTTCTGGTTTGGTGGGTGCACAATGCTGGATTGCAACGAATCATGGTAAATTGTGTTACCGTTTTAGGCTCTTCCATCACGGGTCAATATATCAGCTGCCGGTATGTGAGGCATCTCACCATATTATTTAAAATCTGGGAGTGTGCAATACCGGATCGTACCACTTGAGGGAGTTCATGTTTGTATATGGTTAATGTTCCTATTTCGTTTTTATGTCATTACCTTCATATCCTGTTACAGAAAAATTGTTTTTAAAGTATGTATAAATTAAACGTTGTTTTTTTTAAAATAAATATATACATATAAGCAAGCAGTAAGCAGTATGATGATCCAATGAACACAGTGCTGTTACCATGGTAATCTGAATGCCATCAGACTTAAATACGGAGACTGTGGCATCTCGGGTTTATCCTTGAGAAAGTCACGTGTCAGTGACGCAACGCCTAGGACGTTCACTGCTGTATGACACATTGAGCTGAGCAGCAGCGGCTTTTTGATAAGCCTTGTCCACAGTGGCTGATTGCGATCTGCATGATTGTATGCCTTAACTAAAACAAAACACTGGCCACCGCCCACACCCATAACTGGCCTTCACAGTAAGGAGCACATGGAGTTGAGCTATGGAATTGTCTTTGTCTTACATGTATATGCCCTCCATGTGCTCCTTACTGTGAAGACCAGTTATGGGTGTGGGCGGTGGCCAGTGTTTTGTTACTGTTTGTAAATGTGGGTCGGGGACACACTGGACACCTTTGCTGCCATTGTGCTCTTGCTGGGTGTCCAGTGTGCTCCTGTCCCTTTAAGGGGGCTAGGGCCGCCTCCAGGCTCACCTGTCTCACACCTATCCATTCAATGCATGTGCTTCCACTGTGGAGACACTTATAAATTTAGTAGTGTTAGGACTGCAAGTAATAAAGGGTGCCTTGATGAGGCCTTGCAGCTTTCACATGCGTTTGCAAATGTGTGCTAACTAAACCCCTGCTTTTAACAGACGGTTAGACAGGCTAATTTGGTTAGTCAGCAGACTGGTTGGTGAGTTGAGCTATGGAATTGTCTTTGTCTTACTTGTATGCCTTAACTAAACCAGGCGCACGTGAGTGTATCACTGTGCTGTTTTACTTCTGTACTTTCTTTTTGTTCATCACGCAATGATCTATCTTTTTGTTTGCTTTTCATAAATCATCCTGCGCTGAGAACCTAATTACCAATACTATTGTGGCTGAAGCGGGATGGAAAATCATGAACAATAATCATCACAGAAATTAAAATAATTTATTTTTTAAGGAAAAAACTGCTGGGCTAAATCATACTTACTGTTTTTATCGGCGTATAACACGCACTTTTTTCCCCTTAAAATCAGGGAAAAATCGTGGGTGCGTGTTATACGCCGATCCCCGCTATTTTGTGATCTGTCGGAGCGATCGCCGCGATCGCCGCCGACATTCACATAGCGTGTATTTTTAAATAAGGCGCCGCGGAGTTCGGAGGGACTCGGCGGCGCTCGTTCAGCTGAACGAGCGCCGCCGAGGACACAGGGCGGAGCCGAGATACACATAACCAAGGGTTCTCAGCGCCGTTCACAGTTACGCCCAGTCCCGCCATTGGACCTGTGTTATGTCCATCATAGGGACTGGGCGTGACTGTGAACGGTGCCGAGAAGAGCCGAGAACCCTCGGCTATGTGTATCTCGGCTCCGCCCAGTCACTGTGTCCTCGGCGGCGCTCGTTCAGCTGAACGAGCGCCGCCGAGTCCCTCCGAACTCCGCGGCGCCATATTTAAAAATACAAACTAAACTTGTGTATGTCGGCAGCGACAAGACTGCACTGACCACTGGGGCAAGGCTGCACTGGGGCAAGGCTGCACTGACAATTCTGCACTGGGGCAAGGCTGCACTGACAATTCTGCACTGGGGCAAAGCTGCACTGACAAGGCTGCACTGGGGCAAAGCTGCACTGACAAGGCTGCACTGGGGCAAAGCTGCACTGACAAGGCTGCACTGGGGCAAAGCTGCACTGACAAGGCTGCAGATGGACACGATAACGCTGCATTGATGGGCATTTAAATGTAAGTTTTTTTTCCTTAAACTTCCCTCCTAAAAGTTTTTTTCCTTAAAATTCCCTCCTAAACTTGGGGTGCGTGTTATACGCCGATAAATACGGTATATTCTGGACTAATTTATCTGCGCCAAATTTTTATCTTTTTATCTTATTGCATTTCATTGGCAGTATATACTCATTAGATTGGCATTTATTATTTATATATATTTTTCTTATTGCTACCTAGCATTATGAGGATTTCTTGCACTTAGTAGCACTTAGTAATTGTTTGGGAATTTCAACACCAATTTGCACCTGTTAATAATTTATTTATTTATTGGATTATTTTGTACAATGGTATATTCCTAATTTTTGCACATTTGTATGTAGCACAGTGTTTTAGATGCACATTGATTGACCGTCCATTAGAGTGCATCAATTCTTTATATGTTTTTACACCTTATGGGATTGTATGTAGCACAGTGTTATAGATGCACATTGATTGACCATTTATTAGAGTGCATCAATTCTTTATAAGTTTTTTACACCTTATGGGATTCTGATCACCTTTTATTGATAGCAGCTTAATTTTTATTGTTCAATCAATCCACACATAGTAATATTTATAATTTATTTTTACTCACCAACATTTGTCCACATTACGTTATATCCATTTCAGCGCTTGTTTTTTATTCATTATTAATGCATCATATATGTAATTTTTAATTTTGCCCAAAGTTGCACAAAAACTATAGTTTTTTGCTCTTGTTGGCTACAATTGCTGAAAACAACAGCCATTATAGCACATACCCTCAATAATAAATACTATAGGTTAAAGTGGTAGTAAACTCTACATTCTAACTTTCCTCTATTAAATCATTTCTGAACAATATACATGGTGCTGTCTTTACATTCAGCCTATTCTTTGCCGTTGTGTAGAAATCGGATGATGTTCACTTCAATGACATCACCGGCGCATGCGCCTAATGGAGGTGATTTACGGCATGCTTTGTGTGCCGTTAGTCCATTCATTAAGATGTCATGCCTGTGTTATCAATTCTCTGCGGCATTGCATTGTGATCTTGCAAGAGTACAGTCCTATTCACAACTTCCTGAAACACTCCATATGACTTGGTACGTCACAAGGGGATGTCAACATCGGCGCTGATCACAGGACAAGGGAGAAGATACAGTACTGTACATCACTTGCTAGCTGTATTCTACTTTTTTTAAAAACACATAACATAAATGTTAAAGGTGTAGGTGTGTGATTCATAGACATTCTGGACTTCGTTGCTGCAGTAATCCTGGTAGGAGAACGAGGCTTGGCTAACAAACAGTGTGCGTGCGTGAGAATACGGCCATCACTAACAGAAAGGGTGGAAGCAACATACACTGTGGAGGTGGAAGACAACAGATAATATGGCATTGGCTTCGACTGGATAGGATGAAAAGCAAAAAAGGTAGAAAACACAGGAAGGGGATAATTAATAAGGCAGAATGATGTAAAAACTTTTGTATGCTGGCTATATTGATTGTAAAGCCGCGTACACACGGTCGGACTTTTCGTCTACAAAAGTCCAACGGACGCTGACGGACTAAAGCTGGCTGGTAATCCGATCGTGTGTGGGCTTCTCCGGACTTTCATCGTACTTTTTTAGCCTCAAATCCGACGTACTTTAGATTTGAAACATGCTTCAAATCTTTACGTCGTAACTACGACGGACCCCGAAATCCGCTCGTCTGTGTGCTAGTCCGACGGACAAAAACCCACGCTAGGGCAGCTATTGGCTACTGGCTATGAACTTCCTTATTTTAGTCTGGTGTACGTCATCACGTACGAATCCATCGGACTTTTGTGTGGTCGTGTGTAGGCAAGTTCGTTCGTTAGAAAGTCTGCCACAAGTCCGCCGCAAGTCTGCCGAAAGTCCTCCGGAAGTCTGTTGGACAGGCTGTCGGACTTTTGTAGCTGAAAAGTCCGACCGTGTGTACGTGGCATAAGAATTTAGATGGCCAAGATTAATTAGTAGTTATTATAATGTAAGTTTGAAAAATAAACCATATATTTGCATTTTATTTATTTTTAATTGCCTTCTTAAACCTGTTTATGGCTTTAAGATATCAAATAAAAAGGAGAGCATTTTCAAATGTGCGTTTGTCATTCTTGTAGACTGCAAAGTGTCTTTCAGTTACTTGATTGATTGGTCTATTGTTTACTCAAAATACCCATGCAATCATATTCTTTGATATACTGTATTTTATCCTGCTAACATGTTTGGTTTATTCACATTGTCTTAGGAAGTACATTTGGATAATGTCTGACATGGTTTTTGAATTCCATAAACTATAACCAAAAATGCAAATGAAAAACTCTATTCTAAATATATCATTTAAATCAGTATTTCTCAAAGCCTGTTGTGGGTGAGTTCTAGGATCTGGAAGAACAGCGTGATTCCTTGCTATAGTGAGGGTATATTGTTTGCATAATAGGTATGACATGCACCCCCTATAAGCATCTGTGAAGGGGATGACAGGGGAGGTCAGAGGCTGCGGAGGGGATGACAGTGGAGGTCAGAGGCTGTGGAGGGGATGACAGTGGAGGTCAAAGGCTGCGGAGGGGACAACAGGAGGTCAGAGGCTGCAGATGGTACAGGGGAGGTCAGAGGCTGCGGAGGGGACGACAGGGGAGGTCAGAGGCTGTGGAGGGGAGGTCAGAGGTGGAGGGGAGGACAGGAGGTCAGAGGCTGCGGATGGTACAGGGGAGGTCAGAGGCTGCAGAAGGGATGACAGGGGAGGTCAAAGGCTGCAGAGGGGATGACAGGGGAGGTCAGAGGCTGCAAAGGGGACGACAGGGGAGGTCAGAGGCTGCGGAGGGGACGACAGGAGGTCAGAGGCTGCGGAGGGGCCGACAGGGAAGGTCAGAGGCTAGGGAGGGGACAACAGGGGAGGTCAAAGGCTGCAGAGGGGATGACAGGGGAGGTCAGAGGCTGCAAAGGGGACGACAGGGGAGGTCAGAGGCTGCGGAGGGGA
The DNA here is from genome assembly GCA_037952925.1 of Lithobates clamitans. NCBI lineage: Eukaryota > Metazoa > Chordata > Amphibia > Anura > Ranidae > Lithobates > Lithobates clamitans. The sequence goes on along the minus strand of JBBGZY010001514.1, from coordinate 46,669 downwards.
CGACAGGAGGTCAGAGGCTGCGGAGGGGCCGACAGGGAAGGTCAGAGGCTGCGGAGGGGACGACAGGGGAGGTCAGAGGCTGCGGAGGGGACAACAGGGGAGGTCAGAGGATGCGGAGGGGACGACATGGGAGGTCAGAGGCTGCGGGGGGACGACAGGGGAGGTCAGAGGCGGAGGAGGGGACAACAGGGGAGGTCAGAGGCTGCGGAGGGGACGACATGGGAGGTCAGAGGCTGCGGGGGGGACGACAGGGGAGGTCAGAGGCTGCGGGGGGGACGAAAGGGGAGGTCAGAGGCTGCGGAGGGGATGATAGGAGGTCAGAGGCTGCAGGGGGGGCGGACAGGAGGTTAGAGGCTGCAGGGGGGGGAAACAGGAGGTCAGAGGCTGCTGGGGGGGCTGACAGGACAGAAGGTTAGAGGCTGCAGGGGGGAACAGGAGGTCAGAGGCTGTGGAGGTGGGGTGGGGTGGACAGGAGGTCAGAGGCTGCGGGGGGTGGACAGAAGGTCAGAGGCTGCAGGGGGGCGGACAGGAGGTTAGAGGCTGCGGGGAGGAAACAGGAGGTCAGAGGCTGCGGGGGGTGGACAGAAGGTCAGAGGCTGCGGGGGGGCGGACAGGAGGTTAGAGGCTGCGGGGGGAAAACAGGAGGTCAGAGGCTGCAGGGGGCGGACAGGAGGTTAGAGGCTGCAGGGGGGGGAAACAGGAGGTCAGAGGCTGCAGGGGGGTGGACAGGAGGTTAGAGGCTGCAGGGGGGAAACAGGAGGTTAGAGGCTGCAGGGGGGAAACAGGAGGTCAGAGGCTGTGGGGGGGTGGACAGGAGGTCAGAGGCTGCGGGGGGGTAGACAGGAGGTCAGAGGCTGCGGGGGGGTGGACAGGAGGTCAGAGGCTGCGGGGGGGTAGACAGGAGGTCAGAGGCTGTGGGGGGTGGACAGGAGGTCAGAGGCTGCGGGGGGATCTTAGAGGCTGTGGGGGGGTAGACAGGAGGTCAGAGGCTGCAGGGGGAGGGGGAGGGGACAGGGGGTTAGAGGCTGTGGGGGGGAGGGGACAAGAGGTCAGAGACTGGGGGGGCATTCTTAGATGCTGCAGGGGGCGGACAGGAGGTTAGAGGCTGCAGGGGGGCGGACAAGAGGTCAGAGGCTGCGGGTGGCGATCTTAGAGGCTGTAGGGGGGGAACAGGAGGTCAGAGGCTGCGGGGGGAGGGCGGGCAGACAGGACGTTGGAGGCTGCGGGGGGGCGGACAAGAGGTCAGAGGCTGTGGGGGGGGACATAGGAAGAGGCACACGCCACCCGACGAGACCTTACTGAGCGCTTTACTTTTAAAAATGGCACTGCTCGGTGCCATCGTGTCACTGCGCATGCGCCTGCCTTTCTGAAAATAGCCGAGCATGTACAGGCTTTCCAGAGCACGGCTAGCTTCGGAACAGCTGGCGCGTGCGCAGATGCATGTCGGCCGTATTTTTTTCAGGCGCCGCTGCCCTCACAGCGGCCCTAGGGGCAGCCAGCCGGCCGGCACACCGGGAGATTGTCCGGCCCTGTGTCTATCCATACTAGTCAGACAATTGAGGATTCATTTGACAAGAAAATATATGGAGTGTTGGGACGGTTTAAGCCTCAATAATCAGCAAGATTGCGGCACAGTTAGTCCTCATGCACATGGACGTTTTTACAGCCGCGTTTTTGAGCGTTTTTTTACAGCTTAAAAACGCCTGTCTATGTTAGTCTATGGATTCATGCCCACCTAGACGTTTTTGAGCTGCAAATGGCCTAGGCGTTTTTAAGCTGTAAAAAAAACCCAGGACCAGTGCGTTCCGAGGCGCGGCGCTAGAGCTGTAAAAACGGGAAACGTGGAAAAACGCGGAAAAACGCGCAAAAACGCGACCGCAGCGTTTTTTCGCGTTTTTTAGCTCCGGCGTTTTTTTGCTCAAAAAAGATGATTGGACACTGTAATCTCTGTAAAAACAGGAAATTCCTGTCTGGACATTAGATTACCCAAGAATCCTTTGCACAGCCGTGTGACTGTGGTTAGTGACTTCAAGATGGCAAGTGCTGTTTCGCAAGTGGAGCTCATTAGCGCTGTACAGGCCCATCCTGAACTGTGGGATGTGGCACATCCACTTCATGGAGACCACATACGTAAAGTCAAAGCCTGGGAGGACATCAGTGCTGCCATTACCCCTGGCTGGGAACAAATGCGAAATGCTGAAAGAAAGGAAATAAGTAAGTCTATTTTCCTTGAATGCATGATCTGTTTGTGTGTAATGTAAACAAAGATTGCATATTTAACCCTTTGTTTTCCATGTTATTTTAGGCAAAATTATGCAGCGCCGCTGGAAGTCCCTACGTGACCGTGTCAGGAGGGACCTCACGGACGAGGACAAGGCGGCACGTAGTGGAGCATCAGCGCCAACTAAGAGACCACACGTCTACCACACCAATCTGCTATTCTTATGGCAAAATATGCTGAGCCATACCAGACCGTAAGTTTTTTGTTTTTTTTCATATATTTGCCTATGTACATTGCTTTTCAGGCAGTATGTTCCATGGCTATTGTAACCACTTTCCGAACGCCACATGTACATATACGTCGGCAGAATGGCACGGCTGCACAAATGGGCGTACCTGTACGTCCCTTTTAAGTTGCCGCCTTGGCGGCGCGCTTTCCCATTGCGAGGTCCATGAGTCCGACCGCAGGTCCTGCGGACTCAATGTCCGCGGGCACACCGGCGATCGTCTCAGGAAGAGGAAGAGGTCAATGCCAGTGTAATTTTTACAGTAATCATTGCAATTTTAATCGCACTGATCGCTGTAAAAATGACAATTTTTCCAAAAATGTGTCCAAATTGTCCAATGTGTCCGCCGTATTGTCGCAGTCATGCTAAAAATCGCTGATCTCCCCCATTACTAATAAAAAAAAAATTTGTAAGAAAAATGCCATAAAACTCTCCCCTGTTTCATAGACACTATAACTTTTGCCAAAAAAAACTTTATTAACTGAAATCTGTATATACATATTGGCCTAAACCAAAAAGAAAATTTTAGATTTATTTATTTTTTGTGGGATATTTATTACTTAAAAAAATTTAAATTCAAAATTTAAAACAGAAATTTACACTCTTTTTTTATAGCTCCGAAAAAAACCCCAAAAAAACCCAGAGTTGATCAAATACCACCTAAAAAAAGGTCTGTTTGAGTGGAAAAAAAGGACATAAATTTTTTGGGGAGCCACATTGCATTACCACCATTGTTAAAGCGACGCTGTGACAAATCGCAAAAAGTGCTCGGGTCTTTGGCCAGCTGAATGGTCCGGGCTGAAGTAGTTACATTTATACATTTTGTATTGTCTGCAGGACAACTTCTAACATTAGACTGAGAGAGGTGGATGCAGAAGAGGCTGAGGTTCAGAGACCAAGCAGTCCCATGACCAGCACTGGATCTCCATGTCCAATCAGCGAGGGAGGTGTTGAGTGCACAGATGAGGTAACTGCTTCGGTCTGCCTGTCTATCTCATTGTCTGTCTGTCCATGTACATGTCAATGTAAACATTTTTGTTCTTTTGCAGGAATCGAGGGCTGTGGAATCAGCATCTCCTGCCAGTCAGCAAGGTGGAGAGCAGCGCGGTCGTGGCGGTGTTCGTGGCCGTGGGCGTGGACGTCAGACGAGGGGCAGCTTCAATCCGGAGGCTGATGACAGAGTGCTAGCACTGCTGCAGGAAGTGCGGCAGGAGAGGCGCAGTATGAATGCCTTTTTAGACACCAACAACCCACGCGCCTGCTTCCATGCGTACTACAAACTCATTAAACAGTCCACATCCAGTGAAAGTTCATGTACTGCAGTGCTCCATGCATGCTGAAATCAATGCAAACTTTAGCACTGGTCATTGTATTGGTGTCACTGGTGCCCAAAAAGTGTCACTGTGAGTCACTAATGTAATATTCTAATCTGGAATGATAAACGTGTCACTGTTTTAAACAAGGTTAGGTTAGGACCGTATATATATAATACATTAAAAATAGTTCTGTAAGTACTAGTGTACTAAGCAGCAACACCTTATTTTCTGGCAGTGCCCGGGCTGTCCCGACAGCAAACTCTGGATCCACCCCTGACAGACCAACGCACAAGGCAGCTATAATGGAGGGAGCGATTCCAAAAATAATTAAATTTGGATTTAAGGATTATGTTTTAGATGTTGAAAAGAAGAGAACGGCGATATGCAAGGTCTGCAACTCAAAAATAAGAGACACGTCCACCACAACATCCAACTTCATCCGTCACTACAAAACCCACAAAGAAAAGTAGGTACAGTAACGTCACGTGTATGTATATATATGCAAATTAGGCCTACATCCCACTTTAGGTGGGAGCAGAGTGTATTGTTGTTCAAATCAATAAATCACATAGCTAACTTTTTTTTCTATCTCTCTTCTGTTTACTCTATAGATATGAAGAGTACATCCATACCAAAGGGACTTTTGATGATACCCAGCCTCAAATCTCACAATTCATCACACAGGGGACTGTGCAGCTATACCACTGCAACCACCAGCAGCAAAAGGCAATTACAAACTCAATCCTGTCAGACCTCATTATAAACTGCAACATGCCTTTTGGAGAAGCCACAGACCTCTCACAGGGAGAAAAACTTTTGACAATAAGTGCTGTTGTACCCTGTAGCCTTTCTCTGAATCACCACTTGGAATCATCATAAAGAGAGCGTGCGCTACCTTGGTGGCTTGATCCGTAGCCTGCAAGAATCACTCCAAAGACTATTCGAAGGGATCTTTGTCAATGTGAGGATGGCAGATGAACAGAATGATGTAGCAACCTTACCCTACTCTGACCCTCTATACCTAAAAGCTGCTCTGCTGGATCCTTCATTTGGCACCATGTGGTTGACCCATGATGTTTTGGCTACCGAAAATGTCAGGGAGGCTGTGTCTGCGATGATAAAAAGTGTGTTATGTTTTTGGTAATAACCCGTTTGCAGTAATAACACCTGAGTGCATTGAGTCACTGTTTTATGCTTGTGTTTTTCAGACTTGATTCTCAAAGAGGACTGCAAGCCCACCCCAACAACCACCGATGAAGACGAGCAAATGCCAGTGGCAGAGTCAGAGAGTCAATCTGGGCTGTTCACAGCATACCGCAAAAAACAGAAGAGAGATTCATGTTCCAGTCCCCAAATTCAGCTGAACCAGTATTTAGACATTTGTGATGGATAGAGCTGCCTTCAGTTTTGGGCCATGAACAGGCACATGCTCCCCTCTTTGTTCAGGGTAGCGGTAAGAGTAATGTCAGTCCCTGCATCAAGCGCACCTGTTGAATGTGTGTTCAGCCATGGTGGGGTGATAATGCGACACCATCACTTACAACTGAGCGAGAAAGTACTTTCCAATTAAATTTTTTGCAAATGCAATGCATGTTAAGTGGCTATTCTGAGAATAGCCACTTAACATGCATTGCATTTGCAAAAAATTGTATTCTGAGAAGTGAGAATACTATTTTTTGCAAATGCAATGCATTTTAAGTGGCTATTCTAATAACTAAGAAAAAAGGAATAGAAGTAGATAGGCGCTGTTTCCAAGCCTGGTGGATTCAAATGTGTTATCCCCTTAGTGGGAGGGCAGTATGGAGTGGGAAAGATTGTAAAGATGTTGCCTATAGTATTCAGTTAATGTTTATCCCGTGGAATTGTGTATAAAGGTCCTGGATGTGCATAAGTCAAGTTGGTTGTCTGACTTAATAAAGTGCAGTGTGTGCTCTAAAAAAGATATAACTTAATCCGTATAAATATAATATATCCATATATAAATGAACCCTATTTTTAAATTAAAAATATTTGTGCAAAATTATGTGATCCATAACGTAATCGATATTGTACATATGTAGTGAACAAACAAATATATATAATCAAGTGCTTTCAGTGCTGCTACAAAGCAAACCCCTGGATTCTGATGGATATTCCAAACCTTTCAGTGCGTGCCTTAATCCGTGTTCTAATATAGTGATTGATTGTACTCACCAGATCCTAGCAGCACTGAAAGCACTTGATTATATATATTTGTTTGTTCACTTCATATGTACATTATCGATTTACGTTATGGATCACACAATTTTGCACAAATATTTTTAATTTAAAAATAGGGTTCATTTATATATGGATATATTATATTTATACGGATTAAGTTATATCTTTTTTAGAGCACACACTGCACTTTATTAAGTCAGACAACCAACTTGACTTATGCACATCCAGGACCTTTATAACACATTTGAATTCACCAGGCTTGGAAACAGCGCTATCTACTTCTATTCCTTTTTTATTATATCTTACTCCACCTAGTGGAAGTAATCGGTAGTGGCAGCAGTTCCAACAACATTCTTTAATTTTTAAATTTTTATTCCATTGCATGCATCCCATTGCGCGGGTGTTTCTCCCTCTTTTTTCTATTCTAATAACTAAGCTCAAAGTTTGAACTTGACACAATGCCAAATTGCCAATATCTGGACACTTGAAGAATGGTGATGGGAATACTATTATTCTCATCACCATTCAAGTGTCCAGATATTGGCATTGTGTCAAGTTCAAACTTTGAGCTTAGTTATTTTCCCCCTCAGCAAGGACTACATTTTTTTCAGGCTTGTTGGCCATTTAATTGCTGAGTGTTCTGCTCCTTGTCTGCTATTTGGGCATTCAAAGTGTTTCTTAATAAAGAAAAAAGAAAAGAAAAAAGCACTAAGCTGTTTTGTTAATGTTGAAAATAAAACAAAACCTTTCCTGAAAACTGACTTTTAACTAATTTAAAGGATGGAAATGGGGTAGATCGGTATTTTGACTTAATTTGTGACTTGACCAAAATAAATGACTTGACTTGACTTGCTTGACTTCTAGCAGGGACTCGACTTGACTTGCTTGCTTTTCGCCACAGTGACTTGGGACTTGCTTATGACTTGCACATGTGTGACTTACCCCTATGTCTGCAAGGAAGCATAACTTTGTCCCGTGGCAAGGAACCTAGGATAACATAATAAATTTAGTTATTGAAAGAGAAAAGCATAAACATAAGTCCTAATCCTACCCTTAAACCTAACCCTATCTCCTAACCCTAACCCCTAACCCTAACCCCTAACCCTAACCCTATTTCCTAACCCTAACCCTATCTCCTAACCCTAACCCCTAACCCTAACCCTATCTCCTAACCCTAACCCTGTCTCCTAACCCTAACCCTGTCTCCTAACCCTAACCCTATCTTCTAACCCTAACCCTAACCCCTAACACTAACCCTATCTCCTAACCCTAAACCCTAACCCTAACCCTGTCTCCTAACCCTAACCCCTAACCCTAACCCCTAACCCTAACCCTGTCTCCTAACCCTAACCCTATCTCCTAACCCTAACCCTATCTCCTAACCCTAACCCTATCTCCTAACCCTAACCCTAACCCTAACCCTATCTCCTAACCCTAACCCTAAACCCTAACCCCTAACCCTGTCTCCTAACCCTAACCCCTAACCCTATCTCCTAACCCTATCTCCTAACCTTAACCCCTAACCCTAACCCTGTATCCTAACCCTAACCCTATCTCCTAACCCTATCTCCTAACCCTATCTCCTAACCCTAACCCTATCTCCTAACCCTATCTCCTAACCCTAACCCTATCTCCTAACCCTAACCCTGTCTTCTAACCCTATCTCCTAAACCTAATCCTAACCCTAACCCTATCTCCTAACCCTAACCCTATCTCCTAACCCTAACCCCTAACCCTATCTCCTAACCCTAACCCCTAACCCTAACCCCTAACCCTAACCCTATCCCTATCTCCTAACCCTGACCCTATTCCCATATGTGTATTCACTTACCTGAGTGTCACTAGCATCCGTTCCTCCGGTGACACAGAGCTACGCATCACAGTGTCCATCCTTGTGAGCCTTGGCCTGAGCCTCTCCAACAGGTCATCAAAGAGCGGAACTGACATCCTTGTAAAGTTAAAGAAATTTGTCGGATATAAGCGCAGTTGGGAATAAATATTGCCAACGTACCCCGTAGAAAACCGATTGGATACCATTGGATGCACCCAAAATTGACGTCTGTTGCTTCTCTCCTCCTCCTGTCTCATTCTCCGCAGCCTCCGCAAAACAATCAGAAGGATTGCCTCATCGATCTAGCAGGGACTCGACTTGACTTGCTTGCTTTTCGCCACAGTGACTTGGGACTTGCTTATGACTTGCACATGTGTGACTTACCCCTATGTCTGCAAGGAAGCATAACTTTGTCCCGTGGCAAGGAACCTAGGATAACATAATAAATTTAGTTATTGAAAGAGAAAAGCATAAACATAAGTCCTAATCCTACCCTTAAACCTAACCCTATCTCCTAACCCTAACCCCTAACCCTAACCCCTAACCCTAACCCTATCTCCTAACCCTAACCCTATCTCCTAACCCTAACCCCTAACCCTAACCCTATCTCCTAACCCTAACCCTGTCTCCTAACCCTAACCCTGTCTCCTAACCCTAACCCTATCTTCTAACCCTAACCCCTAACACTAACCCTATCTCCTAACCCTAAACCCTAACCCTAACCCTGTCTCCTAACCCTAACCCCTAACCCTAACCCCTAACCCTAACCCTGTCTCCTAACCCTAACCCTATCTCCTAACCCTAACCCTATCTCCTAACCCTAACCCTAACCCCTAACCCTAACCCTAACCCTAACCCTATCTCCTAACCCTAACCCTAAACCCTAACCCCTAACCCTGTCTCCTAACCCTAACCCCTAACCCTATCTCCTAACCCTAACCCCTAACCCTAACCCTGTATCCTAACCCTAACCCTATCTCCTAACCCTAACCCTATCTCCTAACCCTATCTCCTAACCCTATCTCCTAACCCTAACCCTATCTCCTAACCCTATCTCCTAACCCTAACCCTATCTCCTAACCCTAACCCTGTCTCCTAACCCTATCTCCTAAACCTAACCCTAACCCCTAACCCTAACCCTATCTCCTAACCCTAACCCTATCTCCTAACCCTAACCCCTAACCCTATCTCCTAACCCTAACCCCTAACCCTAACCCCTAACCCTAACCCCTAACCCTAACCCTATCCCTATCTCCTAACCCTGACCCTATTCCCATATGTGTATTCACTTACCTGAGTGTCACTAGCATCCGTTCCTCCGGTGACACAGAGCTACGCATCACAGTGTCCATCCTTGTGAGCCTTGGCCTGAGCCTCTCCAACAGGTCATCAAAGAGCGGAACTGACATCCTTGTAAAGTTAAAGAAATTTGTCGGATATGAGCGCAGTTGGGAATAAATATTGCCAACGTACCCCGTAGAAAACCGATTGGATACCATTGGATGCACCCAAAATTGACGTCTGTTGCTTCTCTCCTCCTCCTGTCTCATTCTCCGCAGCCTCCGCAAAACAATCAGAAGGATTGCCTCATCGATCTTCTGGATGACAGGATCCATATTTCTCAGAAAAATACACAAAACTTAAACAGACTCTGAAACACTCTCTCCTCTCTCTCTCTCTCCTACCAAAATGGCACCGACACATGCTCATTAACATATTTTCTTTGGTTTCTGCGGCATTGTGGGAAATTTGGGAGTGTATATAGCTGAGAGATGTGTTTTTCATTAAAAAACGCTACTTAGCGCTAACGCTAAAAAACGTGCAAAAACGCTAATGCAAAATGCGGTAAAAATCACGTTTTTAACGCCGGTTTTTCCAGGCGTCGAACCTAGCTTTACAGCTCGTTTTTTAAAACGTCCATGTGCATGAGGACTTACCGACGCCTAACTGAAAGCACCGAAAAGTTTTTGGATGACGTGACCGCCATGAGAGCCAATCATGGCAGTCACGTGATCTTAAACCCTGCCTCCCGGCATCCTAAACCTGTAGTGCACCTTAATGACTGGAGGGATTATGTGACTGGGGGGGCTCTGTGATGATGGGGGGCCTCTGATGTGATAGGGGACCTCTTACGTGATGTTGAATTTCCCATGTAATGAGGGGCCTCTGGTGTGAAGAGTGGAATCTGATGTAAAGGGGGGTTCTGATGTGAAGGGGGACTCTGATGTGATGGGTGGGCCACTGATGTAGTGAGAGAGACTGATGTGAAAGGGGACTTCTGATGTAAATTTGTTACCATCAAGGCCATTGTGTGAATGACCCAGATTCGGGTTTCCTATTGATAAGTAACATCTTTTTAACATATAACATATTTTTTACATTTTAAACTGGGATGTTTTAGATCACCGCATGACTATTCAGATTGAGAATACTTTATTCATCCCAAGGGATAGTATTAAGATACAATTACATTCAATGGAGACACAAAATCACAATAATGAACTGAAACTAGACACAATAAAAAACAATAAAATTACTTACCATTCACTGCAAGATAAATTGGTTATAAAGCTTTGTTTTTTCTTTAAAAAAAAAATAGCAAACATGCCTATGTTTGCCAAAACCATTGCACAGAGCACCCCGATCCTGTTCTTCTGGGGTCCCCCACTGGTGCTTCAGGCCCTTACCAGGCCCTTACTCTTCATCGGGTGCCCCTTGGGGCTGTGTCCATTGACACAGACAGTGGGACTCAGCCTCGCCTCCAGCTCTCGTGTCACCGGATTTGATTGACAGCAGCTGGAGCCAATCCTTCCCGCTGCTATCAATCTGTCCAATGAGGAGAGAGACAGCTGTGGGAGCCATTTCGCTCATGCACAACGCTGGATTGGATCGGGCTCAGGTAAGGAAAGGGGGGGGGTCTGGGGGGCAGCTGCAGCACAGAAGGTTTTTCACCTTAAGGCCCCTTTCACACTGGGGCATTAGGGCCATTGGCGGTAAAGCACTGATATTTTTAGCGGCACTTTACCGTCGTTTTTGCGGGGGGTTTACGGCCGCTAGTGAGGCGGTTTTAACTCCCACTAGCAGCCGAAAAAGGGTTAAAACAACCCACAAATCTCCACTGCAGCGGCGCTTTGCCAGAGGTTCTGCAGCGGTGTAAAGTGCCTCAGTGTGAAAGGGGTATAATGCATAGAATGCACTAAGGTGAAAAACATTAAGGCTTTAGAAAAACTTTAATATTCATTATTAAAACAAATAAACAATAAATACTATACTGTAATAAACCATACCATCCTAACAAAAAAAAAAACACTACATAGAATAAATAACATATTTTAAGAAATAACAGAAAAACTAGATTACCAAAATGCAAAAATTACGCCACTTTCTTTAATTATTATTCTAAAACCATTACACAGAATTAACCTGATACTAACATAATATAAAAACTACATAAAATTCTGGATCATAATCTAAATTTAAATCCTCACATCTAGAACTCACAGAGAAGAATGGTGTAACTTGATGGACACAGGCAAAAATGATTTCCTGTGTCGCTCTGTGGTGCGCCGTGGCTCCAACAATCACTGAAATTACTCCTCAGATTGACTAGTATATTGTGGAGTGGGTGGGAGGAGTTGTCCAAGATTGAACATACCTTGGACAACATCTTCCTCTCTGACAATGTTGTTAAAGACTCCAATTCCAATCCAGCAACATCACTGGCCTTGCAAATGAGCTTGAGTATGTTGATATCAGCTAACCTAAGCCTGCTTTCCCAGCATGCCACCTCATACAGGACAGCACTGGCCACCACACATCTCCAGCATCATGTGGCAGATGTTAATAGACCTCAGCCTGCTCAAAAAAAAAAGAGGTGGCTCTGGCCCTTCATATAGAACACTTCAGTGTTTATACTCCAGTCCAGTTTATTATGTATGTGCACCCCCATATAGATTCTCTACTGCAGGCATGACTAAATGGTGGACCACGATCCGAGCCAAGCAGCTGTTCCATCCAGACCCATAGTCACGCCCTTTAGGAGCCGCTTTTTTCCCCCAGTCTCCATCACTATCACCCTTCACATCATTCCCCCCACGCACAGCCAGAATATTGTCCTCTGCTCCCCTTTACTCTCCTACCTTAGACAGAGCAGAGAGTGGGAGGCTAAGCATTTCTGGACCATGTGTGGGAGGCTTTGTACAGCATTGAATGGAGTGCGGGAGGAGTGGGAGGCAGAACATTTATGGACCAGGTGTGGGATGCACAACATTGAATGGAGTACAGGAGCAGGAGCTGCCAGGGTTAACTTTGAGTTAATCAGCAGGTGATTCACTGCAGGGAGGTACTAGCAGCCAATCACCTGCTGGTTAATACAAAAAGTTAACCCTGGCAGCTGCTGCTACCATACAATCCCACACTAGATCCAGAAATGTTCTGCCTCCCGTTCCTCCCACACTCCGTTCAATGCTGTACTAAGCCTCCCACACTCACTTACCTTACTTAACAGCTTCTGCCTAATTTACATGACATTTTAATGCAATTTGGAATCCTCTTAGGTCTAAGTTAATCCCTCAAAAAATAAAGTCCTTTATATTTCCCTTTGCAACCCTTAACTCTACACTACACTTTACACTCCCATTGGGAAACAACTAAAAGCAATTCGTTTGGGATATATTTTACAGGTTCCTACTTCACGCTATGAGGCAAATTACCCCTCCCTTTGCCAAAAGCTTAAACTCCTCTACCATACCTGGGCAAACTACATGCTATTTTGAATAGGTGTAATACATTTGGTATTAGGTGAAAGGTGCGCTGTCAAAACTAAGACCCCATACACACTATATAACTTTTGTTGTCTGATTTCCTTTAGATTTACCAAAACCATGTAGTGCAAGGGCCTACCTGATTGCATACAAATTGAAACTCTTAAGGTTTGACCTCATATTAAAGTCTATTAAACCTAAGCGCCTAAGCGAATGATTTAATAGATTGTACAACAGTACACCAGCTGCAGTAAAAATAATTGCTAAAAGCAATATGATACAATATAAAACAGTCCACTGCGCTTAGTGTATCAAAATATTATACAAATTATTATACACACATATATATCTTATACAGTCCCAAATACTGATGATACAAAGTGCTCGTGCTCAATAATGAATCCGTGTGCAGATGTGCTCAGACTGGGTGCCCCACATGCATATGCTCTCACCCCTAGGAGTTGACCACCTATCTCTATTTATTATTTCTTTATTGGATTTTCAGAAAAAGGTACATACATGTCATGACCAAACCAATAGTAATAGCAGGAACAGATGTTCCATCTAGAAACAAGCTATTTTTACAGATAACACTGTGTAAAAAAAGTAAACAGCAACATTTCAAATGGGTTGGCTGAAGCAAGGTAGTCGAGTAAGGAGAGAATCTAGATGGGGAGGGGGTGGGATGTGGAGGGGGGGGGGGGAGGAATTGGGGTATAGGGAGGAGGGGGGGAAACAGGGCACCAGCGGACCAGAGATAAAGACATAAATGTTCATATCAGTCCAGTTACACTTGAACAGTACATTTTGGGTGTTGTAACCAGAGTGACCACAAAGCCATATGTTTTCGGACAGTTAAATTACTAGAAATGGAGGGGACTGTGGTGGTTTTCCATAGTCTGGTGATGTTTAATTTGGCAGCATATAGTAGGTGGAGAATTACACATCTAGATTGAGGTGGAAATTTTTCTATGCCAATGTGTAAGAGAGCCAGGGCAGGAGTCGGGGGATAATGAAATCCCAGTGATGGAGGAGATCAGAGCAAGTACTTGGTTCCAAAAAGAGCTCAAGGATTTGCAAAACCACAACGTATGTGCAATGGAGCCTATACTGCCACAATTTCTCCAGCAGGATGGTGATTTGCCTGGATACATTTTAGACAGTTGGTAGGGGGTGAGATACCATCTTTGGATGGTCTTTTGGTAGGATTCCCAGTGGTTTGAGCAGCGAGACGCTTTATGAGTTTCTTTGAATGCTCGTTGCCACTGGGTTTGGGTGAGGGGGACTTTCAACTCCTCCGCCCATTTGTTTAATGAGTGCACTTGGGAGCACGGTCGAGTGTCACTGAGACACGAGTACATCAGGGAGATACCTCTACTGGGGCATGGAGTAGTGGAGTAGTAGTGGTATATTGGTACAGGGATATTCACTGTGGAGGGTAGTTTAGTAAGGTTTAGGAAGTGTGAGATTCACATGAATGTGAAAGCTTCTGTGCTTGGGAGTGAATTTGACTTGGAGAGATTCAAATGTATGCAGCAAACCATGATCTTTCAAGTCGCCAATGGTCAGGATACCAGCGGATTGCCACCTGGAAAGGTTTAGATCAGGGATGCAGAGGGATATGGCTTTTAATGATATCGGTAGAGTCCTACTAGGTGAGTTTTGCGGGTATATATTTAAAAGTTTTCTCCAGGCCAACATGGAGGCAGATATCATTGGGTTAATTTTCCGGGGGGGCCGGAGAGTATCCAGCTGTCATTAGTAGGAGGTAGTCTGTCAGGGTAGCAGGTTGTGCGTAAGAAGCTTCTATGGTGGACCATATTTTTTCGGGTGTAGGATGCCACCAATAGTAAATTTGGTCTAAGATTGAGGCAAAGTAGTAGTTGTCGATATTGGGTAAGCCCATTCCACCTTGGTTCTGGTGTCTATTGAGTATGTAGCCAGCACATCTAGGTGGTTTAGAATTCAAAACATATTTAGTCAGTTGACTTTGGATTGAGGACAGGAGAAAGCGGGGAAGAGGCAGAATGAGTGTTCGGAATAAGTAAAGAAGCTTGGGAAATATGATCATTTTAAAGGAAGCTATACGACCTAAAGTAGAGAGGCCTGTGCTGCGCAGAGATTTTAGTAGGGCAGGTAGGTTTCGAGAGAAGGCAAGGTAGTTTAAGTCAATCAGTCGTTTTGGGTTAGGGGAAATCTGAATTCCCAAATATGAGATAGATGTGCTCGCCCACATGTAGGGCAAGGTAGATTTCAGCCGGGCAGTCATTTGTGGTGGCAGGAGTATGGGGAGGGCTATGGATTTTGTGGTATTAAGTTTATAGTAGGATACGGAGCTAAATTGGTGGAGGGTGTCTTGAATTTTTTGTATGGACTGGATGGGATTAGTGATCATCAGGATCACGTCGTCAGCAAATAAGCTAATTTTGTGATCTGTGCCATCGTAGGGAATACCTGTTATTAATGGATCAGATCTAATTTTGGATGCCAAGGGTTCCATCAGCAGGGTAAAGATAAGTGGGGAGAGGGGGCACCCCTGTCGTGTGCCGTTGGTAATCTCGAAAGGGGTGGATAGAGTCCCTCCCGTGAGTACTTTAGCTGATGGGTTGGAGTATAGGGACAGAATTACAGCTTGAAACCACCTTGCAATACCAAATTTAGTCAACACTGCTTGAAGAAAAGACCAGTGGACTCTATCAAACACCTTCTCTGCATCAAGGGATAATAGCAGAGAAGGCGTTTGAGTGTGTGCGGCATGTTGAATGAGGTTGAGGACCCTTCTGGTTGCGTCAGGGGCTTGTCTACCCGGGACGAACCCGACCTTGTCCGGGTGTACTAGCTCAGGAAGGAACACCATCAGTCTGTTGGCAATAACTTTAGCAAGTAGCTTGATATCGGTGTTCAAGAGCAATATTGGTCTATAGTTAGAGGCAACAGAGGTATCCTTCCCAGGCTTTGGGATGGTGGATATGATAGACCTTAACATATCAGTAGGTAGGGAGCCCGAGGAGCCAGCAGCATTAAAGAGGTCCGTCAGTCTAGGGACTAAGGTGTCGGCAAATTTTTTGTAAAAGACATTGTTGAAGCCATCCTCTCCTGGAGCTTTATGCAGAGGGAGAGCTTTGATTGCTCTATGGACTTCCTCTGGAGTGAATGGTTTAGAGATATAGTCGAATTGGGACTCTGAGATTTTGGGGAGATTTATCGTCGCGAGAAATCTCTGTATTTGTTCTGCAGTTGTTTTTGGTGTGAGAGGGTCATGTTTTAGATTATGAACAACAAGGAGGGGAAGGGGGAATGGGACTTTGAATGAAATTGCGCCGGGTAAGGTCGCATATTTCCATCCCTATGACTACAATATATAAAACCCACAAGCAGAAGCGAGCGAGTGAGGAAAGAGGGAGTGGGACTTTGAATGAAGCCAATGGTTTGCAAGCTGACACATAACGGTGGGTCAATAAAATGTATTGCATATTCATACAAACAATTAACATTGTTAATTTGACATTGTTTGATACCATTGTTTGTATGAATATGCAATAAATTTTATTGACCCACCGTTATGTGTCGGCTTGCAAACCATTGGCTTCATTCAAAGTCCCACTCCCTCTTTCCTCACTCGCTGGCTTGTGCTTGTGGGTTTTATATAATGTTTTAGATTATATAGGGATGCATAATATTCACTGAATGCGTTAGCAATTTCCTGAGGGTTGGTTAAGAGTCGTTTTGAAGTAGGGTGATGGAGAGAGAGAATTTTGGCTTTCATACGTTGGGCTTTAACTTGTTTTGCTAGGAGTGACCCAGCTCTGTTGCCTAGGGCATAGTAATTGGCCTTCGAGTATTTAAAGTTGTGCTCAAATTTGTGGAGTAGGAGAGTGCGTAATTTCTGTCGGAGCTCCAGGAGCTGGATGGCTTGTGTGTGAGAGGGAGAGGATTTGTTTGTTTTTTCTATGTTAGATATTTGGGACATGACCTCATCAATCTGCTGGGTCCTCAGGCGTCCCGCTCTTTTACTCATTTTTATAAAAATTCCTCGAAGGTACGCTTTGTATGTTGACCAGAGTACAAATTTGTCAGTGTCAGGCAGTTAATTATGTTCGAAGAAAGATTGGTGCTCGGCTTCAATTTCCTGCCGGACTTTAGGGTCTTGTAACAAGGAGGGGTCTAGTCTCCAAAGTCTCGGAGGCCCAGGTCGTTGATCGCACAGGGATATAGAAATAGGGGCATGGTCTGACCATGATATTAGGCCAATGTCAGATTGCGTGACGTTTTGTAGGGTCCATTTATCTACTATAAAGGCGTCAATTCTTGAGTAAGATAGCTGTGAGTGAGAAAAGTACGTGTAGTCACGTTCTGAGCCATGTTGTGCTCTCCATACATCAAAGAGATCTAGGTCGTGGAGTAGGGGGTTCAAAGCTGGCCGGCTTTGGCCTTTGGTAGTAGAGGCATCTATGGAGGGATCACCAACTATATTGAGGTTGCCTCCCATTAATATGATTCCTTTGCACAGGCTGTTGACCTTCTTGTAGAGGCGTCGGAAGAAGCGGAGTTGTCTGGAATTAGGGCCATATATATTGACCAAGGTGTAGGTGGTTTGAGCAATGGTACAGATAAGTATCAGGTATCGGCCCTGCGGATTAGCATAGGTGTGATGGTACTGGAACTGAAGGGTGTCTCGGACAGCTGTCATCACTCCATTCTTCTTCTTTGGGCCCGAGGCGAAGTAGACAGTGTCATATCCCTTGAGTCTAAACTAAGGGGTTTTGGATTCCGCAAAGTTCGTCTCCTGTAGGAATGCAATGTCTGCATGTTGTTTTGTCAATTCCTTTTGTAGAGTGGCTCTTTTGTGCGGGCTGTTCAGGCCCTTGACATTCAGGGATGTCAGTTTTAGCGGCATTTTAAGGCAGTCAGCGGTAATTCCTTATGGCAGTACTACAATAGTAAGTATGGAGTTTCTCAGACAGGATCAGGTAATGGCTGAGGGGTGTGGTCCAGGGGGAACAGGATATTACGCTTCTCCTATATGCGGGCTTTGGTAGTAAAACTTGAAACGGGGGGGATTTCCTCCAGTGGCGTCTCGGAACACAGAGCCAGTGGAGTGAAAGAGAGGCTTGGGAGAGGCAGTGATCCGCTGCAACCCGGCTATGTATAAAGTAGGGTCAAATGTGCGGACGGGATAATTCAGGCGTCTTGAAGTGACCAGTCAGCTTCCATTTGCGAAGGAGGTGAAGGAGGTGGACATGGAGTTTCCTCAGGGATTATGCGCCAGAGCCGTAGAAGTTGTAGGCCAGCTTGCAGCGTGCACACAGCATGGGTTTTGCTCTGGTATGTGATCAGTAATTTAGTGGGAAATCCCCATTTGTACTGTATATGGTGGTTTTGGAGTGCTTTAGTGATCGTGGCGAGTTGTTGACGATTCACCATAGTTGCCTTAGAGAGATCTGTATACAGCGCAATTGCAGTGAACGGATCAGGAAGGTTTGAGGACCTCTTGGCGGCAAACATCACTTTTTTCTTAGTGCTGTAGAAATGTATGTGCGCTAATACATCTCGAGACTTCTCTGGCGGGAGGTGAGATGGCTTTGGGAGCCTATGGGCTCTATCAATTTCCAGATCTCTATCGGATAACTCAGGTACTAGCGCTCGCATTAGAGATTGCAGGAATCACACCAGATCAGGTTGCGGTATCGATTCGGGTATGTTGCGGAACTTAATGTTGTTCCTGCGCTAACGATCTTCGAGATCCGCCAATTTGAGGTTGATCGCCTGCAAGTCTGCCTCATGTTCTGTACATACTTCCACTGTATCATTATGGGCAGTGAGGAGATCAGACATTTTGTTTTCAATGTAATGCAGACGCTGGTCCTGTTGCTGTACTACAGTAGCCAGTGAGGACACTGCAGCCGAAAGATCAGTGTACAGGGTCTGTTAAAGGGATATGAGCATATTCTTTATTGTTTGCTAAGAGATGGGCTGGTCTGAGACAGGGAAGTTATCAATGGCTGCAGGATGCTGTACATTAGGAGGAGGCAGGATGAAAGGTATGCTGGGGTTCTGACCTGGGGCATCCTCCTCTCTCCTGGGCTTAGATTTGACTGGAGAGGCAGAGGCAGGAGAACGGGGGGGAGAGTACTCACAGTTTGTGATCGTGGGATAGCCTGGGCATTGTGATCCGCCGCCGCCAGCGTGAGGTGAGAGCTGAGCTGGAAATCTGTGTGAGGTGCCGGCGCCATCTTGTCCCCCTCCCACTCCGGCCAGACAGAAGAAGTCCGTCAGCTTCTGAGGCATGGGGATCTGTTTCCTTCTTTTCAATATGATGCCTGGCTGATGTGGAAGTGGTTGTGGGTTCGGTCGGGTGATTTTCATCCCGTTTTTAGCTCTGTGGAGCCGCTGATAGCCGGGTGCTGTGCGGAGCAGAGATTCTAAGCAGCCATTCACGGTGCTGGCAAGCCACTCCCCTGACCACCTATCTCTAGTGTGGTCCTGCAAGCGTGTGGGGATACCCCTGTGGAAGTCTGTTGGCTGACGTCTTGTGTAGAAAAAAAGTCTCATGCTGATGTATGGAAATGACAGAAAAAAACCTCATTGCGCAATGCCATTTTAAACTATTTTATTTTAAAACATTATAAAATATCCACTCACATTTTAAGGTGCCCATCGTCCTGGCACCTGGCATGTGTAGCAGGTGATTTACAAAGGGGAAATCCCAGTACAGAGAGATTTTAAAGACAAACAAATTTGGGAAGGAATTAGAACAATTGAACAAAGGAACGACATTGTGATCAGCCCAGCAAGCAAAGGGGGGGGGGGGTATTGTCATACTAAACAAAGTGGACTATGACACAGAAATGGCACATATTTTAAGAGATGCAAACACGTCCAAAAAGATTAATACTAATCCTACTCAGAATTTAAAAACACAGTTACAGGATTTAGGTAACAATGCAGGGGATAACAATATTGTTAATAAAAGAGAGAAAAGATATTTAATTCCAGATGCCCCTATAATGTCGGTACTCTACCAAGTACCAAAAATACAAGCAGTGAAGCCTCCAGGAAGGCCAATACCGAGTGACATAAATTCACTATTCTCTAGATTGGGGGAGTACATAGATGTTTTTCTCCAACCCCAAGTGGCAAAAAGTCCATTTTATTTAGAAGACAGTAAAGATGTCATTAAGCATTTACATGTTAAAGTCAGTGAGAACAGCATCCTGGTCACAGTAGACGTTGAGTCAATGTATACCAACATTCGCCAGCAAAATGCTATGAATGCAGTAAAATGGGCATTAAACAAATATACAAATCTAAAATATAAACAGAAGCAATTTGTTTTAAAAGGCCTGAAACATGCCATGACAAACAACTTCTTTTGGTATGGAGGACAACATTATAATCAAATAAAAGGTGTTTCTATGGGGGCCAAATATGCCGCCAGTGTTGCCAATATTTTCCTCAACAAGTGGGAGGAAGAGGTAATATATGGGAACATCTGGCCTGACCTGCAAGTATACTGCAGGTACATAGACAATATTATGTTGATGTTGAAAAGGACTGAATCCACCCTAAATTAATTAATTACCCATATCAACAGTAACATCTATGGCATGAAATTTATGGTAAATGTTCATAAACATATAGATTTTCTGGATCTCCATATCTTCAAACAGGAGGGTAGGTTGAGTACCAAGACTTACTTTAAAAACACAGATAGGAATGGCTATATTCCAGTTAGAAGTTGTCATCACCCTAGGTGGAAGGTGGCCATTCCAAAAGGCCAGTTTATGCACATAAAAATAAATTGTACCATCCATCGAGACTATATAGAACAGACCTGATACAAAGGTTTAAAGACAAAGGGCACTCCTACAATCTGTTACTAGAGGTGAGAGAACAGGTGGGGAGTATGGACAGAAATGTACTCTTAACAACAAAAAAGAAAGAAGAAAAAGACTATGATATCACATTTATTACAGGTTTTAACAAACAATACTTATTTAGAACAAAGTATAAAAAAGCATTGGCCCATTTTACAAAAAGACCCCATTCTAAACAAAATTCTACCAAGTAGACCTAAATTCATCCATCGGAGGGCCCCAGGTTTAAGAAATAAACTATTAAAAAATAAACCTGACCCCCCCCTAAAAAAAAAATAACAATAACTTAATATGGAGGATTTTTACAGATGTGGAAGATGTGGACCCTGCAGGAGCACTCATGCAGCTCCCAGGAAAATGACATCTTTCACTTCACATGAAACGAACAAACAGTACCTTATTAAACCATTTATAACATGTGGCACTAGACACGTAACTTATGTTCTGGAATGTACCTGTGGTTACCAATATGTGGGAAGGACTTCCAGAACGTTAACAAAACGAGTTGGTGAACACATAACCAATATCTGTAATGGATTACCAAAACGTAGTGTGTCCAAGCATTTTAGGGTTGCACACAACAAAGACCCAGTTGGATTATCCTTTTATGCAATTGATACCATCAGTAAACACTGGAGAGGTGCCAATATGATTAGAAAAATATTCCAGAATGAAACAAAATGCATATTTGAACTCCGAACGTTGACACCACTAGGGTTAAATGTTGAACTAGACCTTAACTGTTTTATTACAGATTATTAAAGACCTAATTTTATTTTTACCATGTTTATTTTAACCACTTGCCGACCGCCTCACGCTGATATACGTCAGCAGAATGGCACGGGCAGGCAAGATCACGTACCTGGTACGTGATTGCCTTCCCGCGGGCGGGGGGTCCGATCGGACCCCCCCCGGTGCCAGCGGCCGTCGTCTTTGGTCTGGGAGCGTTCAGTGATGAGGGGGAGGCCATCCATTCGTGCCCCCCCTCGCGATCGCTCCCAGCCAATGAGAATCCTCCCCTGCCTGTGTGTAGTACACACAGGCAGAGGATGTGATGTCATCTCTCCTCGGCTCGGCAGTTTCTATTCCGGCGCAGAGGAGAGAAGACATCTGAGTGAGTGTAAAACACAAACACACACAGTAGAACATGCCAGGAACACTTTACACCCCCGACCCCCCCGATCGCCCCCCGATCATCCCCCAATAACCCCTCCCTCCCCCCCATCACACTGACACCAAGCAGTTTTTTTTTTTCTGATTACTGCATGGTGTCAGTTTGTGACAGTTAGTGTGTTAGGGCAGTGAGTGTTAGCCCCCTTTAGGTCTAGGGTACCCCCCTAACCCCCCCTAATAAAGTTTTAACCCCTTGATCACCCCTCGTCACCAGTGTCGCTAAGCGATCATTTTTCTGATCGCTGTATTAGTGTCGCTGGTGACGCTAGTTAGGGAGGTAAATATTTAGGTTCGCCGTCAGCATTTTATAGCGACAGGGACCCCATATGCTATCTAATAAAGGTTTTAACCCCTTGATTGCCCCCTAGTTAACCCTTTCACCACTGATCACCGTATAACTGTTACGGGTGACGCTGGTTAGTTTGTTAATTTTTTATAGTGTCAGGGCACCCGCCGTTTATTACCGAATAAAGGTTTAGCCCCCTGATCGCCCGGCGGTGATATGCGTCGCCCCAGGCAGTGTCAGATTAGCGCCAGTACCGCTAACACCCACGCACGCAGCATACGCCTCCCTTAGTGGTATAGTATTTGAACGCATCAATATCTGATCCGATCAGTTCTATTTTAGCGTCCCCAGCAGTTTAGGGTTCCCAAAAACACAGTGGTGGCGGGATCAGCCCAGATACCTGCTAGCACCTGCGTTTTTCCCCTCCGCCCGGCCCAGCCCAGCCCACCCAAGTGCAGTATCGATCGATCACTGTCACTTACAAAACACTAAACGCATAACTGCAGCGTTCGCAGAGTCAGGCCTGATCCGTGCGATCGCTAACAGTTTTTTTGGTAGCGTTTTGGTGAACTGGCAAGCACCATCCCCAGGCAGCATCAGGTTAGCGCCAGTACCGCTAACACCCACGCACGCACCGTACATCTCCCTTAGTGGTATAGTATCTGAACGGATCAATATCTGATCCGATTAGATCTATACTAGCGTCCCCAGCAGTTTAGGGTTCCCAAAAATGCAGTGTTAGCGGGATCAGCCCAGATACCTGCTAGCACCTGCGTTTTGCCCCTCTGCCCGGCCCAGCCCAGCCCACCCAAGTGCAGTATTGATCGATCACTGTCACTTACAAAACACTAAACGCATAACTGCAGCGTTCACAGAGTCAGGCCTGATCCCTGCGATTGCTAACAGTTTTTTTGGTAGCGTTTTGGTGAACTGGCAAGCATCAGCGGCCTAGTACACCCCGGTCGTAGTCAAACCAGCACTGCAGTAACACTTGGTGACGTGGCGAGTCCCATAAGTGCAGTTCAAGCTGGTGAGGTGGCAAGCACAAGTAGTGTCCCGCTGCCACCAAAAAGACAAACACAGGCCCGTCGTGCCCATAATGCCCTTCCTGCTGCATTCGCCAATCCTAATTGGGAACCCACCACTTCTGCAGCGCCCGTACTTCCCCCATTCACATCCCCAACCGAATGCAGTCGGCTGCATGAGAGGCATTTTCTTTATGTCCTCCCGAGTACCCCTACCCAACGAACCCCCCAAAAAAGATGTTGTGTCTGCAGCAAGCGCGGATATAGGCATGACACCCGCTATTATTGTCCTTCCTGTCCTGACAATCCTGGTCTTTGCATTGGTGAATGTTTTGAACGCTACCATACAATAGTTGAGTATTAGCGTAGGGTACAGCATTCCACAGACTAGGCGCCATTTCACAGGGTCTCCCAAGATGCCATCGCATTTTGAGAGACCCGAACCTGGAACCGGTTACAGTTATAAAAGTTACAGTTACAAAAAAAAGTGTACAAAAAAAAAAAAAACACAAAAAAATATATAAAAAACAAAAAACAAAAATAGTTGTCCTTTTATTGTTCTCTCTCTATTCTCTCTCTATTGTTCTGCTATTTTTTACTGTATTCTATTCTGCAATGTTTTATTGTTATTATGTTTTATCATGTTTGCTTTTCAGGTATGCAATTTTTTATACTTTACCGTTTACTGTGCTTTATTGTTAACCATTTTTTTGTCTTCAGGTATGCCATTCACGAATTTGAGTGGTTATACCAGAATGATGCCTGCAGGTTTAGGTATCATCTTGGTATCATTCTTTTCAGCCAGCGGTCGGCTTTCATGTAAAAGCAATCCTAGCGGCTAATTAGCCTCTAGACTGCTTTTACAAGCAGTGGGAGGGAATGCCCCCCTACCGTCTTCCATGTTTTTCTCTGGCTCTCCTGTCTCAACCGGGAACCTGAGAATGCAGCCGGTGATTCAGCCAGCTGACCATAGAGCTGATCACAGACCAGAGTGGCTCCAAACATCTCTATGGCCTAAGAAACCGGAAGCTACGAGCATTTTATGACTTAGATTTCGCTGGATGTAAACAGCGCAATTGGGAAATTGGGGAAGCATTTTATCACACCGATCTTGGTGTGGTCAGATGCTTTGAGGGCAGAGGAGAAATCTAGGGTCTAATAGACCCCAATTTTTTCAAAAAAGAGCACCTGTCACTACCTATTGCTATCATAGGGGATATTTACATTCCCTGAGATAACAATAAAAATGATTTAAAAAAAAATGAAAGGAACAGTTTAAAAATAAGATGAAAAAGCAAAAAAAATAATAAAGAAAAAAAAAAAAAAAAAGCACCCCTGTCCCCCCCTGCTCTCGCGCTAAGGCGAACGCAAGCGTCGGTCTGGTGTCAAATGTAAACAGCAATTGCACCATGCATGTGAGGTATCACCGCGAAGGTCAGATCGAGGGCAGTAATTTTAGCAGTAGACCTCCTCTGTAAATCTAAAGTGGTAACCTGTAAAGGCTTTTAAATGCTTTTAAAAATGTAGTAATTTTGTTGCCACTGCACGTTTGTGCGCAATTTTAAAGCATGTCATGTTTAGTATCCATGTACTCGGCCTAAGATCATCTTTTTTATTTCATCAAACATTTGGGCAATATAGTGTGTTTTAGTGCATTTAAATTTTAAAAAGTGTGTTTTTTCCCCAAAAAATGCGTTTGAAAAATTGCTGCGCAAATACTTTGTGAAAAAAAAAATGAAACACCCACCATTTTAATCTGTAGGGCATTTGCTTTAAAAAAATATATAATGTTTGGGGGTTCAAAGTAATTTTCTTGCAAAAAAAATAATTTATTCATGTAATCAAAAAGAGAAAGATCTTTGTCTTCAAGTGGTTAGAAGAGTGGGTGATGTGTGACATAAGCTTCTAAATGTTGTGCATAAAATGCCAGGACAGTTCAAAACTCCCCCAAGCTATTTGCTGAGAGGTATAGTGAGTATTTTGCAGACCTCTCTTTTTGTCACAAAGTTTTGAAACCTGAAAAAAATAATTTTTTTCTTATCTTTCTTCATTTTCAAAAACAAATGAGAGCTGCAAAATACTCACCATGCCTCTCAGCAAATAGCTTGGGGTGTCTACTTTCCAAAATTGGGTCATTTGGGGGGTTTGTGCCACCTGGGCATTCCATGGCCTCCGAAACTGTGATAGGCAGTGAAGAGTGAAATCAAAAATTTACACCCTTAGAAATCCTGAAGGCGGTGATTGGTTTTGGGGGCCCGTACGAGGCTAGGCTCCTAAAAAGTCCCACACTTGTGGTATCCCCATACTCAGGAGAAGCAGCTAAATGTGTTTTGGGGTGCAATTCCACATATGCCCGTGGCCTGTGTGAGCAATATATAATTTAGTGACAACTTTGTGCAAAAAAAAAAAAAAAAATTGTCACTTTCCCGCAACTTGTGTCAAAATATAAAATATTCCATGGACTCAACATGCCTCAAAGCAAATAGCTTGGGGTGTCTACTTTCCAAAATGGGGTCATTTGGGGGGAGTTTTATGCCATCTGGGCATTTTATGGCCTTCCAAACTGTCACAGGTAGTGAGGAGTAAAATCAAAAATTTGCGCCCTTAGAAATCCTGAAGGCAGTGATTGGTTTTCGGGGCCCCGTATGCGGCTAGGCTCCCAAAAAGTCCCACACATGTGGTATCCCCATACTCAGAAGAAGCAGCTAAATGTATTTTGGGGTGCAATTCCACATATGCCCATGGCCTGTGTGAGCAATATATCATTTAGTGACAACTTTTTGTAATTTTTTTTGTCATTATTCAATCACTTGGGACAAAAAAAATGAATATTCAATGGGCTCAACATGCCTCTCAGCAATTTCCTTGGGGTGTCCACTTTCCAAAATGGGGTCAGTTGTGGGGGTTTTGTACTGCCCTGCCATTTTAGCACCTCAAGAAACGACATAGGCAGTCATAAATTAAAGGCTGTGTAAATTCCAGAAAATGTACCCTAGTTTGTAGGCGCTATAACTTTTGCGCAAACCAATAAATATACACTTATTGACATTTTTTTTACCAAAGACATGTGGCCGAATACATTTTGGCCTAAATGTATGACTAAAATTGAGTTTATTGGATTTTTTTTAGAACAAAAAGTAGAAAATATCATTTTTTTTCAAAATTTTTGGTCTTTTTCCGTGTATAGCGCAAAAAATAAAAACGGCAGAGGTGTTCAAATACCATCAAAAGAAAGCTCTATTTGTGGGAAGAAAAGGACGCAAATTTCGTTTGGGTACAGCATTGCATAACTGCGCAATTAGCCAAATTGTAAAAAGTCCTCTGGTCAGGAAGGGGGTAAATCCTTCCGGGGCTGAAGTAGTTAATCATACTGTATTAGGTATTATCTTGATATTTATTTTATAGGTACCAAGTCATAAGTCTTTAATTAATTAGTCTTCATAGATATTTAACAACAAGCTTTGAGATAATTAATTCACATTAATTAAAATTCTCATTATAATTTATATATAAATGTATTTATCATTATTTTTTTTCACATGGTAGATTACATGGCAGATTTATTTAATGATTCACGTAATATAATTGATCATATAACCTAATATCACTTTAAAATTATTTTTATTATTAAAGTTATTAAATCACTTACAGAATGATAATGTATTTCCATCAACTGAGATTGTACATACTCAAATAACCACTAGATGGCCACAGTTGGTCTATTTATCATCTCCAAATGTTATAAACCTCATGACCACCAGAGGGCCCTTTCACTAGTAAGATCACAATCCACATTCATATATATATATATATATATATATATATATATATATATATATATATATATATATATATATAGAGAGAGAGAGAGAGAGAGAGAGAGAGAGAGAGAGAGAGAGAGAGAGAGAGAGAGAGAGAGAGAGAGAGAGAGAGAGAGAGAGAGAGAGAGAGAGAGAGAGAGAGAGAGAGAGAGAATGCTACCTTAGTATAGATTAGTATAGATTAGACTGTACGCACTCCCGAAGTATTTAGCAGGTGATTAATATAACCAATTTATGAGATTAAATGTAAGGGTATAAATGCCCTTAACAAACATGGCGGAATTAGAACTTCCCGATGATGGCCCTATGATTGGCTGAAACGTGTCAAAGTTTTACCACGTCATCGCGACACACTTCCACCCAAACGAACACCCGGGAATCGAGCTGGATGCTGAGAGCGGTGTCATCTTATGAGTGGGACGATTTCCCCCTTAGTAATCACCTGCTACACACCCCGAGTGCCAGAATGATAGGCACCTTAAAATGTGAGTGGATATTTTATATTGTTTTAAAATAAAATTGTTTAAAAGGGCATTGCGCAATGAGGATTTTTTCTGTCATTTCCATCCATCTGCATGTAGCTTTTTTTCTACACGAGACGTCAGCCAACAGATTTCCACAGGAGTATCCCCACACGCTTGCAGGACCACACTAGAGATATGTGGTCAACTCCTAGGGGTGAGTGCACATCCATGTGGGGCACCCAGTCTGAGCACATCTGCACACGGATTCATTATTGAGCACGAGCACTTTATATCATCACTATTTGGGACTGTATAAGATATATATGTGTGTATAATAATTTGTATAATATTTTGATACACTATGTACAGTGGACTGTTTTATATTGACCTCATATTATATGGTTTTGGTAAATCTAAAGGAAAAAATCTAAAGAAATTTGTATAGTGTGTATCCAGCTTAAATGTATAAGTTCATAGACTTATATACAAATACCAAATGTGTGCTAACAATTGATACAAAATGACAAAACAATTTTAACTAACCAGTGAAACAAAGTCTGAAAAACAAGAGTCCTGAAATGAAATAAGATTAAAAAAAAATAAAATATATATATATATATATATATATATATATATATATATATATATATATATATATATATATATATACTGTATATATAAATATTGGTGCAAAATGCCTCTAATAAGTGAGTTCAAAAAATATGGTTATGTTAAAAACGACTTTAATGACAAAAAAAATGTGTATAGAAAAAATGTAGTCCATCTGTGAATCAACTGATAGATCCAATGAAGATCAATTAAGATGTCCATTCCAAACAAATACAAGAGTAAAGGTTCAGTGCAAACATATCCAAAAATACTTCACCACCAGTGGCGGCTGGTGAAGTTTTAAGATGGGGGGCGCCAGACCCCGCCCTTCCTTTTTGACCCCTCCCACTTTTCACAAGCTCCACCCCTTATAGAATCTATCCACTCCGTCTCTTGTAGTACATCATATACCAGGCTGTACATTATACACAGGGCTCTGTACAACATATACCAGACTGTACATTATACACAGGGCTCTGTACATCATATACCAGGCTGTACATTATACACAGGGCTCTGTACATCATATACCAGGCTGTACATTATACACAGGGCTCTGTGCATTATATACCAGGCTGTGCATTATACACAGGGCTCTGTACATCATAGACCAGGCTGTACATTATACACAGGGCTCTGTACATCATATACCAGGCTGTACATTATACACAGGGCTCTGTACATCATATACCAGGCTCTACATTATACACAGGGCTCTGCACATCATATACCAGGATCTAAGAAAGACTAAAAAAATAAAACTAATACATCACATTTAGGGCCTGGAATAATGCAATATCTTACATGTTTGCCTTTGGGTTCAATATCACTTGAATCCATAACTCAGAGCAGATCTACACAAGGTATTATCACTTAAAGTGCATGTTCACAAATAACAAACCTATGGTGTTCTGATCTCCGTGGAACTACAAGTCTCAGGATGTCCTGTCCATGCCTATGACAATCGTTCCTCAGTCCCTCAGCAGCGCAAACAGCTCAATTCTTGAATATCATCAGACATGTTGCATATAATTATATATATATATATATATATATATATATATATATATATATATATATATATATATATATATATATATAAATACTGTATGTATATAAGAATAGCAGCAGTTCCATCCACAAATCTTTAAATCAGTGCAAAGATTGGACAGATCTAAAAAATTGGGTGCATCTACCCAAAATAGTGAGGTAAATCTCAAATGCTCTGCACTAGTAGTAGACATGATCTAGACACAGATAAATGTGCAGACACGGGCATCACATCTAAGTAAAAAAAAAATACTTAGTTGAGGGACAGAGAGGAACATCACGTACAACATTTATAGAGGACTAAAAAAAAAGGAGGATTGGCCCAAGAAGGATGTGTTATACAGAAACATGCACCTTGCACAATACACATGAATATCTATATGCTACTTCTAATATCTTTGTAAAGTAGGTGGTGTCACATCCTTCTTATAAGATAAAAGGAAAAATAACTATTTATTAATAATATACTTTATATATGATACTGTATTTATACACTGTATATCTATCTATCTATCTATCTATCTATCTATCTATCTATCTATCTATCTATCTATCTATCTATCTATCTATTCAACATTAGAAGAGGCAAATCACATGAAATATGAAATATTGCATATATTATAATTTTTTTATAATAAAAATAATATTTTACTGTAAAAAATGGCATTTTCCTTTGTCTCCAACTGGGATAAGACAAAGCTTAAAAAAAATTAAAAATGTGGGTTTAACTATATATGATCTGAACTGCACAATAATAAATCTGGCATATAACTGCAGCTTAAACTCTGTCCTTATGGCTAATGCAAGAAGTCAAGCAGTGGAAGAGTTAATGAGTAATAAAAGAATCTGAAATTTAATATAAAACAGAACAGCAGAACCAAAGCATTAAAATTATAATTAAAATCCTCATTATTAAACTCAAATGAAAATGCATAGAGGTATAAGAATTTAAGGCATAATTAGCAGGATTAGACGAGAATGCAAAAGCAGTAAATTAATGGCAGTAACTTAGTCAAAAAGAAACAAAAGGAAGATATTATCTGTTGGAGGGATTAGGAATGACTGCAATACCATATCCAAAAAACTGCACAGAGACAAGACAGTCTGGAAAGTAATTGAGGGATGTATAGCCAGGACAAAGCATTGTCACAGCTTTATGAAGCAGGTCGGGGAGGTTAGGAATTGAGAATGCTGGCATGGTTATGTGCAAAAGCAGGGCTACTCTAAGACATAACTACAATTACAGATTCTCTCAATATAATAGCTAGGCAGCTGGCAGATGTTCTTCATTACTGAAAAAAATACTCAGGGCTGCATGGCGTGCTCTCTATTACCTTTCTTTCAGCTCGGCTCGGGCCATGCATTGCAAAGAAGGCAGCTGCTGACATCACTTTCGGTTTACGTCTATCACACGAAACCCGGAAGTAACCTCCGACTTAGTGATTCCACGGGCGGAAGCTAATTGGCACTTTGGTTTGCGCCGCAAGGCGGGTTAAAAGCCTGCAAATGAAGCGCCTCATGATTGCATAGATGTGGCACTTCCTATAGTGCACTGCGTCCGGCGCCCGGATACAGTGCACTTAAGGACCTTTTATTCGATTTTTTTCTTTTTAAAGAGCCAGTTTTTTAAAAAAAATTTCCATTTTTTTTTTTGGTGACTACAGGAGGGGGGCGGGCGGCGCCCGGGCGCCCCCTATGGCCGGGCCGCCACTATTCACCACCATGCTGAGGAATAAATAGATGGCAGCTTGCCAGATCCAAAGATCCTAAAAGGATCTACATGCGCGTGTCTCCACAATGGGAAATCAGCTGTTAATAATCACTTGCTGGAACTCAGGCTGAACACCGACTCTCCCTGCTGCTGAAAAAATCCCAACAGGATATTTGTGTGTCCCCACCAGGGTAATTCAGCTAGTTATGAACAGTCACTAGGATTCACATTAGACACCGGCTTGAAGTGCTCAAAAATAGACGTGTTGGAGAGGTAGAAAAAGTACATTCAATTTGTTGCACTTACAAAAAATTTGATAAAATAGCACAATAGCGTGAGCATGACCTCCTGAAGTATGGTCTGTGCTCTAAAACACTACACTGCTAGCTCCTTGTCCAACGCGTTTCCCCTTAATAGGTGTCAACTGGGATTAATACATTAACATACCATTAAAGAAGGTTTTTTATCATAATGCATTCTTTCCTTTAAAAAAAAAAACCTGTGTGCAGCCCCCCTCATACTTACCTGAGCCCCATCTCGAATTAGCGATAGGGCACAAGAGTCTCAGGTGTCCAGGACTCTCCCCCCTCATTGGCTGAGACACAGCAGCAGGTGCCAATGGCTTCAGCTGCTATCAAAGTCAGTGAGCCATTGAGGAGAGAGAGGGGGCGGGGGCCAAGTCACGTCTCTGTGTTTGAATGGACACACAGAGCTGCGGCTCATTTCAGGTACCCCCATAGCAAGCTGCATGCTGTGATGGCACTCTATAGGAAGAAGGGGCCAGGAGCGCTGGCAAACGACTCGAGAAGAGGAGGATCCAGGCTGCTCTGTGCAAAACCAGTACACAGAGCAGGTAAGTATAACAGGTTTGTGATGTTTAAATGAAGTTGTAGCCATTGTGTATAGATCAACTTTAAATTAGGATTTCATTTCAATATGTGCTGGGACTAGCTGTATGATCATCCCATACCTCCTAAATTTCTAAGATGGGAAAGAGAGACATTTATTAGCAAAATGTATGTAGACAAAAAAAGACACAACCCCCAGACAGCAGCTTCTTTGGAGTGGCGAAGGAGCGGTGAACTCACCGCTCCTCCACCGCTGCTCCCCATTGAAATCAATGGGGCAGCGCTGCGATACCGCTGGCAAAACGCCGCTCCGGCAATATTGCCGCTGACGCCGGTGGCGACACAGTGTGAAAGGGGTCTAAGTGCAATAAAAACGCTTTTAATATTTAAATACTTTTTTTTTTTACAGAGTCCTACACAATGGACCAAAAAGAGGGACAACTGAATAGGAAAGAGGGAAAATTTATACACCTGGGTTTGGTTTGAGTCAGGTTCGGTGAACAGGAGTAATGTTCGGATGCCAAATAATTGCAAACACAGCTGTGCCAGGAGCATGCGCTCTGTGAGCTCCCGTCACAGTTACCGGTGGCTAACGGAAAGCTACCAATCACTGCTTGCAATCGGGAGCTTTCCGTTAAGGTTACCACCATGACAGCCAATCACGGCGGCCATGTGACTGTAAATCCCTCCCTGCCTCCCGGCATCTGAAATCCCCTAAAGGGCCAGGAGGCTCCAGCACCAAGGGATTAAAAATCAGTTTAGCCCATTTGCCAGGCTAACGTGCTTAGGAAAGGTTAAAAAAGATTGTCAAATACATAGTGTGTGGCTAGGCACTGCCCTGGGGAACATTTACCACAATAAATAAAATTAAAACTCAGTTTGCTGGGGAGTAATTTTAGTAATGCTTAATTGAAACATAAAAAAGGCAGAATTTCAATAAACAACATGTCCGGGGGATGCCCTGACCCTGCTTGTGAAGTAGCACAGCTGTACGATTACAAACACATAGAGTAACAATGACATTTACAAACAAAAAGTGTGCTTAACCACTTGCCTACAGGGCACTTTCACCCCCTTCCTGCCCAGGCCAGTTTTCAGCTTCCAGCACTGTCACACTGTGAATGACAATTGCGCGGTCATGCTACACTGTAACCATGTGAATTTTTTATCATTTTCTTCACAAAAATAGAGCTTTCTTTTGGTGGTATTTAATCACTGAATCACTGATGTTTTTTTTAATTTTTTACAAAAAAAAAGACCAAAAATGTTAGTTTCTGTCAGTAAATTTTGTAAATAAGTAATTTTTCTCCTTCACTGATGTGCGCTGATGAGGCGGCACTGATGGGCACTGATAGGCTGCACTCATGGGCACTGATGAGGTGGCACTTATGGCCACTGATGGCACTGAGGAGGAGGCACTAATATGCCGTACTTTTGGGCACTGATATGTGGCACTGATGAGCACTGATGGGTAGCACTGGTGGGCACTGATAGGTGTCACTGATAGGCAGCACTGATGGGCATTAATGGGTGGCACTGATGGGCATTGATAGGCAGCAATGATGGGCATTGATGGGCAGCAATAATGGGCATTGATGGGCAGCACTTATAGGCGGCACTGATAGCCAGCACTAACTGGAATCACTAATGGGCACCGATTGCTGGCACTGGTGGGCACTGATTGCTGGCACTGGTGGACATTGATTACTGGCACTGGTGGCACTTTATTGTAATTTAAGGCACTGATGATCAGTTCCCTGATTACGTGTTTCAATGTCCCCTGCAAGGAGATGCTGCTGACCGGCTCTCCTCGCCAAACACTCTCTCAGTGCGAGGCGATAAGAGCCGATTACCGGCATTTCCGTGTTTGCATGTGACCGGCTGTGAATGGACACAGCTGATCACATGGTTAAAGAGCCATAGCCGCGGCGCTTTACAGAGATCGTGATCGCTCTGTGTCCTTGCAACAAGTCGCGGCCGCGATTGGTGCCACGGGGGCGCGGGAGCAGCCGTTCGCACGTGTAGTCATATGACATCCACCCAGAATGAGAGCCGCACCGTCCCTCTGTAATTTGACAAATGTCAGACGGCAAGCGGTTAAGTTGCCAGCAAAATGACAGTTCCTGGCTGCTTGGTTCCGTTATACAAATGGACATTAGATGAGAGTCTGCTATAGATGTTAATGGAAGCCACAAAAAAATGGCGAAGGAGTTTTCCCATAATTCATACCAGGCCCTTTAAGTCTGGTATAAATTTTAAGGCAGACGCAAGCCAAAAAATAAAAAAAGTGTGGACCCCGCTCCAAAAATCCATACCAGACCCATATCTGGTATGAGCATGCAGGAAAGGTGCAGGGAGGAGGGTGCACACCTCCTTCTGAACCATGCCAGGTCACATGCACTTAACATGATCCCTTTGCCCGTGTTGATGAGGAAAAGGACCTCTTCCCTTCAACCCTGGCCTGTTGTGTGGGGGTCTGTAGGCATTGGGCTTATTGGAATCTGTAAGTCCCTTATAATAATAAGGGAGTCCCCAGATATTGGTCATTAAGTAGGAGTACTTCTAAACCTTGGCAGGTCTGTTAAAGTAGAGGGGTAGTAGTTTCCTGCTCAGGTAGAGGATGGCATATTCTTCCCCTCACTGATCCACCTGGCTCAGGACTACACCTAAGCCATAAATAGAGGCAATGGTTTCCACCAGAAACCAAAGGGTGAAGTCTGTAACATAGTAGCACAGGCCAGGCCAGTTCCCTCTTCAAGGCTTGAAAGTTCTTCTTATATTATGACTTCCAGGTCACCAGCTTTTAAGGTTTAGCCAGGGTACTGTAGTTGCACACACACTTCCTATAATAGCCAGCTATCGAAGCTGTAACTTGCTTCTTGGTTTGAGGGGTCAACCAGGCCACGATGAGCTTTACCTTCCCTGTCTCAGGGCCCCTCCTTCTAGCTGGTGTCCCGAGTACTGGACTTCTATCATGCCTATTAGATGCTTACTGGGCAACTGCCAACTTTTCCAGGATTTGTGACAGGTTCATAGGGTATTTATCTCTGGTAGGACTGAACACAGCAATGTCACCCAGACTGGCAACTGTGAATGCTTCCAAAGGGTCATTCATGACTCTCTGAAAGGTGGCTTGTGTGTTCATCAGCCTTATACTGTAAACTGGATTAATCTGAATGGGGTGATGAAGGCTCATTTTTCCAAGCTTCAGGTGCTAGGGGCATTTGCAAATACCCTCTGATCATGACCATGATTGTTATGTTACAGAGCTTATCCAACAAATCATTGACCCTAGGCATGGCATAGGCACCAACAGTAGGGGTAGCATTCAGTTACCTATAGTCTAGAGAACTTCTGAATGACCCCTAACTGCACCAGTATTTTTTCTAGGCCTGAGCCTGACAAGTTCTTCCCCAGCACATCAGCCTTGGGCTCCATTAAGTCCTGGAACCCTAGGAAATAATCCACCACAGAGACCCCAAAGTCATAAACCATGGACTCCCAAGTCTCTTAGGTTAGGTCCAAAGGTCCTCCCACTTGCCTTTAATACAGAAGTTAAAACAGTGAGAAGCCTGTTTACTTCTGGTACACCTCTCTGTAGACAAATAGCAGGTAGATTTAATATCTTTCCCAGTCCCTTCTTTGTGATTCCACAAATATTCAAAGTGGTGGTTTCAAATTTAATGGAAATGACTGTTGGCTTGTGGGTGGTAAGGACTAGCCATAATATGCATCATGTGTATTTTCTGACAGAGAACCTGCATCAGCTCAGACACAAACTGTTGGCTGTAATCACCAAG
This sequence comes from Lithobates clamitans, assembly GCA_037952925.1. Lineage (NCBI taxonomy): Eukaryota > Metazoa > Chordata > Amphibia > Anura > Ranidae > Lithobates > Lithobates clamitans. The sequence continues at coordinate 11,389 of JBBGZY010001514.1, read as the reverse complement.
GATCTGTGCAAGGAACCCCACTCTGACAAAAATTTTCAGCAGAGCAACTGTGACCTTGTTTGCCCTGAGGTCATATAGAGCCAAAGCCTCTGGTATCAGGTGGCAAAGTTCACTACTGTCAGGATATAACATTTTCCTGAACAGTTAGGGATAGCTAGTGACCCAGTAGTATCCACTGCCAACTTCCTAAAAGGTTTATCTATTACAGGCAACAGCTTGTAGCACAGTAAACATCTCCTAATTTTCCAATTTATGGGCAGGTAACACAGGACTGACAGTAGTTGGCTGTGTCTGTGAGCATGTTGGGCCAGTAAGAGCCAGTATCACTTGGGCCTTGGTCATAGTGATTCCCAAGTGACCCAACTCCAGTGAGAGTTATGAATTTGTCTGGAATTATGTCCTACCACCAGCTCAGGGCAAAGAAGTATGATTTCTGCTCTAGAGTCTCAGAAACCAGTCAAGGTTCAGTTGACCACTGTGTCAGACTGTGGGTTGGTGTTATTGACCCTCAATTTCCCAAATGTTGAACAGCTCAGTGGAATGGGTACTGGTTGGCTGGCCATGTGATGATAGCTTTTCCTGCTCACAACAATTGTTTCTGAGGGGTCCAGGCCTGCTACAAGTAAAGCATCTAAGGGAATTGGCTGATGCCAGCTTATTACCAGGAGCTTCAGGTGCTGGTCACTTAGAGGCTTGGCTCACAGGTGTAACAGGGGTTGTCACTGGTGATTTTCCTCCTCTCCATAGCTCTCTGTCCCTTGTAAAATAGGGATGTTTGGTATGTAAGTGACTGGTATTTTCTTATGCTGTACATTCGGTTAGATACTCGTTCATTATGAAATCCGCCCAGATTTTTATTTTTTTTTGTCACCCGTTCTGCTGCTAGAAATTAAATACTGTAAAGCATGTGATTAATAAAATTGCCATTCAATTACATGTTTTTTTTATTGACTTGCGATTGTTCTGTGCATTCCTGAGTGCTTCCATATTCACTGTGGGCATGTGAAGCCCACTAGGACTCTGTTCCAGGATAAGGTGCTGCTGGCTACCCAGCATGCACCTCCTGATCTTGCGCGTGCGCATTCTACACAGGGCGTAGCACAGGAATATAATGTATATCGCCACAGCCTGGAAGAGGCAGATTACAAGGGACACCCTAGCAACAAGCCACAAACAGTAAGACAAAAAGACAAAAACTCCCTTAAATACCCCTTCCGAGAATGCACAGCGGCCAGGAACCTCCTACTGGGTTGTTTCTGGAAAAAGAATATTTATTACAGCTCAACCTAGTTGTAATTCTCATACTGACCTGTGGTACCAGTGACACCTACTGGCAACAGTGAGAAATGCACAACTCAGTCAAGTTTAGAACAGAACCAAATAAACTATGTACAATCAATCTGAACTGTTTACAGCTCAGCCAAAAATTAAATTTAGGACACAGAGAAACTCTGCGCTTAGGACTGGAGAAAAAAGGTAAAGGTATGCAGCCTCCCCTAATAGACCCACGTGGGGGGGTAGAGTGTATAAATAAATAAATAATGGGGTAAATGGCGCTCCCTTTAGGGGGGTATGTAAACTGTATGTGCAACACCAGTGCTAACAAAACCACTGTGATGATATGCTCATAATAAAAATAAATTAATTAAGACAACCCCCTGTATACATATATACTATTAAACCAACAGTAATATAAGTGATGAATCAAACCATCAATAAAATAAAGCATAACATCCGCATGTATACTGAGGTAACCAACGGTCCTGAGCATATGTGCAAACGTGCCACAAAAAATATTGATGCAAAAAAATATTACTGCAAAAAAATATATGCAAAAAAATAGAAAAAAGCCCACAGTGCTCCAAAGAATTTTGTTTTTTGTAAAAAGGAAATGTTTTTATCAGAAAAGTTCCAAACAGTCTAGTGACTCTTGTGCTCAGAGAAAGATCGGTGACTTCTGTGCTCCCCCTATGGCTCCCCACTCAGCGGCTCCTTATACCCCTGCAGGGGTGACAGGCAATATGGGATATCATAAGCAGTCTTCACAGATGGTATCCTGTAGTCACTGTAGCAATGGCTCTTGTTTTCCTTGTTTCCGCTACCCCAGGACGTCCGGATCAGACATCTGTGTACCACAGCCTCCGCCACCACATCCAAGAAGGGGATCACCAGAGATCAGTCCTCATAAGAAGAGATACCACTCCATAGTGTAGTATGTATTTTAAAAATACTTTATTTAAAACAAATACTTCCCATAGGGAATAAACTAAAATCGGGAGGCTCGAAGGCTCTTCCTGAATATTGTATACACACATGGTGTAGTGCTGATTTTAGTTTATTCCCTATGGGAAGTATTTATTTTAAATAAAGTATTTTTAAAATACATACTACACTATAGAGTGGTATCTCTTCTTATGAGGACTGATCTCTGGTGATCCCCTTCCTGGATGTGGTGGCGCAGGCTGTGGTGCACAGATGACTGATCCGGACATCCTGGGGTAGCGGAAACAAGGAAAACGAGAGCCATTGCTACAGTGACTACAGGATACCATCTGTGAAGACTGCTTATGATATCCCATATTGCCTGTCACCCCTGCAGGGGTATAAGGAGCCAGGGAGTGGGGAGCCATAGGGGGAGCACAAAAGTCAACGATCTTTCTCTGAGCACAAGAGTCACTAGACTGTTTGGAACTTTTCTGATAAAAACATTTCCTTTTTACAAAAAACAAAATTCTTTGGAGCACTGTGGGCTTTTTCTATTTTTTTGCAGTAATATTTTTTTGCAGTAATATTTTTTTGCATCAATATTTTTTGTGGCACGTTTGCACATATGCTCAGCACCGTTGATTACCTCAGTATACATGCGGATGTTATGCTCTATTTTATTGATGGTTTGATTCATCACTTATATTACTGTTGGTTTAATAGTATGTTGCACTGAATGATTAGTGTTTACACAGGTATATGTTTACAGGGGGTTGTCTTAATTTATTTATTTTTATTATGAGTAGGGATGAGCTTCGTGTTCGAGTCGAACCCATGTTCGACTCGAACATCGGCTGTTCGGTCGTTCGCCGAATTGCGAACAATATGGGCCGTCACGGCCCATAATTCACTGCGGCATCGCAGTGCATTGCTGACTGATGATTGGCCAAGCATGCACTATGACCCGCATGCTTTGCCAATCACAGCGCCGTCAGTAGAGAGAGCTGTAATTGGCCAAAGCCAAGGGGACAGTATTTACAGCTACCTGAAGAAAATTACTGGTGTTCTTTTGAACCTATTAGTACCACAGTCAGGCAGCTAGACTATTTACAGTTAGTGCAGTGCGTCCTGCTCACAGTGTTCAGCTAGATCCGTTCCTGTTATCTTCCTACTGACAGGCAGGCTTGTCTTGTTACAGTATTTACAGCTACCTGAAGAAAATTACTGGTGTTCTTTTGATCCTATTAGTACCACAGTCAGGCAGCTAGACTATTTACAGTTAGTGCAGTGCGTCCTGCTCACAGTGTTCAGCTAGATCTGTTCCTGTTATCTTCCTACTGACAGGCAGGCTTGTCTTGTTACAGTATTTACAGCTACTTGAAGAAAATTACTGGTGTTCTTTTGATCCTATTAGTACCACAGTCAGGCAGCTAGACTATTTACAGTTAGTGCAGTGCGTCCTGCTCACAGTGTTCAGCTAGATCCGTTCCTGTTATCTTCCTACTGACAGGCAGGCTTGTCTTGTTACAGTATTTACAGCTACCTGAAGAAAATTACTGGTGTTCTTTTGATCCTATTAGTATCACAGTCAGGCAGCTAGACTATTTACAGTTAGTGCAGTGTGTCCTGCTCACAGTGTTCTGCTAAACCTACAAGTTAGTGGGGTGCGTCCACCTCACAGTGTTCAGCTAAAGCTACCTGTAGAAGGTTGGTGGTGTTCTCATACTACACGCAGGCAGTTGATTTTGCTAGCTGCAGTATCAGTACATATATATATATATACAGTGCCTGACCGCGAGATTGTGTTTCCAGCGCGATACCATCGTGCTGGTTCTTGGCGACAGGGTACTGTGAATGTCGCGCTGGCTCGCTCATCGGGAAAGGAAAACTTTGTTTTCCTTCCGTGATGAGTGACAGGCAGCGCTGACAGCTGTCTAGTATGAATCCTGAGGCGGGAACACCGCGCCAAATTTTAAATGAAAAAAACGGCGTGGGTTCCCCCCCTCGGAGGCATACCAGGCCCTTAGGTCTGGCATGGATTGTAAGGGGAACCCCCTATGCCGAAAAATCGGCGTGGGGGTCCCCACCCAAATCCATACCAGACCCTTATCCGAGCACGCAGCCCGGCCGGCCAGGAAGGGGGGTGGGGACGAGCGAGCGCCCCCCCCCTCCTGAGCCGTACCAGTCCGCATGCCCTCAACATGGGGGGGTGGGTGCCTTAGGGTAGGGGGGCGCCCTGCGGCCCCCCCACCCCAAAGCACCTTGTCCCCATGTTGATGAGGACAAGGGCCTCTTCCCGACAACCCTGGCCGTTGGTTGTCGGGGTCTGCGGGCGGGGGGCTTATCGGAATCCGGGAGCCCCCCTTAATAAGGGGGCCCCCAGATCCCGGCCCCCCACCCTGTGTGAATTAGTTTGGGGTACATGGTACCCCTACCCATTCACCTAGGGAAAAGTGTCAATAAAAAAAAAAAACACACTACACAGGTTTTAAGAGTAATTTATTAGTCAGCTCCGGGGTCTTCTTCCGACTTCGGGGGGTCTCCTTCCGACTTCTCCCGGTGTTCGGCCTCTTCTCCCATGCCCCGCCGCTATCTTCTTCCAGCTCTATTGCCAGCGAGGGGCCCGGTCTGCTGCCGCTGTCTCGCCGCCGCTGTCTCGCCGCCGCTGTCTCTTCTTCTCTTCTTCCCCGATGTTGACACGACGCTCTCTCCGGCTCGAATGCTGTGTGCGAGCTGCGGAGCCATTTATATAGGCGGTGACCCCGCCCCCTTACGACGTCATGGTCCCAGCATGCGCAGGGACTCTGGGGTCACGCCCCCTTATGACGCCAGAGTCCCTGCGCATGCTGGGACCATGACGTCGTAAGGGGGCGGGGTCACCGCCTATATAAATGGCTCCGCAGCTCGCACACAGCATTCGAGCCGGAGAGAGCGTCGTGTCAACATCGGGGAAGAAGAGAAGAAGAGACAGCGGCGGCGAGACAGCGGCAGCAGACCGGGCCCCTCGCTGGCAATAGAGCTGGAAGAAGATAGCGGCGGGGCCTGGGAGAAGAGGCCGAACACCGGGAGAAGTCGGAAGGAGATCCCCCGAAGTCGGAAGAAGACCCCGGAGCTGACTAATAAATTACTCTTAAAACCTGTGTAGTGTGTTTTTTTTTTTTATTGACACTTTTCCCTAGGTGAATGGGTAGGGGTACCATGTACCCCAAACTCATTCACACAGGGTGGGGGGCCGGGATCTGGGGGCCCCCTTATTAAGGGGGGCTCCCGGATTCCGATAAGCCCCCTGCCCGCAGACCCCGACAACCAACGGCCAGGGTTATCGGGAAGAGGCCTTTGTCCTCATCAACATGGGGACAAGGTGCTTTGGGGTGGGGGGGGCCGCAGGGCGCCCCCCTACCCTAAGGCACCCACCCCCCCATGTTGAGGGCATGCGGACTGGTACGGCTCAGGAGGGGGGGTGCTCGCTCGTCCCCACCCCCTTTCCTGGCCGGCCGGCTGCGTGCTCGGATAAGGGTCTGGTATGGATTTGGGGGGGACCCCCACGCCGATTTTTCGGCATAGGGGGTTCCCCTTACAATCCATGCCAGACCTAAGGGCCTGGTATGCCTCCGAGGGGGGGAACCCACGCCGTTTTTTTCATTTAAAATTTGGCGCGGTGTTCCCGCCTCAGGATTCATACTAGGCAGCTGTCAGCGCTGCCTGTCACTCATCACGGAAGGAAAACAAAGTTTTCCTTTCCCGATGAGTGAGTCATCTCAGCGCTGGCTCCTGCGATGGGGCTCGTAGGTGTCAAATCTCGCCGAGAAGTGCGGCGAGATTGACACAATATCGCGGTCACCTACTGTATATATATCCCAGCTTAGTGCAGCTACAGGCCATTAGTATGTCTGGAAGGCCAAGAAGGAGAGGCAGACAGTCACAAGCCAATAAGAGAGGGCAAGCAGGCTCTGTGTCTAGTGCTGGTCGTGGAGACGGTGCATCCTCATCAGCACGTGGCCATGGGACACGCTTGGCCTTTTTTTCGGCAGCTGGCCGTGTTGAGCCGCAACATGCGGAAGACTTGGTCGAGTGGATGACCAAGCCGTCCTCATCCTCCTCATCCTTTCTCACCCATGCCCAGGGTACTTTGTCTGGCAAAGCAGCGGCCTCTTCCCTTGGCTCAATGTCATCAGTGACTCCTTCCCTAGCCCCACCATGTCCTCCTGAGGAGTCCCTCGAACTGTTTGACCACAGTGTTGGGTACATGCTCCAGGAGGATGCCCAGCGTTTGGAAGGCTCTGATGATGATACTGAGCTCGATGAAGGCAGTAACATGAGCACGGACAGAGGGGGTGCCCAAGAAGGACAGCAATCTGGCAGTCATGCTCCCCCTGCTGCAGCATACTGCCAGGTTTGCTCCAGTGATGAGGAGGGAGGGGATGATGAGGTCACTGACTCAACGTGGGTGCCTGATAGGAGAGAGGAGGAGGAGGCGGCACATCACCAATGAGGCAGGATGCCCTCCAGGGGCCAGCCTAAGGGCAGCACATTGACTGCATCACACCCCAAAGCTCCACATGTGCAGGGCGCTGCAGTCTCTGCGCGTTATTCAAAAAGTTCTTTGGTGGGGGCCTTTTTTGAGACGAGTGCATCAGATCGCACCGCTGCTATTTGCAACATATGTCTCAAGTGTATCTCGCGTGGCCAAAACATCTCCCGCTTGGGTACCACATGCTTGACCAGACATGTGTTGACCTGCCATGCAGTTCGTTGGCAAGCGTATCTAAAAGACCCACACCAAAGAACAAAGAGGACCTCTCCTTGCTCCTCATCAGCTGAGATTTCCAACCCCACTAGACCTTCAGTCCTCTCTGAGACCTGCACTGAGAGGAATGAAGGTGTAGAATTAGGTGTGTCACAGCCAAGTACTTGCGGGCAATCTGCTTTTGGTACACCGACGTCAGATTGTACCAGGCAAATTTCCCTGCCCCAGCTGCTGCACCGCCGAAAGAAGTTTTCTCCCAGCCATCCACATGCCCAGCGGTTGAATGCTAGCTTGGCAAAATTGCTAGCACTTCAACTGTTATGCCGCGTACACACGGTCGGACTTTGCAGCTACAAAAGTCGGACAGCCTGTCCGACATACTTCCGGCGTACCTTCGGCGGACTTGGGGCAGACTTTCTTACGAACGGACTTGCACACACACGACCACACAAAAGTACGCCAGCTTAGTACGCTGTGACGTACACCAAGTCCGACGAGACTATAAAACGGAAGTTCAATAGCCCGTACGACACCCTTTGGGCTCCTTCTGCTAATCTCGTGTTTATCTCGTGTTAGTAGAAGTTTGGTGAGAGACGATTCGCGCTTGTGAGACTCGTATTTTTCAGTTCGTTTTAACTGTTGTTCAGTCTGTGCTTGTGAGGTTTGTATCTGCTTTTCAGTGCGTTTGGTCAGTTGGCATTGAGAAATCTTTGTTTTATTGGCCGCTCGTTCCTGATTTTCAGGTCGTTCTTCACAGGCCTTGCTGTTCTTCAGTGCGTTCTGTTTAGTGCGTTCTGACCAGCCGACCGTTTTGAAGCCATGTTACCTGTACGTACTCGTCGTAGAGCTCGTGCATTGTATGTGCTTGGTGCTGTAGTTTATTCTTCAGCCCAAGACCAGTCCATGAACAGGGCGAGGAGGAGTTCATGGACCAAGAATTGGTTGCTTCAGCGTGACCAGTTCTGTCACATGCCTTTGCTCCGTGAGATCCGTGAGAATAATCCTGAGGATTTCAGGAACTTTCTCCGGATGACGGACCCCGTTTTTGATCGTTTGGTGGCTTTGCTGACCCCCTATATCAGCAGGCAGGATACCTGCATGAGGCAAGCCATCACTCCGGAGCAGAGGCTGGTCGCTACCTTGCGGTATTTGGCCACAGGGAGAAGCCTGCAGGACCTTAAGTTCTCGACAGGCATCTCCCCCCAGGCTCTGGGGATCATTATCCCAGAGACCTGTTCTGCCATCATACAGGTCCTGCAGAAGGACTATATTAAGGTAAGCTATTTTTATTTTATTAGCATCACATGTTCTTTTATGTAATCTTTGATAATGTAATGTATTTCTTGCTTCAAACACTACTTCCCATCATTGCAATATAGTGTGAATTTTTTATCCTCACACATGCTGGGATTTTTTCCTGTTATTTTTTGTCATGCATGTATAGTTTCCTTCAATAACCTTCCCAGCATGAAGTGATGGGAACATATCCACCTAGTCTACTCATTTTGAATGTATTTTGTTGGAGTGTATTTAGTGTGCTTATAATTAGCAATTAGCTAGATTTCACAACCCCCCCCCCACCTGAACTCACTCCAAATAGTGTGCTGCTAATTAGCAATTAGCTAGATTTCACAAACCCCCCCCCCCACCTGAACTCACTCCAAATAGTGTGCTGCTAATTAGCAATTAGCTAGATTTCACAACCCCCCCCCCCACCTGAACTCACTCCAAATAGTGTGCTGCTAATTAGCAATTAGCTAGATTTCACAACCCCCCCCCACCTGAACTCACTCCAAATAGTGTGCTGCTAATTAGCAATTAGCTAGATTTCACAACCCCCCCCCCCACCTGAACTCACTCCAAATAGTGTGCTGCTAATTAGCAATTAGCTAGATTTCACAACCCCCCCCCCCCACCTGAACTCACTCCAAATAGTGTGCTGCTTATTAGCAATTAGCTAGATTTCACAACCCCCCCCCACCTGAACTCACTCCAAATAGTGTGCTGCTAATTAGCAATTAGCTAGATTTCACAACCCCCCCCCCACCTGAACTCACTCCAAATAGTGTGCTGCTAATTAGCAATTAGCTAGATTTCACAACCCCCCCCCCCACCTGAACTCACTCCAAATAGTGTGCTGCTAATTAGCAATTAGCTAGATTTCACAACCCCCCCCCCCACCTGAACTCACTCCAAATAGTGTGCTGCTAATTAGCAATTAGCTAGATTTCACAACCCCCCCCCCCCACCTGAACTCACTCCAAATAGTGTGCTGCTAATTAGCAATTAGCTAGATTTCACAACCCCCCCACCCCCACCCTCGTTAAAATTTGCTTGAATGTTCTGTGGTGTTGATTTGTATAAAGCAAATCTATGTTGCACTTTGCAAAATGCATGTGCACTCTACAAGTGCATTTGTTCCAGTGCTTTAGTAAATGAGCAGAAGCTCTGCTGATTTCCATCATCAAATCATATGCAAGCCTCAAAGTGTTTTCATTAATTGCCCTTGCATGTGATTGTGTACTCTTTGCAACATGAATGCCTTTTGACATTACCTCATTTACTGTAAGCTGGTTAGCAACTGCACCTGCAGAGTGCGACAACTGCAGTCTTGTAGCCTTTGTTATCCCTAAATTCCTGCGTGTTGTTAAAGTAATTTTTTTTTGGGATTTCACAACCCCCTAAAATGTAATCAATGTTCTATCAGAGGGGGTGAGCAATCTGATAAGTGTGCCTTTTTCCATATTAGTTATTCCAGAAGACTTAAATTATTGAATGTTAGACAGATGATGGGCAATAATGTTTTTAATTGTCTAATTTTCTTGCAATGTTAGCTTCCAAATTAATTGATTTTGGTTTTCTTGTTTGATTCCCCAGTTTCCTTCAACGCCACAGGAATGGCAGACTGTGGCATCCCATTTTGCCAGCCGTTGGGACTTTCCCAATTGTGGAGGGGCTATAGATGGGAAACATGTCCACATTGTGCCACCACCCCATTCGGGGTCATATTATTTTAATTATAAGGGGTTCCACAGTATTGTTTTAATGGCGGTGGTGTCGGCACACTATGATTTTTTATATGTGGACGTGGGGAAGAATGGCCGGATGTCGGATGGAGGAGTATTTGCCCAGACGGAGTTCTGCCAGCGTCTCCAGAGTGGTGGCCTGGGATTGCCACCTGATGAGGATAACGTGGAAGGACTCCCCTTTGTCTTCATTGCCGATGAAGCCTTCGCTCTGAGCAAGCACCTCATGAGGCCATTCCCCCAAAGAACCCTCACCCCGGAGAGGAGGGTTTTTAATTACCGGCTGGCCAGAGCTAGAAGAGTGGTTGAGAATGCGTTTGGAATTCTGGCCAGCCGGTTCCGCCTGTTTCAAACAGCCATTAATTTGGCGGAATACAAACTTAATTTTATAATTTTATCATGCTGCATTCTGCACAACTTTTTAAATAAGCATTCTGCCAATTATATAGGCACAGTTGGGCCTGAGGCCGGACAAATAGAAGCCAACCTTACAGGCCTGGATACTGTCCGTACTGGCTTGGCCCCCCAAAGTTCCCGTCAGGTTAGACAGCAATATGTTGATTATTTTATGGGTAGGGGGGCCATTGCAATGGGCCAGGATATATAATTTTTTGACAATAAAAAAAATATTGCTGAAATCTGGCATTATATTTATTGCTTGCCTTTCTTTTGGGCTGTCTCCTAGGTTATGGTCGAGCAGTTGTAGTGCCAACTGTATTAGAATTTTAAAAATGTCTAAATAAGCTCCATTGCCACTGTAAACAACTTTTTGACAATTATAACCAAACTGATACTGAGCCTTGAAATAACAAACCACACATTTGTTAAAATCCTATAAAAGGAGATGTTTTTATTAATGGTTGTTATGCATTCAGTTCTGCATTTAGTATAAAATGTTCATAGACAAAAATATAATGGTATCTTAATGATGTAGCAAAATATAATTATATTTTAATATTTCTACCTAATCCACAAAAAAATATTTTGGGCTTTAGGATTTTCGAAAACAGGCTTTTTTTTTTGAAAATCAAGTTTTTTTTTTTTTTAAAAAGCAAGTTTTTTTATTTTTTTTTGTTTTTTAAAATCAATTTTTTAATTTTTTTTGGTTTTTTAACATTAATTATTTTTTATTTTTTTGGTGTTTTAAAATCAATTTTTTTTTTTTTTTGGTGTTTTTTAAAATCAATTTTTTTGTTTTTTTTGGTGTTTTTTAAAATCAATTTTTTTTTTTTTTGGTGTTTTTTAAAATCAATTTTTTTTTTTTTTGGTGTTTTTTAAAATCAATTTTTTTTTTTTTGGTGTTTTTTAAAATCAATTTTTTTTGTTTTTTGGTGTTTTTTAGAAAATCAATTTTTTTTTTTTTTTGGTGTTTTTTAGAAAATCAATTTTTATTTTTTTGTGGATTTTTGAC